>VZTY01032689.1:0-13304 GCA_013400935.1 Turnix velox
TGCCCATCCCCACACCCCAGCCTGTCCTCAACCCCCTTTCCATCCCATACTGCTAGCCACCCCTGCGCCCATGGCCTGTCCCCAGACCCCTGACTGAGTATAAACTCCTACCTGTCCCCAAACCCCGTGTCTGTCCCCACACCTCTTTCCTGTCCCCAGCCCCTGCCCATCCCATCTCCACTGCACAATCCTTACCCAGCAGAGAGAGACCCCTTCACCCTTTTGCAGTTAGGGGAGTGGTGATGAAGTGCCCAGCACAGGTAGTTAATTATAGGGAGATAATAATATGGGAAGAGATGGAAAAAAATATCCTGACCTGGGTGAGAGCCTGGCAAAAGGCCTGCCCCATTCTGCACGTTGCTCTGGTGGCTGTGGCACAGCTTGGTCACTACAGGTCCTGCCTGTCCTAAACAGCTCATCTTCTTCAACACAGCTCCTTTGGGATGGGTTTCCGGGTGGGGAAGTGGATGGATTTGGGCTGGCTTCGAGTCAGCCTCTGGGGTTGTGGCTTGTTTTGGGGTGTAAAACCATTCCTGGGATGATGGAGCTTTGCTTCATCCCACTCTTACTGTTTGGTGCCTCTCTCTTCTCCTGTAGGTTTGTGTAGGAGGACAAGAACATGTCTTCTGCAAAGGCCAGTGTCCTGCAGCCTTGGATCATCAACCTCTTGGTGAATTATGAGCAGTTGGATGCCAATGAGAATTTCCTGGCTGGGCAGGTGCTGCGAGTAGGTACCGAGATGGGGACTGTCCTAAAGTGCTCCCACAGCATCTGAAATCCAAATTCCTGGAAGCATTCAGTAGTTCCCAATCCAGTGGTTCCCAATTCCATGGCTGTGGGTGGGCAACCCTTCTTCCTCAAAGTTATCCACTGTTTATTTTTCTGAGGTGCAGGTAGTTTGATTTGGCCATTCCTAGTGGCCTTGGCTGATTTTTGCACCCATGGTAGGTGTGCCCTACTCTCAAAAAAGTGCCATCTCCAAAGTTTTCTTCTTTCCCAGACAGTTGTAGGCTGCCTTGTCTTCATTCTTCTTTCTTCTGTGTCCTTTCCTTCCTTGTACCATGCCACGATCCTGGCTGTGGTTAGTATGAGGATCTGGTGATGAGCCTTGGTGGGACCATCTTCCCATGGGACCACAAACTCATTTTTCTTCTGGGAGAGCCTCAGGCATGGTGATTCAGGGCATGGAGCCCTGAGGAACAAAACCTGCTTAGCTTCTGGAGTGCTTTTTTGTGCAGCATCTCATCATGGACAACATTGCTCACACTAATCTCCCGACATCTTTTGTGGAAAGGAATAGTTGAGGCAAAGCTTCCCAACAGGGAGAAGGAGGATGTTATGATTTAAATGGAAGGAGAGATGACACAGGGTTTAAAACCATGGCAGTGGGAGAGAAGAGACCTTGTGGCTCTCTTCCTTGTCCCAGCTGATAATGGTGACCTTCACTTTTAAGAGTCCAGGCTCTCAGCCAGGCCTGGTGTCTGGTCCTTGTTGTGAATCTGATTTCTTTTTCTCCTCTCCCCATTCTCTTGGTAGGTTTTGAGTGGTTCATCTGCTCCAGATCAGCCTGATGTCCCTCAAGATGCTGTCTTACAAGTCTCAGATGGGTCCTACTACATCCGCGTGGTTGTTACATCTGAAGCTCTGCAGGCAGAAGAAAAGTGGGTTCCACCATGACTTGGCTGTGTCTGGGACAATGGTTCTCCACAGCTGCTAGTGGGGCTCCTACGTGTTCTTGTTTCAGGTTGTGTTAAGCTAAAGGCATCATGGAGTGGGTTCTTCATCTCAAGACGTTCCTGCTCTGCTCTTTTTCTAGCGCCCACATGCAGCTCAGGCTTTCCAGCCTTATTTGCAGAGTTATTGTCCTGCAGAAGTACACGGTGTGTTTCCAGGAGGAGACCAGGCTGGTAAGTGCCTCTGATGAGTGAAAGCAACTCGTTCCTTGACCTTGCCACGCTTGCTGTGTGCTTCTCTGCTCTGAGCTGCTCCCAGGAGCTGAAGGTAGAGGGAGTGTTTCTTCTCTTCACCTGCAGCTCCTTGGAGAGTCTGTTATGGTGAAGATGGTTTGGCCTGGGTGTTGAGGCAGGACATGAGTCCTCCATGGAGATGTGGTGCATCTCCTCCAGGGCCACTTGACCTCTTGCTGCTGTGCATGGACCATTGGTGGCAGAGTTATCTGCTGTCCCCTTTTTGGAGTGTCCACAAGGCCCAGCCTCACTTGTGGCTCTTGAAGAGCCATGGGTTAGTGGGGTTTGATGGTACAAACCCCTGGTTGAAGGGAGTTGCCTTTTGTGAACGGGCACTCACCTTGGTTGGAGAGCTGGTAGCAGAGGTAGAAGGAGTGCCTGGGTGCCTCAGGGGCCCCTGGGGAGGTGGGAGCAGAGGTGGGATGGCAAAAGTACCTTATGGGCTCCATTTTCCCTGCAGGAGGACTGTGAGTTTTACCTCACAGTGCAGCGGTTCATCGTGTTGCCCATGGAGAGGCAGAGGGTGGACTCATCCGATGGGTACGGTCACGGGGGGGGTTGTGGGTGTGAGGTTTGATTCTGGGGAGGCTTCCTAATCTCCCTGCACCAGCACTGGCCCTGGTTGTAGTTGGGACTTTTTGCTCTTTGAAAGAGTAGTTGTCACCATCGGAATCTGTGAAGGAGGAGGATGATGCAGAAGGAATTAGTAACTGGTTTCCCTCTTGCTGCAGGAACCAGGAGCCTTCTGTGCTGCAGAAGATCAAGGAGCTCTGGCTGTAAGTAGGGGCTGGCTATTGCTGGGGAAGGGATCCAGAAAGCATAACAAGATCTTGCAGGCTCTGAGTGGGGCCAGAGCATGTTGGTGAGGGCAGGCACACCTTACAGCAGCTCCTGGTCAACTTATGGGACTCCCTGCAGGAGCTGATGGATCTGAGCAGATCATGCAATGGTGATACAGAAGGCTCTGTTATGATGACAGTAGCTTGTCTGAGCTGGGGAGAAACACTCATGAAGAGCTTGCTTCTTCCTGCTGTCCACAGGATGGCTGGATTGGTGAGCCCTCCACAGCTCATTCTTGGAGCCTCAGCTCTGGAGATCTTCAGGGGTCTCTATCAGTTCATCTCCAGGAGCAGGGCTCCCTGGTGGCCATTCCTGAGATAGTGAGCAGAGGCCAGTACCCAGTGGGGAACCCACTATTTCCACATGCTCTGCTTCTTCCCATGTCAGGGTGTTCACTCTACCAAGGACTCCATGCATGCCTCACCTGACTTTGTCTTTACCTTGGTCATTGCAGGAGGAGTTTGGCACTGAAGAATGCTCCCAGCTCAGGTAAAGTGTTGTGGGGGTGCTTGTGATGTTCTGGCTGCCTGGTGGGGCTCCTGGTTCTCCTCACCATGGGCTGGCTTAGGGAGAGGTAGCACAAACCTGAGCCCATAGCAGTATAAGATGGTGCCAGAAGCTTAAAGCAGGGTGAGTCATTGCACACCCATCCTCATGCTGCTGTTCCACAACCTCTGTAGAGAGAGAAAAGGCAATTTCTGGAAGCAGAGGAAATGCAGAAATGTCTGTGTTTCCACATGTTTCAGTGCACATGACAGTTATGCAGCAGAGCAAAAGCATTTCCAAGTGAGGCTTGAGTGTCTTCTCCACTGATGTTCACATGTTCTCTCTCCAGACCCATCCATCTCCCAGCTGGTTGATGCCATGGGGCAGGACCGGCTGGAGGTTTTGAAGGCCCATGCTGAGGAATGCCTGGATTTGCAGACATCCAAGGAGACCCCAGGGACAGCAAAGGATGAGGCTTTTATCACCCAGTGGGAGGCAGAGCGCGAGAAAGGGGTCAGTCTTGCTGCTGGGACAGCTCGTAGTGGGGTGGGAGAAGGAAGGGGGGTGGGCAGAGATGGAGCTTTAGAATTCAGTTGCTGGATTATGAGTGGGTGGCCTCCTGCATCTCAGGTGGGACTGCCCACTGAAAACCATGGAATGTGTCTCATTTCAGCAGGGTGAGGGTATCTTCACAGTCCCAGCCAACATCCTGGTCATCCCTGAGGAGGAGGCAGTTGCTTGTGATGCTTCCAAGATAGGTCAGTGCCATGGGTTCATCCACATGTTGTGCAGGTGGGAGACACAAAACAAGAGTTTCCCTGGGGTGAGGAGAAAACTGCTGAGGTGGGATCAGCAGCACCCCTTTCATTGCAGGCACATGTGAAGCAATTCCTGGGAAGAGTGGTGATGAGATGACAGCTCCAAGTTTCATATCCCAAGCCAGCTGTGAGTAGTGGGACCTCCAGATCCCATCTAGCCTTGGAATAGTTTCTTCTGCACTTGGTTAGGCCCATCCTCTTGGATTGAACAGGGGAGGTGCCAGCACAGCCAGGTCTTTGGGAGACTAATACTTACAGCCCTGCCTTAAGCAAGCAGGGAGTGATCCTGTTCCTGCAGCCTCCTGAAGCTGAGCAGCTTTGATTTGTTGTGCTGGGAGTGATTTTGTCTTACTGGTGTCATCGTGGAGACCAAGTTGCTCTGCTGGGCTTGTTTCACCAAGCTTTGCTGCAGGGTGGAGCTGATGAAAGGAGCTGCTGCCCTGGACAGAGCTGGCTGTCAGAGAGAGTCTTCCTCCCAGTTGCCTGCTACCTGGGCAGCATCTGCCTCTCTGCTGCCTGGCACAAGGGTGGGCTGAGGTTGTAGAAGGGTCTGGCTTGTTTGGAGGGAGTTCTCAGAGCTGCAGGGTTTGTAACAAGCAGCCATTTTGCCAAAAAACAGCCCTTTGACTTCACTGTTGCAGCTGCCGAATCAACAGCTTTGTCAGAGAGCCCAGAGGGTTCCCTGGACAACCCCTGGAACAACCTCCCTCCAATATCCTTGACCCTCAACTCTTCAGATGGTGAGTTCCCATGCTCATAGTGTCCAGCCTGCCTTGCCAGCAAGAACCTACCCCCTCCTCTCTCACTGGGTGACCATGTAGCTCCTTCTGGATGTTGGCTTGCTTTCCCCTGGCCCCAAAGTAGTGCTGTAGTGTTCCCATTGCCCCATCCTGCATCATTCCAAGCTCCCATCCCTCCTGCCCAACCTGATGTGCTGAGGGAGGTCCCACCACCAGCTTCCCTGCCCACACTGACCATGCATTTTGCTCTTAGCAGAGAAGACTTTTCAACATGATGCTCCACCCAAGACCAAGCAAGATGTTTCTGCTGACAGCAACATCCCAGACTTGCTGGAACAGTGCAGCCAGGACTCTCCTCCCAAGGACTTGCTGCAGGGAGAGCCTGTGCAGCCCTCCTCTCCCTCTCTGCTTTGCTCCTATGGCAGCATCAGTGCAGTGGAGACCAGTGCCACCCAGGCACCATCAGCTGTGGAGGCAGCTGGTCCTGCTCCCTGCCCTGCTCAAAGACCAGAAGTATTGGGGGATTCTGAGAAATCCCAGACATCTCCTTTGCCAGCTTTTCCCACCACACCCAGCAGCCGTTTGCAGCCCCAGCCTGAAGGGACAGCACACAGGGAGCAGGCAGACTCCAGTGGCACAGCTTTCCCTCAAGATGCGTTGAAGCATGGTGCAGTTAGTGGCTGGGCCCAAGGAAGACATGCTGTGGGTGCCAAGAGAAAGCTGCTGGCAAGAGATGGCCAGATGCTGCTAGCCCCTGATGAGCAGCAGCATCCCCAAGGTGCCCTGCAGAGCAGGAGAGACTCAGGCAGGAGGCAGGAACCTGTGAGCCTACAGCATGCAAAGAAGAGCAGAAAGGAGAAGACAGGACTGCAGCACAGAAAGGAACTCCCTGAAGAGGAGGAGGAAGAGCAAGCATCCCCATCAAGTGGCCCCAGCTCCAGGCCAGAGCAGCAGAGAACTCCACAGCCAGTAAGATGAAGCAGCTTGTGGGGTTTTTCTTGTGGTGGTGGTCCCTGGGGAGGTTCTGTGTTTCCCCACCATTGGTGTCCCTCTCCCCAAGCCCTTTCCTTGTCTGGCTGGTGGGGATGGGCAGTTGAAGATGGATGAATGTAGATGGTGGCTCCCAACTCCCTTAATGGAGGATTTGGGGCACTGGGTTAAAGTGTGGTTGAGCCCATGACCTCTTTGGGTGGAAACCAACACTTGCTGGAGTGTTGTTCTTCCAACATACAGTTGGAAAAGCAGGAAACAAAAGAGGTCAGAGTTTTCCTGGGTGTCTCAGGCTGTGTGGTGGTGGCCATGTTTTGGGCTTTGTAGCTGGGGCAGACCACCCTCTCTCCCTTTCCCTTCTGCAGTGTGTGAAGAAGAAGCAGGTCCAGTACCAATATGAGGCACCAAGCCCTGAGCTCTGTGAGCAGATAAGATCCATCAGGTCAGTGCAGCCACAGCCTCATACTGCTCTGTGTGTGTGTCCCCTTCAAACTCTGCCTCCCCCTTGTCACCACACCACCCTGATGTGCACTGGTGTGTCCCCAGATGGGTCCCTTCTCACCTTGCTCTGGTTTTGCAGGATCTCCAAGGCAATGCTGAAGTGGGCCTGCTGGGTACTCACAGAGGAGGAAGGGGATTCCTGAGCCCAGCCCATCCTTCATTTCTTCACTGGTTCAACAAAAATAACTTGGATCTGCCCAGGAGAAGCAGTTGAGGGAGGGACAGGGGGGTGATACCAGATCTTTTATCCCTAAGGGACTGCTGAGTGGGTTGTCCTGCCTGTAGAGATCCTGGTTGCAGAGGTGCTGGGGACATGACCTGTTTGAAGCCAGCACCTTCAGCTCTGGGAGGGGGAAAAGCAGGCATTCAGGGATGTCTGTGCATGAGCCTGCATCCCTCTCCATCACTTCCAAACACCCAAAAGGGCAGCTGGTGCCACTGTAGCAGAGGGGACAATGATGGGAGAGACCCCATAACCTGGATCCCTGCTCCCAAGGCAGTGCAGGAGTTAGGGGGAGGGTTTCATTGATGGTATTTCCATAGGATCCTGCACTATTTTGTTAGGAAAAAAAAAAAACCTGCAGGGTTATGTTGTAGAAATTAAAAATTGTATATTTTTTAAATACACAGCTCTTGTATTCCAAAAAAAAAAGGGAGAAAGAGAGAAAAAAAAAAAACAAGAAGCATGTTGCTGCTTTGTCGTAAACATCTGTGGAAGGAAAGCATTTTGGTCCAGAGCAGAGGCTGAGACAGGAGAAAGCCGCTGGGGTGAGGCTGGTGCCACCAGGAGAGCTGTGGGGATGGTGAGGCTGCAGAGCTGCGTGCTGAAATGCTGTGGGCTGTTGTCCTGCTGATGGAAACCTTGGTTTTGGGGGAGCTGGAGGGAGCAGAGTCCCACGGGGTGAGGAGCTGGAGAGGTGTCAGGGCCCTGCTGCAAATATCTGGCTGTGGGCATTGCCACCTCCTGCCCAGCTCCTGCCTAAACCCACTATCTTCTTCCCACTGCCATGTGGGGAAGGTGATGCTGCTCTTGAGGGTTTCCTCAGGATCCCAGTCTTCTCGGATGATGCTGGTGGCCATCCCCGCAGTGAAAGGTGACTGATACCATTGTGAGCCAGCGATGAAGCCCGGTCAGGAGATCTGTGCCCCAAGCTCTGCTCTCCACACCCCGGCTGCCAACCACCCTGGCACTGTGCACTCGCTTGCAGGGGTTTACTAGGGACAGTGGTGGTGACATGCAGGGGCTTCATTGTCCAAAGGCTGGCTCCCCCAGGCCCGGCACTGGGCGTCTTTGGTCTACGGCTGCTGCTGAGTCTTGTGCATTCACAACAGTTTGTGCCGGGGGTTGTGGCCGTTCGTCTTCACTGCCCGTCCCAGCCTCTGGCTCCTCCAGCCCAGTGTGGGGCTGATCCTCTGATGTGGCACCTACAGGGGGTCGGGAAGGAGGGGTGGCTTGAGCACTGTGGGGGGGATCATCCATATCCCAGTGCCCACATTAGCAGGGGTGAGAGGGAGGGGATCATCGTGCCTCACCTGCAGCATCCGAGGATGGTCCAGGCTCACCCTCCGGCTCCGGGAGGGAGTCGTGCTTGGTTCTCCGTTTGAAGACGGGCGACCTCCGCAGGCGCAGGGGGACGGTACCTGCTGGGGGAAACACAACCCAGACCCATGTTATGGTTGGTCACAGCTTCCTGTCTCCTGCCTTCCAGCCTGCGAGCCTGGCTGCTGCTGGAGCTGATCCCAATGCCAAGTTCCCCCTCAGAATCTTCCCAGTGTGGTGATGCCATCATCCATTGCCTTAGCACCGGAAGGCACCACCATGTCATATGGGATGCCACCATAGAATAGTTTGGGTGGAAGGGACCTTCAAGATCATCTAGTTCATGGGCAGGGACACCTCCCACTAGATCAGGCTGCTCAGTGCCTCTCCAGCCTGGCCTTAAACACCTCTCTGGGCAACCTCTTCAAGTGTTTCACTACCCTCACTGTAAAGAATTTCTTACTTATATCTATCCTGAATCTCCTCTCTTCCAATTTACATCTATTATTTTTAGTCCTCCCATCACATATCCTATTAAAAAGTCCTACCCCAGCCTTTCTGTAGCCCCCTTCAGTTATTGATAAGCTACTATAAGGAGCCTTCTCTTCAATGCCACTGTCCACCTCCTCCAGCATGAGGTGAAGGGGGGGTTAGGAGGGCTCCCACTCCATCCACCACTTACTTCTCAGCTCTGCTGGGCACTCGGGCTCCCTGAGCTGCTCCTCATGCACAGACACAGCCCGGCGGCCGGTCCCCCACAGCACGGCCAGCCGCGGCGTCACACGCGTGTCTGCAAAAGCAGGAGGAGGAGGAGCCATGGGTGGGTGCCCGCAGCCCCCCACTTCCCCAGCAGCCCCCTGACAACACGCAGGGCCGCCCACTTGGCTTCCTACCACCCTCCATCCCCAACGGATCTCGGGAACAGAGCACCAGTTGGATAGGAGATCCCCTCAGCATTCCTACCTTCAGTGTCGGGTGGTGTGGGCAGGGGGCTGGCAGCGCCCACCTCCCCGCCATGGCTGACCCTCCGTGGCAGCGGGGCCGCTGTGTTCCTCCCGGGCCGTGGCAAACTGCTGCTCCAGCCCTCCCGGCACCCGGGATCCGCCGTCCCGCTGGGCTCCGGCAGGAGGAAGGAGCGGCGGGGCTGCTCGGTGCTGGGGGCCGGTGGCTCGGCCATTGTCAGCTGCCGCCCCAGGACTTTCCAGGCTGGACGGAGCTCGGGGGCGGTGGTCGGGCTGCGGAACGGGGTGTCTGCAGGGAGGGCAGAGCAGAGCTGGGGGTGTCTGACATTGATGCTGTGAGTGCCTGACGCTGATGCTGTGAGTGTCTGACACCGATGCTGGGGGTGCCTGACCCCCATGTCCTCAACGGATGGTTCTTGGTGATGGGACCCAACGTGGAGCCACCTCAGGGGTTGGGGAAGGGCTGGGTTAACACCCACCCATATCTGCAAAGGAGCCTGATGGTGCCTCCCACCCCCGGTCCCCATGTAGTGCTGCTTGGTGCCAGCAGAGGGAACAGAGCCCTGAGCCTCAGGGGCTGGTGTGACCACCCCTAGCACTCACTGGAGGTGCTGGGACCCAACGTGGAGGCACCTCAAGGATTGGGGAAGGGCTGGGTTAACATGCACCATGGGCACCCGTGGTTATTGGGTGGTTCTTGGTGACTGACCCAACGTGGAGGTACCTCAGGGGTTGGGGTCCCCATGTAGTGCTGCTTGGTNAGGGCTGGGTCCACCCACCCATAGCTGCAAAGGAGCCTGATGGTGCCCCCTCCCCCCCCAGTCCTCATGTAGTGCTGCTTGGTGCCAGCAGAGGGAACAGAGCCCTCAGCCTCATGGGTTGGTTTGACCACCCCCAGCACTCATTGGTGACCCACCTGTGGACACAGAGTGTGTGCGGACCTTCAGGGAAGGAGGTGAGTCTGCAGAGCTGTCCACGATGTCCCCTGAAAGCACAAGCCACCAACTGTGAGCACATTAGGGTCTACCCAGTGCCACCAGCACCTTCTGAGGAGCTGGAAGCCTGAGGGGGGCCTTCCCATGGGGAGGACACAGCTTCTCACCATCTGAGCCAGCTTTCTTGATCTCGCTGTCTTTGCTCTGCAAGAGGAAAGAAAGCAAGTGAGGGGGGATTCAGGATGGCAGCACCCTCATGGACCACGGGTGACAGGGACCAGAGTGTTGCCAGGCTCTGGGGAGGCTGCAGGGGATGGGTGATTGCCAGGGAAGGAAGGACAGACAGATGGACCATGCAGAGGGCTAAGTGATAGGACAGAGGCTACAGGCAGTGTCAGGACAGAGCTGGGTTGGAAGAGTGCCAGCTGGGGGGCCCCCCACTCCATGGATCCCTATCTCCACCCATTCTCTGGGTGCAGGATCTGCCCCCAGAGTAGAGCCACTCCCCACCTGCTGCTTCTTGCCCTCTGTGGCTGGAGCCTTGGTGACACCGATGCGATGGAGCATGACCTGCATGCGCTGCTCGAAGGAGCCGGGCAGCTCCCCCTCACTCTTCTCCAGGTGCCTCTTCTGCAGGACAGACACAAGCCTGACAGGGACATGGCACCCACCACAGCACCCACAGCAGGGCACACCCGTGTCCTCAACCCCAGTGTGTCACAGAATCATAGAACAATTTGGGTTGGAAGGGACCTTAAAGATCATCGAGTTCCAACCCCCCTGCCGTGGGCAGGGACACCTCCCACTAGATCAGGCTGCTCAGTGCCTTGTCCAGCCTGGCCTTAAACACCTCCAGAGAGGGGGCATCCACAGCCTCTCTGGGCAACCTGTCACAGTGTTTCACTACCCTCACTGTGTCCCCAGGGAGAACAAGACATGGTCCAAAATCCAGCAGGGGACTTCCCCAGCATCACCCCGGTGTCCCCACATCCAGCTGACCCCATCACCAGCACCCTTGGGTGGCAGCACTGGTGTCTCAGTGGCAGTGCTCACCTTGTCGTGCCGGACCCCCAGGGCATCCTCATCCTCACCGGGCAGCAAGATGAGGGACTGGGATTTGCCCTCCCGCGAGTACTTGGGGCGGAGCCTGCGGGCAGAGTCGGGTGTGTGGCAGTGCTCGGGCTCTCCCCGGGGCTCGGCGAGACTCCCCTCCTCCGATTTACTCAGCGGCTTCCCCGCCTCGCCCGCCCTGCTGGGGGCTCGTAAAATGTCACTGAGCATCGAGCGCCGGCTCCTGGGGGCGGCGGGGGCGGGGACGCTCTCGGGCTCCTTCTCACACCTCGAGCCCTGCCTGGATTTGGGTCTCTTGAAGGCAAAAAAATTCCCGATTTTCTTCTTGAGGGTGCGGGAGCCGGAGGGAGCCAGAGGGGCTGAGCCAGAGGGGCAGGTCGTTGGAGCCGTGGGGCTGAGGGGAGAGGAAGCATTAGGAAAGATGAGCTGTGGGCTGTCCAAGGGCAAGGGAACACCCCCTTCTTCTTCACCCCCTCTTCCCCCCACGACGCCCACCCCAAAGGCGTGAATCCAGACACTCCACCTGAGATGATGCAGTCCCAGCAAGGACAAGCTGTTCTCAGCATGGGACTCAGCGGGTGCTGTCTCATTCCCTCCTTGCTATAGGACAGACCCCTCAGCTCCTCCCTGAGTTCTATAAGAATCAGGTGCTGGTCCTACTCTGCACCCCATGGCTGCAGCTCACCTCTCTCCCACCAGCCTGCCCCTGGCTGATGCCAGTGCCTGCCATAAGAAGGGAAGTTTTCCCCAGCATCCCTTCAGTGCTAGGACCAGTAGTACCATGGGGCAAGTGAAATCCTGGGGAGGGGTGTATGCCATAGAGTTGGGTGGCTTCAGGGGACCCCCCCCACTTCCCAAGGCTTACGGCAGTGTCTCTGTGATGAGCCTCTTGGCAAAGAAGTCCTCCAGCCCCTCATCAACTCGGGTGATACTCCTGTCCTCACTGTTCTCACAGGCCACAGGCTGCACCTACAAGCAAGCACAGACATCAGCCTGGCACAGGGCAAAGATACCCCCATCTATGAGGAGGCACCACCTACAAGTGGATGCCTGTGCAGGAGACCATCCATCACGCTGTGCATCCAGCTCAGAAGCCAAACCATGCTGCTACCAGCTGCAGCCCAGCTCCTCTGCTGCATCCCTGGGACATCAGGAGCAACATCCTGTCCCAAGCTCCTGCCAGCCTCCCTGCATCTCTCTGGTTGTCATGTCTGGGGTGCTGGTGGATCCTCAGCATGGAGGCTCAGGCAGAGCATCCATATACACTCAGGCACCCATGTGTTACACACAGGCAGGGTGCTGTTGACCCTCCTTGGTGACACACCATGGCAAGTCCTGCTAAAGCCCTCCTAGAGCCAGGCCACATCACTGATCCCACTGTCCACACAGGAGAAACCTTGAGCAGGGACATCTGAGTCCCAAGGAAGGGACACCAGGACTGCTGCAGGGTGACAGAGGGGGTGCCCTGCATGGACCCACAGCTACATCCTTCAGGATGGTGCCCACCCTCAAGTCCAACTTTGGAGTGCCACCAGTCTAGATGAAGACCACCCATGGCAAAATGGTCCATGCCACAGCCAAGAGTTTCTCTGCAGCACCTTCCTCACCCCAACACATGGCAACACATCAGTGGCTTCCTATGGATGAGAGGGAGGCACTTTCCCATTGGAGGCATTTCTAGCCATAATGACTTTTCATTACGCCTGGATTGATGCTGCTCAGGAACTGTTCCAGCCATCTGAGATCCTCTCTCCCTGTCACATCACATCCATCAAAGCCCATCCTCATTCAAGTCTTGGCCAACCCTGGGTGCTGAGGAGCAATGATGTGCCAAGGTGACGTTCCCTAGGCCCTGCCTCTCCTCCAGCCCCACCGGTCCCACCACAGTCCAAGGGCGAGCATCACTGCATCCATGCCAGCCCCGGGGCTTTCCAGTGGGTGGAAAGATCCAGCTGCATCATGGTGGCATGGGGACAAGGTGATACCGGCAGGATCCAGCTCTAGGGACAGCGACAGAGCCAGACTCTCCACACAGAAGTTACTTTTCCTTTGGGAAAGGGGCTGTGAGGGCAAGATCCCCAGGTGCTCAGCCTGTGGGTGAGGAGGGGGAGGCAAAATCCACCCCACCAGGGCTGGCAGATCCTGACCAGCATCACCATGAGCCACCACGTCTGTCTGCACTTCAGACTTGGAAGATTTTGGATGGGGGGGTAGGGGGTTGGGAGCAATTCAGGTGCAGGAGAGACAGCCAGAGAGCCATTGCTGACTGCACCAGCCCTTTGCACCCAAACTCTGCGGGTGGGTTTGGTTTTTGGGTTTGTTTTTTTTTTTTCCCCTTTCCCCACACACACCTCCCTGCCGGCTCCCATTGCTCTGCATCTCCCAACAGGCAGCAGGAAAAGGGCATGGATGATTTCTCTGTGTCCTCCTCCTTTTCCCCCCCTAATCCTGCCC
>VZTY01032694.1:0-22678 GCA_013400935.1 Turnix velox
CTATGATTCTATGATTCAGTGCTCTGTTCCACTATGTTCATGTATCTGATGGGAAGCTGTGGCCCATCCCAGTTCACAGATTTCACCACTGCTTCAGGAACAAAGAGGTGATTTTCACAGCTCCAAGTCCATGCAGCCAGATTGACAAGTCCCTGGGCAGTGGCCCCAAAGCACCACTTCTTCCTGCAAGAACAGAAGTGGAAGATGTGCTGTCAGCCTCGTTCTCACTGGAACTGGTGATGGTTTGGGCAGTGGTGTCCCTCAGAACAAGCTGTCTCAGCATTTTCCCCTGCACCTCAGAGGAAATGAAACAATGAGCCTAAGTGAAGGATAACCATCTTATTTCAGTGTCTAAACTGAGGACTTCCACTGACCACCTCCATACTGACCACAAAACTGGCTTGGAAGTGGAGAGGACAGCTGATCCCAGCACTGTTGTCTTTTGTCAAGGCAGAAAGCTGGACCCTTCCATCTGCAAAAGCACTTTATCCAAGGAGTGTCAGCCCAAGCATTTGGGTGTCCAGCTTTTGCAATGTGAGGAGAATCCTGCACTTCCCCAAAAACATACTCTGGATTTTCCAGGTTATTCCTGGGCATGGTGATGAGGATCTAGATAGAGAACAACCCATGTCAGCTGTGATCCTTATGAGTGGGAAAGCACAACCTGAGTTCTGTCCTCCTTAATGCAGGAGGAGCTCAGATGGAGTGTTGGGTACTTTCAAGGATTGCTGGCTCTCAGTTGCTCTGGCTAACCTTTGGTATTTCCAGAAGATATTCCAGAAGTGATTTTCTGCTAGACCTGGGTTTCACCTAGATTTTTGCAAGATAAATGATCTAACAAATCATATGGAGCAAAAAGTAAATGCCAAAAAAAGCAGAAATGAGTGCTACCTTTAAAAGTACCTAAGTGATGGGAAAAAGGACCATATACATGTTCTCAATACATAAAATACAATTTATTGTATTTAGGCCATTTATAAGTATCAACACAATGTAGTATGTTTGAAACAAACATCTTACCAATAAATACTATCTAAACATGAATATTGATCTTTTGATCAACCGTGTACAGTGTATTGACCCAGTATTGCACAGTGAGCTGTACATGACATGTTTATAGTGCATCCAGTTTGTCACAGGGACAAGTTGCCACAAATATTGCAAAGCATCAGCGTTGACTTTTCCAAGTCAGAACAGCTGAATGACTTTATTAGAGACTGAAGGCTGATTCAAATGTCAGACTCCTAGATTAATTGGTTACGGATCTGTGGAACCTAACGTTTTCATGAACGAGGAGACCTTGTTTCAAATACAATTTTATAGACTTGTATTTTAAAATACAATTTTATAGATGCTAAAAAACCCACTTTTAAACAGAATGAGGATATTATCATCAGACTTGAGTGAACAGCCACCTCCAGTGATCAAGCTCACTCCAGTAAGCTCATTTTCTCTTTTTTTCAATCTGAATATAAACCATATCTTTGATCTTTTTAATGATGCATCTTACTATTTGCATTCCAAAAGCCAGACCCTGGCATTAACTCCATCCCTTTGCTCCCTCTGTGCCTCTGCTTGGGCTGGATATGGTAGCCAGCAGTGTGAGCAGAGGTTACACACTCTATTCCTGATATTTTTTGATGTATATATATATGCAGATACAATTTCCCAATAAGTCTATAATTAAATGTTTCTCAGCTCTATCTAGTTAAATCTTAATTCTAAGGCATCAGCTTGGGGTTAGTCCTGCCCAGTTTGCACTGGCACAGAGGGCTGGATGCTGTGGACAGTGTGTCCAGCTGTACCATGTCCCTGAAAGCCAGCAGCTCCTACACCACATGGGCTTGTGGGCTCCACTGAGCATGGTACCAAGAGCTGGCAGGACTGTGGCTCACAGCAGGTTTGAACAGCTCACTCTTCTTCATTCCCAACTCCAACTCCAACACACTTATGTCCATGTCTGTAAGGACTGAATGATTTGGCTTGTGAGATCTGACTGACACGTGTATGAACTTAGGATGCTCTGACATTGCAGAAGGATCTTAAAATGGGCACATACTGCCTTAATACACATTTAAGCTACATTGACCTGCCAAAGCAAAATTAATTACTCAAAGTGCAAATAATGATCACAGAATGGCTGTGACTAACTTGGAAAAGATTCAAGCATCAGTCCAATGGTGCTTAGGTGTAGTACCCCTTAGTGCTTAGCATGTAGTATTCCTTTCAGAAAAAGAAAAGTCACTCACCAAGTGATACAATTAAAAATTTCTAAGAAACTACTGGTTAAGTATTACCTCATGATCACATAAATCATGTTTATATCCTTCATCTTTGCAGTTTAGCATATTGTATATAGATTCTTCATATTCAGGTAACAGAGATGAAATACTTATTTCTATCTAAAAAGGCCGTAGGAAAAAAAGGGATTGAAAGGATTCCTTTTTTTTGTACAAAAAATACATTTTTATGACAACAGCCAGTACTTTCACAGTAGCTCCTTTGCTCCTCCACTTACCACCAAGGTTCAGTCATCCATAATGCCATTGTAAAGTACCAAAATTGCTTTTCTTTCCACTTTTGACACCAAAATAATGCACTACTATGGAATGTTTCCAAAGTCTTATGCTACATCCTGATAAAATCAGGAATCACTTTTTCCTCTTTTTTTTTTTTTTTACTTTAAAAAGGAACTCAGTTCATGCAAATAAATTAAATAAGCACTGAAATACTCAATTTCGTGACACTGATAACTTCAGAGAAAAGTGCCTTTATAATTATCTAAACTAGTTCTAATAAAAGAAGGTTCAAAACAGAATTAAAAACATGTAATTTTACTACAGGTTGATGTTTGCTATGTGTTCAAGCAGATTACATTTTCTACCTATCTGTGGGCTCAGTGTCACTCTTTTATATTGCAGCAAATATTTGATTTTGAGGGGTGGCTTTTTATGCAGGTGTCCAGGGGATCAGCCTTCCTTTGACTCCATGTACAGGATCTCAGGTTAAGCCCAGATCTGCAGAGAAAGAGTTGAACAATTGTTATAACATTGACTATTCTATCAAAGATTCAATGAAAATTTGGCAAGGCAGTTGGATTAGTGATGTTATGATTAGTGGTGTTATGTTGCCCAGGGAGGTTGTGGATGCCCCCTCTCTGGAGGTGTTCAAGACTAGGCTGGACAGGGCACTGGGCAGCCTGGTCTAGTGGGNTTAATGAAAATTTGGATTAGTGGTACAGCGTAGCACCAACAATGATGTTATTGAGCCCCCCAGTTAAAAATTCCCTAAACTTTAACAGTNACTCGATGATCTTTGAGGTCCCTTCCAACTCAGACTATTCTATGATTCTATGATGTTATTGAGCCCCCGAGTTAAAAATTCCCTAAACTTTAACAGTTAAGAGTGCACTTTGTGGGGCTTTGTTTAATTTGAATTTTCTGTTGATATTCTACACTGTGGTTTTTTAGTCTCTTTCATCACTCTAGAGTCCATTTTCCTATTTATAACCTTTCCCCTTTGCCCCCTTTTTCACCAATCAAACAAAGGAGAGAAGCACTGGGGCAGGTGCTCTCTCTCATCACTCACGCGGAGCGTGTGGTCCCAGGAACCCGAGCAGAAAGCTGTCCCATCAGGAGAGACCCGCAAGGTGCTGACACGATTTTCATGTCCAAACAGAATGGACACACGGGACCCCTTCAGCACATCCCAGACGTTTATGGTATAGTCATTATAACCTGCAAACAGCAGGCGACCTGCAAAGGAAATGAGGTTTTACAGAGTGAGGTTTTTAAGGAGGAAACACATCTCAGTGGCCTTCTGCAAGACATTCCACATCTAGTGAGGCAGCTCTGCTCTGCTGCTGAGCTGGCCATACTAAATGCTGAACCAATTAAAATGTATTAATTGAAAATATGGAGCCCTCAACACAGGAAGGACATTGAGCTATTGGAGAGGGTCCAGAGAAGGGCCACGGAGATGATCAAAGGGTTGGAGCAACTGCCCTATGAGGACAGGCTGAAGGAGTTGGGGTTGTTCAGCCTGGAGAAGAGAAGGCTCAGAGGGGACCTCAGAGTAACTTATCAGTACCTGAGGGGGTCCTACAGAAAGGCAGGGGAAGGAATTTTTAACATAATATCGGATGGGAGGACTAGAAACAATGGATATAAATTAGAGGGGGANACTTACATAGAATCTGTTCAGTCATTAGAGATGAAGGATGACACCAGATCTCATGACAGACTGAGGAGCATTTTATCAGCCAGTGCAGGGTGATCATATTTTGCTCAGATTTTGCACAAGAATTTAAATACAAATTTCTGAATGATTAGTGGACAATTTGGTAAGTGAGTCATCATCCCTAACAGGACATGCTGTGGAGATTGTGACCACAACAGAGACTTTTGTTCCTCTGTCCTGAGCAGAGGGCAGTTCACCCTCTCAGCCCTCTGCGGGCTGACTAGAGGAACTCTGCAATTGTACTGGGATAAGAAAGAGAAGTTCCAAGCTCATGTCTCCAACACTGTAGTAAGAAATGGTAATGTTTCTGTTTTCATGCTTCTCTAACATACTTTTCCTGTCTATTAATCATTTATCATCCTTTTATAAACTATTTATGTAAGTGTGCTTAATGGTCTAGTTAGATTTCATGTTTCCTTTGAAATTATTTTAATCATGATTGTGAAATTCTAGCCCAGCTGTAGTTAATGGCAAAATATTTCCTGCCTTCAGCTGCATCAGGAAAATACTTTTCATCACTGCAATGGAGCAATGGCCAGCTAGGTTATTTATTTAAAGAGTAATTATTTTTTACAAAAGGAAAAAAAAAGGCTTCCATCATTAAATGTTTCTTTTTGTACTTAGTATTACTTTGAATATCTTTTAATAACAAGTGCTTTATAAAATTACTCTGGCAAAAATGGACAGTTCCTCTCAAATCCCAACAGGAAGGTAACTACCAAATTCATGTCTCACCACTGAGAGAGAAGTCCACACTGGATGCTCCAAAAATGATGCTCTCTTTGGAATAAATTGCCACTTCTCTGTCTGCACGAAGGTCATACAAACGACACTGGGATTAAAACAAAACCAACACACACACCTCAGTAAAGGCTAGAACCTTTCAGTGAAAAATGGGAGTGTGAAGCATTGCAGCCTAACTGGGATCCTGACAATCCTAAAGTCCTCTGCATATGTCTTGGGAAGTAACAGAACTTTGCTAATTTAAGTTGCTCAACTAATCAATCAGCTGCTTGACTACTGTCCTCCTATTTCTGCCTCCTGTAACTGAGACTCTTTTGGAGTCTAACAGGGCTCTCAGCAACACAAAGCTGTTTGCTATAAACTGAATGAAGAACCCCCTATTCCAAACTGTTTCTCTCAGCCTGCCCTGCTGTACAGAGATGAGTGATGGGTTTTGGACCACTGAAGGTCCCTCCACCATCTTGCTGCCCCACAATGTTTTCCTACATATTATTGACTGGGAAAAGTGGCTGGGGAGACAGTCTCTAAAAGTAACAGCTTTGCCTCACATTGAGTATGAGAGACAGAGGATTAAAGCTCTGGTCATCTTTGAGAACATGGAGCAGGTGGCATGGGGCTCAGACAGTCCTTTGGCCCAGAGGATAGCCCTTGCTCTGAGTAAGGTGGGACACCATACAGCCCCTACCCTTCCGTGAGGCCCCTCTGTCTGGAAAACCTACATGAAAATAATTCAAGTGAAATAATACCTTTTTATATGGCTCTTTAGTTTTCATTTCTCATGGAAAATCCCCAATCACCTCTGCAACCATCATTTCCTGGTTCAATCATTTGCCAGCATTCTTAGGCTAGTTTAACATGGAAATCGTGTATAGACAGACCAGACTTCATTGCCATGCAGAAAGGCAGCCTGTTAACCCTGAAATCAAACCTTTGAAATTATTTGAACTAAAAGGCTTCCTTGTTAAATGAAGTTTAAGCAAAAACTGCCCAGATGGGTTTCCTATTATTGAAACTTTACTAATGAAAACTGGCCAGTATCATGCCTGCACATAAAGGAGAGGCTGTTTCACTCACAGGGCAGTGGGGAGCTGCCAGGTGTGTGAAGTCCAGGTCTTACAGTGCTCCATACTGATGAATAATCTCATCAGATTGTCCTGATAAGGAGTTCAGGTCACTGCAGGTGACAGCACTGCCACATGAGCAAGCTTTTATGGTTTCCCTGCAGACAGTCAGGATTATCTGCTCCTTGAAATCCCTAAGTATATAAATCAGGTCAAGGATACCAGTCCATGTGTCAGTCTCTAATGTTGAAAATACCAGCCTCTTCATTTAAAAAATTAAGTAGAAAGAAACTGCTGAAAACCTCTGTCAAAAGTACAGATATGGGATTTCCCATTCTCCCGCCCAAGTTAGGGGTGTCAGGAATGGTTAAGAGCGAAAAATCCCATCAAATAAATTAGTAAGAACATCATTCCAGTGCCCATAGTACTGGGCATAAAAAGAGAGTGCTCTCATTGGAATTTAATGATGGACAATTTCTCCATCTCACTCCCTCAGCATCTCAGGTGCTCAGAGTACTGCTTCTGAATGCATGGGAGGCACTAGCTTCACCACAGAGCTAGAGGTATTAATTTATAATCACAGCTTTTAATGCCTAAAAGCAGTGTATGCCCCTTCAGAAGAGTCTTGGAAGTTCTTGACATCCAGTGAAAGCAAAGAGAATGTTTCTTTTAAGTTTAGCTAGTATCAGAGCAGACTCAATATGCTCAATGTGCTCCTCTGAGGACAGAGCACATCAGAGTCTTCACCCTCATGCAGCTCTGTATGATGTTTGAATAAACAGGAGAAAAAGAAGGTGCCTCCTGAACATCTGCTCTCGAGTTACACTTAAGCACCAGTTCAGTCCCCACAGGGCTGTGGAACCAGCAGAGCCTGGTGTCCCCAGGGGAGCCACCAGCTGCAGCAAGAGCCACCAGCATCACTTAGAGGCCCCAAAGCAGCAGGAGGTAAGTGGCATTTTGCATACAATGTGCTGACCAAGATTACCTTGGTCACATCCTGTGCCCCTCCTAGCAGCTGGCTCAAAGGTAAAGTAAGAACCATTGTCTCATCAAGGATGATCTGAATGCAATGACTCATCTCTTTAGAGAGCACTGGCTCTGAGTCAGGAAGAAAGGGAGATAAAGCCACCCTGGGGCCATGGAGGCTGACTGGGGCTGACCAGCTCTGCACTCAACCCACTGCTCCTCTACTTGCTAGGAAATTCACACTCACGTGCAGGTTCCCTTTGTGTCCTTACTGTGCTGCTCCTTCTGACACAAGGTACAGTGTTTCATCTGGGTCCTCCCACGCTGTGACCAATAACTATATGAAGCTAAATTTTTTCCAGTAAGACAACTAATTATGATCATGACACTTCAAAATATAGAAAATCTGAAATGAGTATTTGGACAGTACCTCATGTAAAAAAGTTTGCAGAGGTCATCTACAAAGTTTTTCTAGATTTTTCCCCTAGAGCATTATATATAGTATTTAATATATATTATAGTACAGCATTAGTATTCCTGGTGTCACTGGCTCAATTCACCTAAAGTCCTCTGCATATGTCTTGGGAAGTAACAGAACTTTGCCAATTTAAGTTGCTCAATGAACATACCGTGGCATCATCTGAACCAGAGGCAAAAGCATCTCCACTTGGGTAATATCTGCATGAGTGAAAAAGAGACCAGAACACATTACATGACTTGGATGAGGTCAGACTTCAAAAATAGCCCCAGTGCATTGCTCAACATCACAAATGTGTCCTCTCCCCAAAACATACTGACCTGACACTGTTGATATCTGAATCATGGGTTTCAAATGACTGGATGCACTGACCAGACCGCATGTCCCAAACCATGGCTTTCTTGTCACATCCCTAATAAGACAAAAAATTCACTGTGGAAATTGTGACACTCACCCCTCACATGCCTGGTACACGTCACCAAGCTCAACTACATTCTGAGGTTCTGAACATCACTGCTCTGAGGGACATTTAACCAGCAAAGCAGACCCAGAAGTTGCTGTTCTGGTACCCCCAAGCCTGGAGCAATCACAGTTAGGGCTGAAGGCTCAGAGGAGCCACAGGATAGCGTGGTGGGGCACAGACAGGCTGGGGGGGTTTGTGGTGGTGCTCCTGTACTCACAGTCCTGCTCTGCCTTGGCTGCTGCCATAGAATCATAGAATAGTTTGGGTTGGAAGGGACCCATACCCTTGTCTTCAATGGCACTATGCCACAGTGCTGCACAACTGACTCACTCCCTCACTGCTTAACATGCTTGATATAAAAAATTTATACCCAGCATTTAAAGTTTTATAGCTAATTCTCTTCATACACTGAAACAGAAAATGAAGTAAGTGCATCCAGAGCATCTCTCGCCCAGCCCAGCCTCTACCAGAGTTAATCCACATACTCACAAGCTCAGAGGTGTGGTTGGAATAAGAAACACAACAGCATTTTGTTTCATTGTCAAGCTCTAATCTGTGAAAAGCTCATGTAACACTGGGAGGTGTCCAGCACCCCAAATACTCTGGGTAGGGGGCTCAGCTGCATCACACTTGGGGCAGGAACCATCTCATACTTGCAGGGCCACACTGGGTGGCAATGGCTCACTGTGTTACAATTGCTATGACAGGAAAATGAGCAGGGACTTCTCTTTCAGATGTGAATAACTACAGCCCTGCTGAGGGGCAGCCCGTGGGCAGGCTCAGCTCCAGGGGCTCAGCTCTCTGAGGCTGTGTGGGAAGCAGAGGGCAGGCTGCTGCTTCTGCCAAGCCAGCATGTCCTGCCCAGCAGACCATGTCACACATTACTTATTTTTAAGTAAATAAGATTGCTAATTAAATTTAACACTCTTTTCAACAATTCACTTTTTTTTTTTTAAATGCTCTAGTTAAAATAAAATCCTCTTTTTTTTTTTTTTNGAAAAATCCTTTTTTTTTTTTTTTTTTTTTTTTGAAACTAAGAATGTCATTATTTAAAAGAGATAAAGTTTCTTTGCCTCAACTTGTGGTTTCTGCACAAGGGAAGCCAAACAGGCTCGAGAACATTTTGGACTCAGCAAATTTCCCTCTCAAGCCCCAGCCACAGCCCAAGCCCAGCCCTTCCTACTGCTTCCAACTGCACTGTTCTTACTAAGGCTGTGGTAGGACTTCTTAATAGGGTACAGGATGGCAGGACTAGGAGTAATGGATGCAAATTTGAAGAGGGTAGATTTAGGCTGGATAAAAGAAAGAAGTTCTTTACTGTGAGGGTAGTGAGACACTGGAACAGGTTGCCCAAAGAGGTTGTGGATGCCCCCTCCTTGGAAGTGCTTAAGGCCAGGGTGTATGAAGCACTCAACTTGGTCTAGTGGGTAGGTTGGAACTAGATCATCTTTAAGGTCCCTTCCAACCCAAACCATTCCATGGTTCTATGTACTGACCACACTGGGAGTTTGGGGGCAAGACCAGTCTGACAAGATGGTGGTTTGACTTCTAAGGTTTTGAAGGAGAAACCAGCAATTACCTGTGGAAAGATGGGCCCCCTGAGTGCTATCCCACTTGTGCCAGTTTTCAGAGGGAACTGAGCACATCAGTGCACGATTTAGTCTCCAGCTCATCCAGGAGGGCTGGGCTTTGCAGTGAAGTTGTTAAGTGTACCAGCACCCAGCCTACACACTGGTGTATTGCCATTGCTTATTGAGGTGACTGTAATTACACCAACACAACACATGGTGAGTCTCTCTGTCCCACCATAGCTCCAGGTTGCACTGTTTTGGCTACACCTGCATGGACACGAGATCAGCCAGATCCTCCCTGAAGTGGTATTTTGCATGTGATGTATTAAACGAGTCCCTGTAAGTACAGACATGCCCAAGCTGCTCTATTGACACAAGTATGACATATTCTCTTCACAGTACCATAGCTGCTTGTGATTCTTTGCCCTATAATAAGCTGAGCTGTTCCCAGGGAGAATGAACCTATCCTTTCTGGGAAGCAAGCTGGGTGACAGTAAAGCCTGGGAGGCCTAATGCACTGGGATGGAATTAGCTTTCAGTCACGCTTCGGAGCAGCTGTGCTAGCAGCAGGCAAACTGGGCCAGTGTGCTGGGCTCTGCTCCTCATGGGCCAGCCAAATTTGACAAGAAAGCCATAACTGAAGAGGTCCAGGTTTACTGTCAAGTGATGGGACCATGAGTCTGATCAAGTGGAATCTCTTGATCCATGGTCAGCACCTTTTGGCGCAAGGGCCATTTTCATCAGTGAGCAAAGTATCAGCCCTGGGCCAGTGCTCATGGGTCTCTGAAACTAGGGACCTTCATCACAGAATCATAGAATCATAGAATAGTTTGGGTTGGAAGGGACCTCAAAGATCATGGAGTTCCAACCCCCCTGCCATAGGCAGGGACACCTCCCACTAGACCAGGCTGCCCAGTGCCCTGTCCAGCCTAGTCTTGAACACCTCCAGAGATGGGGCATCCACAACTTCCCTGGGCAACCTGTTCCAGTATTTCACCACCCTCACTGTAAAGAATTTCTTTCTTATGTCTAGTCTAAATCTATCCCCCTCTAATTTATATCCATTGTTTCTAGTCCTCCCATCTGATATTATGTTAAAAATTCCTTCCCCTGCCTTTCTGTAGGACCCCCTCAGGTACTGAGAAGTTACTCTGAGGTCCCCTCTGAGCCTTCTCTTCTCCAGGCTGAACAACCCCAACTCCTTCAGCCCGTCCTCATAACTAATAACAGCCTCCCTCCCCCCTCATCTCTCACCTCTTGCCAGATTCCCATCTGCACAGTCAGAAGTGGGAAGAACCAGGACCACCTCAAAAAGGAACTAAGGCTCATCCCACTCCCCTTCATGCCTTGGTTGTGTGCCAATGGCTTGGCTACCTGGGAACAGCCACCCTTCAGTAGCAGAACAATAGTTGGAAGACACCCTGGGTATTCCCAGTGAGCTTTGTGTGTTCCTCTGGGGCAGGACAGGGAGTGGGCAATGTTATACTGATAAAGGGGTTTTAAATGCCTCTGGCACCACTGGAAGGCAAAAGAGATGCAGCAACAGCTGAAGATGTGACCACACCTCATCTCCCTGCTCCAACTTGTAGGAGAGTTTAGCCAGTGGCCAAGCTACCCCTTGGCTTCTGGGGAGCGGTTGAGGGACATTAGTGGCAAGCACATTATTTGCAGCCCAGAGCAGGCATCTGGCACATNGAGTGGCAAGCACAGTATTTGCAGCCCCGCTTTGATGCCCAGAGCAGGCATCTGGCACATCCCATCCAGCTCCAGAGAGCTGGGCAGGAGAAACCAGCCAAAAGTGGGAAGTTACCTGCTGTGCCAGGCTCCTATGGAGAGGGGCTCACACCTCGGCTGTGCTACAAGACACTGCTCTGACTCTCAGCTTTTCCCTTCCTGGGAAAGGCGTTGTTTTGATCTCAGGCTGGACTGCTTTGGAGTGAGATGGAATTTGCTAAATAAGCAGAACTGCAGTCAGACTGGCTGGGTGGGTTTGACCCTACAGTCAGAGGTTTAATTTGCTCCAGCTTGGAAAATGTGTGTGCAATGAATGGATTGCACCAGGGCTTCCAACACATACTCCAACACTCTCTCAGTATGATCGTGAGTCTCCTGCTGTGTTGCCTTTTCCCTTACACAGTCATTCATTTTATATTATGATAGAAAGCTCCTGCTTACCCCAGAGACAAATGTATTTCCTGTTTCAGAAGGGGCCAGGTCCAGGCACAGCACATCAGCTCCATGACCATGGAAGCTCTGTAGAAGCTGCCCGCTCTCAACATCCCACAGAGCACAAGTCCCATCTCCACTTGCTGTCAGGATCTACAGGATGTGGCAAGAAGAATCATGGTACAAAAATGAGAAGAAGATCTTCAAGTTCACAGAAGTACAAACTGATACCCTATACATACACCAAGGACAGTTTGAAGTGAATGAAATAAATCAAAGCCATAATGCCAGTGTGAATCTATGCACAGTTAATGGGTTTTAGTTTTATGGAAGGGAGCTAGAGTGGAAAGAAGACCTATATTGACACAGCCACACCTACACCATGTTTCAGTAATTGTTGGTTTTGAGCAGTGGAGTTTGGATAAGTGATGGCAATTTCCATATCCTCCAAAAAGGAGGTAGAACCAGACTGGTATTCCTCTCTCCCCCTGTATTTAACTCTATCCATATTTAGGCTGCTGGAATGCAAACTGGGTAAAGACAAGACTGTTGGAGTTAAGTATACCCATTGAACTCGAAATTTTTTTCTGCTTTAAATAGCCAGGTGGAACACAATTCACCTCACCAGGCTTAAGATAAGGATTTTGTGAAAGGGAAGTAAGCCTGTCTAGACAGTTGTTTGGCAAGTCCATCATCTCTCACTTGTCCAAAACCACTTGTGTGTGAAAGGGCTTGAGCCTACACTGACCGAACGTGGCTCACAGTGTTTCTCATCTGCTGCAGTGCTTGTAGAAAGCACATGTGATCAGTGCTTGTTATTGTGGCTAAATCCCAACGGCACTCAATTGTTCTAAATTTCCATCTGGCACCCAAAGCTGTTCTGCAGTCAAAATTCTGTAAGTGGAGAGAATCCCTGTGTACCAATGTGGAAGGAGCAACGGTGAACTCAGGAGTGCTCTCAGTCCTCTACGCAGTTTTTTCTCAAGGCCAGTGAGGAAACTGAAGGGATCCCAGCAGGGGGGCAGAAGTTAAAAAGAAAATAGTCTTCAAGAAGAAAATGATCGCACAATCATGAAACCATTCACAGAGTTGCATAGAGGTTAAAACACTAAACATGTTTGACAGATGCTCCAAAAACTCCTCCCATAAACAGAAATCCGAAAAGCTGCAGAACAGACTGTTCCCAAATCTCCAGTACAGAGACACTAATACTCTGAGATTACAATAGCAGAAGAAAGTCCTGACTTGTCTTTCTGGGCAGCTTTTAGCTTAGATCAATGAAATGCTCTGTTCTGTGAAATATTTGTACTTGGCTGAGGAATGAAGTCTTTCAGCTCTGAGGATTCGCTCTTGTAATAATCTGTAAGAAAGATATGAGGGGACCAGGAGTAGATAAAGGTATAAGGGAAAGGTCTGTTGGCAGCCCAGAGCTCCAGCTAAGGCCTAAAGAGAAATGTTACAGGCTCAGCCTCAGGGTGTTGCCATTGAAAACCAAACCAACTCCAAAAATCCCAGACTGAGAGGGAATTAACAGTCTTTGCTATTAGACTCCATCTCACTGCATGAGGGACTCCAGCATTGCTGCATGGGTATCCTTGCTGGGTGCCTGGTGGCAAGAGACAGCATTTACACAGGGCAGAGGACAGCAGGGACACACACACACTGGGGGCCACCTCACATCTCCCCTTCCACTGTGACCACGAGCCTCATTCTCCTTCTCAGCCCTGCCACACTGGGATGACTGCTTGCCCTATGCAAAACACTTGAGATCCCAATTAGCTGCTGCTATTAATACACAGAGAGTGCTGTCACGTGGGGAGTATTATCACACGGCAGAGCTGCAGATACCTAATTTAGGAAGCGAGGCTCCCAGCTCCCTGAGGCGGGGGAGGCTCTCTCTGGCAAGCCTGATGTGGGGCACCCAGAAGGAGATGCATACATTACCCAGCTCTGCAGCACAGGCCTTGGGACAGGTTGGAAACGTGATGAGAAGCAAGGATGGGGCCCTCTCTTTCAGCATAGAATCATAGAATCATAGAATAGTTTGGGTTGGAAGGGACCTTAAAGATCATAGAGTTCCAACCCCCCTGCCATAGGCAGGGACACCTCCCACTAGACCAGGCTGCTCAGTGCCTTGTCCAGCCTGGTCTTGAACACCTCCAGAGATGGGGCNTATCCCCCTCTAATTTATATCCATTGTTTCTAGTCCTCCCATCCAATATTATGTTAAAAATTCCTTCCCCTGCCTTTCTGTAGGACCCCCTCAGGTACTGAGAAGTTACTCTGAGGTCCCCTCTGAGCCTTCTCTTCTCCAGGCTGAACAACCCCAACTCCTTCAGCCTGTCCTCATAGGGCAGTTGCTCCAACCCTTTGATCATCTTCGTGGCCCTTCTCTGGACCCTCTCCAACAGCTCAATGTCCTTCCTGTGTTGAGGGCTCCAGAACTGGACGCAATACTCCAGGTGTGGTCTCACCAGTGCCGAGTAGAGGGGTAAAAGCACCTCTCTTGACCTGCTGGTCACACTCCTCTTGGCCTTGTTGAACTTCATGAGGTTGGCTTGGGCCCACCTCTCAAGCCTGTCAAGGTCCCTCTGGATGCCATCCCTTCCTTCAAGTGTATCAACTGCACCACACAGCTTGGTGTCATCTGCAAATTTGCATCCACACAGCCTAAGTGTAGCTTTAATCAAGGATGAACCACCCCACATCTCTTCTCATCCCACAGCACTGCCAGATGCCCATGAGCACACCAACTCCTAAACTCCCACTTCTCTTTCATTCCTCTGAGAGAAAACTGAACTGTGTTTTCAGAGAGTGGACAAGGCAGAGCAGCAGAGTTCACAGCACTGAGCTGGGTGCTGAGCGGGCACTGGGTTGGGTGACAGCTCTGACAAGGCTGTTCCATCACTTGGGGACACCAGCTGGGAGACCAGAGCTGGAAAAGCTCCCACACAGCCTGCTTCTTGCACTGCCCACACTCAGTTATACAATGATTTTAATTCTGAAGCCATATTTAAAAGGAAGAAGAAATCTGGATTTTCCCTTACATAACAGCGTCCAAAGGGAAGTCTGACCAACCCACTTGGTGCTCTTTGTTTCAATAATAACTTATAAGCCGATCATCACCAAAAAATTCTCTTTAAAGTCTTCAGAAAAATCTCTGAATCACTAAACATAAAGCACCTAAATACACCATGGTATCATTTAACAGTAGTAATGCGTTACCTTCAATCTCAATTCATTTTGCTATATTTATGGACAAAAAAGACTTTTCTTTCTTTTATTTTAATTACAAAATCCAAATTACTATTTTTCCTTTCTTAGGATTTAATCAAGATGCATATGGATAAGAATGAGAAAAGAGAGTACTGGTTTTTCTCTCTCACCAGAAATATTTCACTTAATTTAGACTCTTCAAATGAAGCAGGGCTCCTGCACAGTAAGGTCAGGGCTGAGCAAGCCTGAGGTCTGGGTACCTCCAGAACTTGTTTCCATGGCAATGGTCTTAAATTAGCACCTCAGTGTCATTGCAGAAGCCACAGAGCAACAAACAACAACATATTCTTGGGCATCTCATGTCCTGAAATAGAAGCAATGAGAGCTGATATTTCCTTCAGAAGAGCTCCAAATATCTGGACAAGGTATTGCCTTTCCAGCAGCTCTGCTGACACTGAGAGCAATGAAAACATTCCCTTCTGCTACTTATCTTACTGTAGAGCTGCACTGAGCAGAGCTTCAATCAAATTAAAAAACCAGAGAGGACAAGGGGATTATCCTGGCTCCTTTTATCATATCTTGTGTTTCTGGAGAAAGAGACCTTGGAGATATTCACTACAGAGGAAGACTGGCCTAGTCTCAGAAGTTCTGCATTTAAGAGGACATTTTGCCATCACCTCCCACTGTGCGGCAGCCCCCAGCTGAGAGATGGGGACAGCAACACTCCTGTCCCTCCAGGGAATGTACTACTGAATTTACAGACAACAGGACTGGCCTAAAGCTCAAATGTCTTCCTTGGGAAAAATAAAAAGACCTGAGAATGAAAACAAAAGCAAAGCTGGCTGGATGTCCAGGACAAAGCAAGCAAGCAACAATCTCCATCAGCTGGCAACCTAGTCCTAGCCAAAACAGGATTTTAACTGTTAGCTTGAGCTCCTGAACAGCACAGAACCACTGAGCAGAGGACATGCAGGCAACACTAACAAGCACTTGCAGGATGCAAGCAGGATAGGCTGTGATGAGTATTCCCTTACAGCAGCTTTTGCAGCACCTTCCTTACCCCAGGTGAGGGTTTTCCAGCAGCCCCAGAATGGGGCAGAGCATGGCCCTGGATATGCCAGGGGCAAGGAAGGTCAGAGGCAGGGTATAGGACTGCAGCTCATATTAGGTGTAGCTGGTGGGCGAGCAGTGGGTAGGGAATGCATTTACCTGCATGTCTGAGTTAGTGAAGCTGCAGGCAGACAGGTAGTTTGTGTGCATTGCAACCGATTTCTTCTTTGCAGCCATGTTTTCATTTTTGTCAAATGTCAGAGGGTACACAGAGCACTTGTTGTCCAGGCCACTAAAGAGAGTAATAATAGCAATAACAGAGAGAGGAGAACTGGTTAAAACTACAACGACAAAAGGCAAGTGGAGATAAGAAGGAAAACACCTGTCGGTTCTTTGCTGCCAACCCTCACAAGTACCGACTTCCCGGTATTGTGCTGCCTGGGATGTCCCTGTGCAGGGAAGCCCCAGCTGCCCCACCAGTCCGGCTGCTCCACACAGCCCTGACAGCTGTGCCTCTGGATTTTTTACCCTCATCAAGTTTATAAATGGCCCCAAATGAAACCTCATGAAAGTATAAACTGGGAGGTGACATAGAAGTCACCTCAGGTTTAATGTTTCACCAACAGCAGAGCTGCCATATTTCTGTTGACATCTGCCATTGCCAGGATCAGTATTTGAGCATCATTATTTCTCTACCTTAATAAATCCGACTGAACTCCTGTGGAAGAGGATGGTACAGCAAGTAGAAGGTGTGAAGACAGGGCTTTTAGAAGAGTATGGAAAAACAGCAACAGAAGAACTAACCTCTGTTGTTGCCATGTCCTTCCTGGACACCAGCAGCACCAGCTAAGCTGTGTCTTTTCTAAAGAGTCTGATTTGTCCCTGACGCTTTTCCAGAGTCGTGGGAGGTCTGCCCTGCTCTGCTTCCTGGGATCCCAGTACACCACTGGATGCTGGTTCTGGGCCTTATCTTACATGCACAGCACTTAACCAACAGCACAACAGGAGTAGAGGATGAAGAAGTGCAATGCATATATCCCCTCCTGTCTCTCTGAGAAGTCTGAAGACAGAACTTTCTTGCCATTCTTGGAATTTAACTCAAAAACATACAGTTTCCAAACTCCTTCTCCACTAACACTTCTGGAGTCTGACCATCTGTCTGAGTCTGCTGCTTTCTGGATTCACAAGCTGCACAATGAAGTCTCCCTTTGTTCCTCTCTTTTGCCTCAAGCTTGCTTTGTCTGTTTGATCCACCCAGACTCTTTTTAAAAGATGTTTTGTCAACATTTCATCTCTTTATTTTCTCCCCTGCATAAACTCATTATTTCAAACATAAGCCCTCAGAAAACTTGGAAAATATTATCAAGGATGGGGTTATTTCTCTCCATCCCATCTTGGCAAGTTCTATTCAAGTGCTGTTAATCAGTAATGACTAATCTTCTGTACATCACAAAGGGAAGAATGCAAAATAAGAACAGTGTTGAAACTACTCTCCCTTAGAAGATATATTCAACATACACAACCACACTGGAACAGGGAACTTGCATGCATGTAGAATTCCTAACCCATGATATAAATGCCAAAAGAGGATCATTTTCCATGCTTATGCAACAAATGTTATTGCACTGAAATCAGTGGAGATAATATGTATGAGCCATTATGAGAAGAGAACCAGAGGCACTGAATGTAGTCCTTCCACCCACAACCAAAGCAAGCAAACTTGTAGCCATCAGCATACAAAGGCACCAGGTCACCAGAACAAATCCACAATAAATCAAGCTTCTATATGTAAGCAGACATGGAAACTGCAAACTTACCCACAGGCAATGGCACAACCAGATGGGGCATATGCACATGCCATCACCCAGGTACACGGCATCGTCACGGCGTGTTCCTGAAACACAGCAGCTCTGTAAACCACAATGGCACTATTTCTTTAATTGGTGCAAGGAAAACAGTGTTGCAATTTAAGTGTTTCTGTGGGACATCCACAGGTTGAGTGAAAGGTACAGATGTTTCCCATGGCCATACCTCAAAATCCGTAACTCAAGGTGTTGGTACAACCCTTCTAGCAGAGCAGCAGGAGGGTGGCTAGTCCCTCCCTGGCACCTTCCACTTATTCATGAGCCCCAAACTGCTGAAGGAGCATGTTTTGTCTGGGCTATTCAGTGCTCTAAAAGGTCCCCAGCTACTCTGTGTGTAAAAATCAGTTAAATGAGCTGTTTTTTCTCAGCATTGAGAAGCAAAGTGCTGCAAGACAGTCCTGGAAGGGCTTAGAGGAGAAGCAGCACCATTTCACAATGAACACCACAGCTGAAGAATCCCACTACAGAGGTCACCCAAGGAGAGCCTCTATTTTGATGGCTGGACTTTGTCCCCAGCCAGGAGCCCTCCATGTCAGGGAAGATGCTGGATCCTGCTGAAGATCACAGCAAACCCCAATGCCCTGTCAGGGACTTTACAAGGGAGCTGGTTTGCTCTGGACCCCTTGGTTTGAGGTACTGGTGGTGGGTTTCCCATCATCCTGCTGCCTCTTGTGACACATGTGAGCCATTCACCCCTCCATTTTATCCCATCCTCACTTGCCCTGAGCTCAGAAATATGACTTCTGCTGAAGTTTCACTTACCTTGTTGGTAGTGAAGGAATCCCACACGATCACCTTCCCATCCTAAATGAAAACACACAAAAGAGAAAGAGAATCTGAGGCCTTCTATTGATATGGCTGTTGATCTGCTTCCTAAATTTGGGGAAAACTCTACTGCCCATTTCTACACTCCAGTCTGCTATGTCACAACATTTTTGTATGTTTTAACAGCAGCACAATGGTCAGTGTGAAGCACTAAGGAGCAGCTCCTCAGTAGTGTGAGTTAGGTCTTTGACCAGAAGAAAAACACTTCTCACAGAGATGACTGATCTCAGCTCAGAAGACTGATAATATATCTATTCCTCTTTCTTTTTAGCAAGTTTATGAAAACTCTTGTCACTTGCAGCATGTGCCATGGACAGGACCATCTCCTCAGAAACTGCCACTAGTGAGCCCTCACCTGCCTCCTTTCAGCCCTGATGTAACCACCACCTGCAGACAGGTCACCTCTCCCAAGTGGGATCTGTCAGTGGTTCAGGAGGGAAACTCACCAATACAAAAGGTGACCTGTACTACAGATCACTCGCCCAGTTGGCAGCACTCATGGGGACTAGTTATGAACATTGCACTTTTTATTCAGCTTCACTCTTTACCTGTCTTTTCCTGCTTTTTCCCTTTACTTCTCACTGTTTACTCCAACTGTCCACTGCTACAGCCTGCTAAACAGCCATCATAAGAACCCTCACAATCACCTTGTGTATGCCAGCTACACTCAGCTGCTTTGCCATATGCACATAACACCCTGTATCATGAAAGCAAGATATTCATTACTGAGCAGCAATTGTTGCTGTACCTGGACTCATTATGGTTCTTAAAATAGAGTAAAAAAATGCAAAAAATGCATTAGAACTTACCCCTGCAGCCTTCTCATCTACACAATGGCATTCTAACCACTTTAAAAAATGTGACATTAATTATTTAAAATGATTCCCTTTGCTGAGATTACCATGAATGGTAAAAACACACAGTAACTGAAGGTGGCTTGCAATGCAGATTGCCTATTTTTATCCCTTCAAGTGAGACCCCTGACAGATTTCATATAGGTCAGTGAACAGCTGTGAGATGCAACACGCTCACTTGCTGCCATACTGGGCTCAGGACAAACCAGGGGATCTACAAAGTAATTATCTCGTTACCTCCTCCAACTCATGAGACTGGTCTTGAGCAGGTGTTAGCACTGTTTCTCTGTTTTCTATTGTAGTAGGGAATAGAGGAAAAGTCTGTATATGCCTGGACAATAAATATTAAGAGTAATAGCTACAACATATGTAGTGATGATCAGAACTTTAGATTTATCCTCACTGAACAAACACATTGCCAATGAACTGCTTGTGATTCCTTTTCTATCCAGACTGGATGAGGCATTGAGCAACCTGGTCTGGTGGAGGTGTCCCTGCCCACGGCTGGGGGGTTGGAACTCGATGATCTTGAAGGTCCCTTCCAACCCAAACCTTTCTATGATTCTATGATTCTATCTTGAAAACACTCCTAATACACACAGGTATCATCATCTGCAAAGGGCAGCACATAGCACAGCCAAAAGATTTGTACAGTAACTAACAGTAGCTTTGAAAAATATCTGCCCAGCAGCATACCTGGGAGGAGCTCACAATTCTTCTCTTGTCTTTACACCAGTCCATACAGAGAACTTTATTTCCATGGCCCTTCAGAGTCCTCCTGGTCTTCATCACAAACTGGCCCAGCGCTTCCACACGCTCTGCCACCTGATGGACTGCAAACAGCTGATGGTTAAAGATGGTTAACTGTGCATCATTACCCTGGTAATTATTTCTGTGAATAAGGTTACTCGGAAGAATCAGTCCATGAAGCAAACTAACTCTGCTTTGGTAAAAGTAAGGTGTACTTTGTATGACCAGGTGTATGAACTCAGGGCTGCAGCTGCTGAAGCTGTTGCAGACCATCACACCCAAGTATAACTGGAAAACAGACAACCCTACTGCCTATTTTTATTGAGAAATCCTCAACCTGAATGGGGTTTAAAGGCAGAGACAGCCTCCAACCTAACGCATGCTTCAAGCTACTTGGCAGATGTGAAGACCTTGGAGGAAAAGGGCAAGCATCAAATGTCTGAAGTTTCAATAGCAACACTCCTGCTGGATGTGAGGCCTTCCAGCTGCACATGTCTGGGAGAAAGTGTCACCTGAGGAAACCTATCTGCCCTGCTCTGCTCCAGCATTGTTCACCCAGCCTGGAACTGAGCAGGGCCATCTACTTTGTCACCCTATGACAGCTCTGATACACTTCACAAAGTGTCAGGGAGGGTGGGAATTACTTCAAGTCTCACAGCAGAGAAGCCATTCTAGTGCAGGAGACCCTGGCACCAGAATTAAAAATGATTCTGCCTAGAGAAGAGCTAATAGGACCTAGTGCTTCCCTCTATGTGTGACTGCTGAAATCCATCTGCTGTCAGTTAAGGGGACCATGCATGAGTCAAACCTTTTGAAGTAACTGCAGCATCTTACTTGCTTTAATGAGCTGATAGAGGAAATTTCAAGCTTTTCAATGCAATGCTGGAGGCTGAGCTTTGGATCTCACGTGGCAGAGATTGCTCCAACACTTGTTCTTGGAGCTGCATTGCTACTTCAGCCTTTGTCATATTTCTAGAGCTGGAGGAGAGCTCATGGGCTTGGAAGGGCTGTTGCAGTGAGAGAGCAGGCATCCTAGCTTTGAGAACATTCCCTGGCACAGGGTCAGGGGAGCAATCTCTGCCGAAAGCAGAGACTGATTGCTGGTGGTTTAGCTTTTCAAGAGTTGCCTTTCAAAACCACCAGCCCCACAGGCCATGACAGAATAATGTTCTCACCTGAAATCTCTGCTCAACCTGCTTCACACAGGTGTCCACCATTCCTGACAATCACAAACAGGAGGTCAGAAGCCAGTTTCTGAGAAAGTACCGTATATAATATCATCAAGGAAGAGAGACCTTTCCCCCAACTTTTGCCCATGGAAATCTGCCAAATGATCCAACCAAATTACATGAAAATATAGGACAGAAGATTATTATGGCAAACTGGAAAGATGCTTGTGTCTAGAACAAATCTGAAAAAACAAAGGATTCCCAGACAGTGGGCAAAGTGTTTCCATTATGTGAATGCAGCTGAGGCTCTGTGGCATTGCCTGCTTTAGCCTTACTCATCCTCCCAGGACACTTATCTCCAACCACAGCCATAATAACCCTGCACCCGCCTAGCACAGGTTGTACAGTCAGATAATCATTTTGAAGAATTCTCCAATATTGTTTCAAGATAGTTGAAAATTATGCAGACAGGCAAGTAGATCAGCCACAGCCAGTAAATAGGTGGAGTGGTTTTACAAAGGTCAAGACAAAACAGGCTCTTTTCCTAAAACAAATCATCTGGCCTGAGCAGGAGATGTGGACTTGATGCAGATACTATTGTGCCTTTGATCTTTTCTGTGAGACTCGTCAGTTGGTCCTAATGGTCTCTTCTGGCCTGAAAAATTTATGGACAGCATGAACAGAACAAACTGTTTTATCTACACCTAAAACTTTAAGCAATAGAATTGAATCCTTCAAATTGCAAGACTGCAAATCAAATGCATGTTTGGCATTTCCTTTTTCTATCCACATTTTTTGAGAGCCGCTGTTCAAAACCAGATGAACAAATAAGGGCAATTCTAGTTCAGCCAGCTGTTTGTTTTTGGAACCACAGAGGGAAAGTCATGATCACAGTAAAAAAAGGCAAAAGATACAATTTTAGATTGGGAAACAAAACCCAAAAAAGCAAAACAGAAGAGAGGCTCTATTCTGGAACTAAATAGTTAGTGGTGGTAATTAGAATGCAAAAAATCTCTAATATAGAATTCTGTAGAATTAATGAAATAAAACATGAGGGAGCATTATCTTATAGAAGCATAAGACTTGTCTTTTGTCTTACAAATCATGTGATGTCTATGCAAACACAGTCTTCCAGTGTAAGTTTACAAATCTCACATATGACAAGCACATAGGTATCATAGAATCATAGAATAGTTTGGGTTGGAAGGGACCTCAAAGATCATCGAGTTCCAACCCCCCTGCCATAGGCAGGGACACCTCC
>VZTY01032695.1:0-13988 GCA_013400935.1 Turnix velox
GTTTTACTTTATTTATACAACTCTTTTCAACTCAGGCACATCTTGGATTTTGGATACTTGTGAACTGTGTGCTGTAAGAATTTGATTTGCAGAACTAGGATGGTTTTGTTTGTATTGCAATTGCTTAAGCTGTCACTGGGTTTTGTTCTTTGAGTGGAGAACACTGAAACATTTGGAAATTGGGAAAGGTGCTGGTCAGAAATGTATAAGATCATAGTCATCTAGGTAGGAAAGGACCTTTCAGATCAAGTCCAACCATCAGCCCTGCTCTGACAAGCCTCATATCTGGACAGAGACTTGAATCCATGACCCTCAGATTTGAAGTCTGATGCTCTCCCAACTGAGCTACACATCCAGGTTAAGCAAACTAAGAATTCATATTTGCCTGTACATATGGAAACTACACAAAACCTGCTTTTAAAATGTTGTGATCCCCTACACTGGCTAGGGTCAGAGGAAGATGAAAACGTAGAACTGTTAATGATTGCTGCTCAGAATCTGAGTTCAGCATCACTGGAGACTGGATAAGAGTTTTAAAATTGCGCAGAGGTCCATCCATTGATTTCAGTATGCTTGAGGACAGATCTTTCTGGAATGCAGATATTAGAGATTAGCCAATTAAACACAAGTTATCTCCCTTTAGGCAACTCCACAAATCTGCTGTTTACATAATGTGGTAAAGACTGAGCCAGTTTTCCTTGTCTGTGTCAGCAGATTGTAGCGTTCTTCTTATGGAAGGGTTGGCTGACACAAGTCTGTGTTCAATAAAAGTCAGTTAAATTCAATTCTGTTCAAGCAGACAACCACAACAGGGAGAGTAAAAGCTGCAGAAACATTCCCCCAAAATCAAGAAATCATTGGGAAGGCATTCCATACTCATGGCAAATCTGGAGACGTGCCTTTGCACATTCAAGAGTTATGGTGTCGAAGGTCTTTCTGATGATTATGCAATTAAAACTGCAACACTGGACTCACAAATTAAAACAGCATGGTGTTAACAAAAATAATGATGTTATGCATACAATAAACTGAGTAAATGTTGCACCAACTTTGGTCTCTGATGCAATAGATTTCTCAGAAGTTCAGGACGTAAAAGCTTTGGAAAAGGCAAAGATTTGCAGATTTCCTCCTGAGTGCTTCTTGTACAGTCTCTGTTTTTAAAGCACAGCAGTACATAAGTGGCCTAGCCAAAGTGCTAGCATGGTACAAGTTAATATATTAAAAGTTAATTTAATTTCACTAATGTAATAAACCAAATGATGGTAAGTAAAAAGGACATTTACTGGCTTTGAAATGCCTCTGAAAATAAAACAAACCCCAAAATAGTTGCAATGAGTTCCTACAGAAGTTCAGCTGCAGCTTGTCCCACAAATTCCTGCCCCAGCCCCGAGCACAGCAATTTGTGTATTTGGAAGTGTCTGTTGTGTTAATAGGTGACAATAGAATCAACCTGGCTATTCTTTAAATAGTTAATATGCAACAGTAGCATGCCCTGCTGCCTAAAATAAAAGGCAATAGAGCAGAATTCTCAGATGAAAATATCTTTTTACTCCTCCGTAATAAAAGTATGTTATTTCTTATATTACTTCACATGGAAAATAATAGATGGAATCCCTGCTTTTTATCACAGATCAAGTGCTAAGAATAGGAAAAGGAAAACTGCCATCTTAATGAAAGGATGTGATTAGAGGAAATCAAGTTCTTTAGACATCAGTAGTTAAAGCAATCAGCTCACAAGCCACAGCAGCAGGCAGTTTGGTCACCCATTTTTATAGGAAAGATGCCAACATCAAAAGCTTCTTCAGCTACACAAATGGGCTCCCCTGCCAGTATGGAGAATAAAGTATTTACATAAGCCAAGAAACTCTTGGGAGTATTCTTTTCAAACCAAAAATGAGACCCATTTGCATCACAGAGTAGAACGGGTTTGCTTCATTGCACCAGATCTACAGCTGCTTTACAGCGTATGTTAAAAACCAGCCCTGAAGCCGCAAGCTTACCTTCTGTTCCCAGGGTTTGAGGCGAAAGGAAGCAGATGATTGCGAGAAGCACACTAACTAATGTAACTAATGCAGTGTTTTACAAGCACAATACACAAGCACATGTTATAGTGCAACCCACATGTACATAAAGCAAAAAAAACTACTCATTCATGCACCTGGGTCGAAGCNGTGTACATAAAGCAAAACAAAACTACTCATTCCAGACTCTTACCCTTTCCTGTAACAGCATATAAGAAGATTTCAGGAACACCAAATACAGGGAGATGTCTATATGTAAGGGTTTGAGATGTTGGAAAACACCCTGACTGCATTACTAGAACTGCTTATGTACTCAAGGCTTTGGCCTTGGCTTGCTCTGCAAGCATTTGTACTCTTTGAAACAGGTTCCTAAGAGCAAGTGCAAGCTTTTACACTACTCAGACAAGACATGCTCATGCCTGAACAAGAAAGGACTTCTCCTCCATAACGGACTTAGTTACTAGTGTCATCCTGGACAGCACAGATTACCTTCTACCACCTCTACAGAGTCTATCATCTTCCAGTAATGACAATGCACTCATAAACAGGTGTTTAAAAGCTCAAGCTGCAATAACTAATTTTTTTTGATCAGCCTAGTTGTTTAGGAGGAAGAGCTGGTGGCCTAAGTCACACGCAGACTTCACAAACTCATTCCTCAGACAGCAGTTAAGCTACCTGTCCTTGTATCTACACTCATTCTGAGAATATTCCAGCTCTATCTTCTCATTTACCTCTGCCCAAAGCCACCATGTGGCAAAAGGAGATTACTCACACCTCAACCCGCAATAGGAAGGCTAGAGACCAGATGGCACAACATACAACGTGCTTGTGGTAAAAGCATCAATGGGATCATACTGGCATTTACTTTGCATGGTATCTGGAAGGAAAAGGTTGAGAATTTACTACTGCTTTTTGAACCCGGAGCAGGGTTGAAACACTGCTGGTTTAGCAGCACCTTAGAAGCATATTAACCACAAAAGTGCTGGGAGTAGAAAAGCCGGAGACTGAGGACTGTAGTAATCGACATACAAATCTTTGGGCAATTAGTTTTTAATGGGATTATGAAAACATTGGACACTACATTAATGCCTCTGAATACAACAGCTTGACCCTTCATTCTTTCTGAATTGCTTGCACACTAACACTTATCACGCCCAAAGCAATTAATTAGCAAACAAAACAGCATCTAGAACAGCACTTGAGAGGCACAGTAGGGGCTCCAGTTGACTGCAAACAACCATGTGGATTTTTTAAACAGCAACATGCAGAAAACCTCTCCCTGGGGTAAAGGGAAACCAGGTCAATCAGGTCAGTCAGAGTTGGTTCTCAAAACACACCTACTGGTTTTTTCACAAGGAAACAAGTATAGCTGAGGACAGGCAGCATGAATTTATCTCTTCCATTCCATGAGATATTTTGAAATCCCACCACCCACCTAGAGGTGCCTGAGCTGTGCAGAACACCACTACCAGGTACTTCAGAGAAGAGTCTGTGTGTCCTGGCATTAGTTTTGCCATCAAGAGCAGAAACTCAGAAGTTTCTCAGCAGTTCTCAGAGTAAACTCAGCAGTTCACTACAAAAGATGTGGATCACTTGCTTTCCTCTTACAGGCCTTCATGCTGTCCTTGAGAACCACATTTTCCCTGCTACACAGGTTATGCTTTTCCTTTCCTTCCTCCAAGGGGTCTCACCTTTGCAGGCATTTCATGCAGCTCTCTTCTCAACCAAGGCAATATCACCTCCACATCCCTTTGTAGGGCCGACTCCCATGTCTGGAGTTTCACACAACACTCTTCTTGCTCTTGTACCCCCATCTCAAAAACTAGACCACCTCAGCTTGGCCATCTGCCTTAAAGGACAGAGGTTTCTGTTCTCAGGACAGCAGGGAAGACTCAGGTAGATTTGTGCATTTGCCATTACTTATGGGGCTGAGGGATGCTCTTCTGATTTTTTAAGCCCTATAACCTAGACAGTTTTCAGTTTGGTTTCCTCCCACCAGCTTTCTTAAGACAGATTTTACAAAGGCAAATTAGAGCTGCTTCTACAGTATTTACATCAAAAGATAACCTGGTGAAAATTCCCTGCAGCACCACATTTTCTAAGCTCATTTTGATAATCATAGAATCATAGAATCATAGAATAGTTTGGGTTGGAAGGGACCTTAAAGATCATCGAGTTCCAACCCCCCTGCCATAGGCAGGGACATAATAATATGAATCAAATATTGATTAAAGGGGGCAGCCATCTGAAATGAAAACATATAGGTATGTAACCATTCACACATGCACCAATAAACACTCTATGTAAATCACTAACTCGGTCTAATATCATGAAGCTCAATGAGAAGAAGCAGTAATGGTACTAGTAATGGGGGTTGTGCAGAACAGCAACAATTCCTGCAACAATAATCTGGATTACATTATTTACAGATGTTAAGGACACCCTGTGAAAGTACCTACTATAAAAAATAACTTAAAAAACTTACAACCTTCTCCTGTGTTGGAAAGCAAAGGTCATATAATTTATCTGAAGGCAATTTAAGTTAAAAAAAAGGTTGGGCTGAAACAAAACAATAGTACAAAGCTGACAAATATAAACATAACCCAGGAAGAAAACAGCAAAGTAAGATATCTCTGGGGACTGAACCCCAAAACCTCTCATTTCATAGAATCATAGAATCATAGAATAGTTTGGGTTGGAAGGGACCTTAAAGATCATCGAGTTCCAACCCCCCTGCCATAGGCAGGGACACCTCCCACTAGACCAGGCTGCCCAGTGCCCTGTCCAGCCTAGTCTTGAACACCTCCAGAGATTTCAAGTTGCTACAATACTCAGATGTGAATTTATCCCACCTGAAAGGCCAGGATGAACAGGCAGCCCTCATTCTGACATTTCCCCTTTGGAGCACATGATGTGGGAGCTTTTAATGTTAAGTTAGCATAGTTTCTTGAGATACAATAGGTATTTCTTAAAATTAGAAGATATAGAACCAAGCAAGGCCATCTTGCTTGATATTCTTTCAAAGCCTACAACAGTACAATAATAGTATTAACAATTACTGACTGCTTATCTAGTGTACACCACATGCTATGGTTATCAAAGAGGATGTTGTTGAAGGTGGGTTATATTTTGGTAGGGAATGCTCAGTCTGCACTACCTGGGCATAAGAGTGCTCCTCAGCACACAGCCACCCATCGTGCCTAGTAGAGATCTTTTCCTACACTGCACCTGCCAACTGCATCACTTCACAGCAAGTAAATGCACGGCCTCATATGAGAGGAGACAAATCATAAAATAATTATATGTAGTGAAAAAAGGCTTTAAAGAATCATTGTGCAATCCAGTAATTAGGGAGGTCATCTTAACATAAGTCTAAAAGCAGCTGAATTAACCATAAATCTGCCATTTCCTACATTTTTAATGCTTAACTTGGCAGAGTGTAGATGTAGCACACAGCATTTTGATTCCTAAATAATAGAGATGAGGCTACACACATTTCACAGCATTACCTTTCTTAAACAAATGCAAGGTATATTTTGAGCATGTTTTTACGGGGAAGGAAGTAACAGTAGTGCCTGACTATGAACCTCTCTTTGGAAAAGCCAAGTCAAGAAGCAATATTAAATTCATTGCGTCCAGTTCTGGAGCCCTCAACACAGGAAGGACATTGAGCTATTGGAGAGGGTCCAAAGAAGGGCCACGAAGATGATCAAAGGGTTGGAGCAACTGCCCTATGAGGACAGGCGGAAGGAGTTGGGGCTGTTCAGCCTGGAGAAGAGAAGGCTCAGAGGGGACCTCATAGTAACTTACCAGTACCTGAGGGGGTCCTACAGAAAAGCAGGGGAAGGAATTTTTAACATAATATCGGATGGGAGGACTAGAAACAATGGATATAAATTAGAGGGGGATAGATTTAGACTAGACATAAGAAAGAAATTCTTTACAGTGAGGGTGGTGAAGCACTGGAACAGGTTGCCCAGGGAGGTTGTGGATGCCCCCTCTCTGGAGGTGTTCACGACTAGGCTGGACAGGGCACTGGGCAGCCTGGTCTAGTGGGAGGTGTCCCTGCCTATGGCAGGGGGGTTGGAACTCGATGATCTTTAAGGTCCCTTCCAACCCAAACTATTCTATGATTCTATGATTCTATGACTACAAATAGCCTTTTAGATGCTGGACTGCATGCCTAGCTGAGCCTTGCACTGTCATACTCAATGAATTTAGCATTGCTTTTCGGCTTTCCTAAACAGAGGTTTGCCAGTTGGACGGCACTGTTAATTCTTTCACAGATTTCCTGGCAGTGGGAACTGCGATAGCTTTAATTAGCACACAGCCTACTACAAGGGACTAGCATGAATAAAGAAAATCAGAAACTGCTTATAATGGATGCCTCACATGCCTAGTCATATCTCTGGTACGTGAGTATTTATCTGCACATATTAAAAGACACAAACAGGATGTGGTTGGAGTGCCAAAAGCTGAGGGAGGTTGTTAGAAGTAACCATGGCTGGTACTTCTAGCACATGGTAGTTCTTGTTCTTATCAAATCAAAATTCTCAAAGGAGGAACAGTGAAAGGTGATTAATACATAGATATCAATAGCTAATTGAGATATTATAGAATCATAGAATAGTTTGAGTTGGAAGGGACCTTAAAGATCATCGAGTTCCAACCCCCCTGCCATAGGCAGGGACACCTCCCACTAGACCAGGCTGCCCAGTGCCCTGTCCAGCCTAGTCTTGAACACCTCCAGAGATGGGGCATCCACAACCTCCCTGGGCAACCTGTTCCAGTGTTTCACCACCCTCACTGTAAAGAATTTCTTCCTTATGTCTAGTCTAAATATTCTCACAGACTCATTTACAGAACAAATAATTTACTCAGTTGCAGAAAAATATTGCATTCGATGTCAGGCAATAGTATTCACTTCACAGAGCTTTATCTGAGTTGCAGAATGAATTAAAAAAAAGAAAAAAAAAAATCAGAACAGGGAAAATTTGTGTTCCAAGCAAATGCACTTGCTACTGGAACAAAGATTTAGAATTGCTTAACAAAATAAAATAAAAAAATAAACCACAAACAGCTGCAGAACATGTACCAGATTTCCATGAGGGAGGGGAGTTCCTACCACTGTGAAACAGGTAATAACAGAGACCTGTTATTGCAACACATGCATCTCTGGGATGTACTGGCCCAGGTGAGGAGCAGCTGCATGCTCTGGCAGGTTCAAGGTCTGAGGTGGGACTCAGAGGAAGAATTCAGTGCTGAAACAGGCTGCTGTTAGCCTAATGCCTTATGCACATTATGGTCAGTTCTCACTGAGAAAAGGTAACAATCTGTGTGATGCACAGGGCCAGGGAAGTGCAGACATACAAGACAGTAGAAGAAGAGCACAAGAACATAGAGCAGACAGTAAGTTTGCTCTTAAAGTACAAAGGCTGCAACCTTTTCTCTCCCTGGAGCACAAAGTCAAATGTGAGGGTGAGCACCCCCCCCTGCCAGGAGGGCAGTGAGGGCAGCCAGCTACAGTTCCTCAATGGCTACCTTGAGAACTCCCAGCAGGACTGGCCATCATTTAGCTCGGTGATCCAGGCTCAGCTCCTTCCTTCACATGGATCAGCCCAGCTGACCCTCAGGCAGGCATGAGGCAGCTAGAATATGGGCATGGACTGGTGGAAAAGCACCTGGTGGTGGCTGCAAAGAGGGATGGGCTCAGTGGAGGCTTGTTCCTTCAGTCACAGACCTGCAGGGGGTAATGCAGGGTAGCTGGAGACAGGGTGCCTGGCAGCCTAGAGACTCAGCTGGGCAGAAGGGGTCTAGCACAGGTTACAAAACAAGATGTATTGCCTATCAGTAGTTCGGACATTATCTGGTACTTTCTTTAGAAATCCAGGTCTGTCTTTGCAGAAAGAGGCTCTTGTTTGCTCCAGCTTATTGGATTTTATTTACCTTTATTTACAAAGGTGATTCTGACCATTGGCTTCCCTTCATAATTGAAAACAGCAACAGAACTTAGATTAACAGGACAATAGGCTTTGGACAAAGAAAAAAAAAAGGGAGTAATGATATTTATTGACAATGGAAATTCAGTTGAATTTCAAAGGGTATCAGGTGTAATGAGAGACAGCACAGAGAGAAGAGTTTCACAGTTCTGACAGTACAAAGATTTATCAAGAATAAAGAGGTCTTTTCATATATTAGCAGACAGCATAAACATATTAGTGTTTTCAAGAAAAACTAACAACCCTGGACAAGTCTATTACCATCACTGTTTTTCTATCTGCAAAGAAATAGATCCATTTTTTGACTGAAAGGAAAGGGCTATTGCCTCCTGTTTANCCTTTTCATATATTAGCAGAGAGCATAAACATATTAGTGTTTCTAATTATAATTTCAAGAAAAACTAACAACCCTGNTTCCCACCTTAGACTGAGCAGGACAGGACTCCATAGGATGCTACTGCTTCCCACCATCCTGCCAAGCAGGGATGCTCTAGGCAAGCAATGCAGGGGAAGACCCTGGGGAGAGACTGGAAAACTGAAGTCGGAACCATTTCTTAGTCTTCACTAAGGTTTATTGCAATGGCATGCATAGAAAATGATATCCTACTCCACAGCACCTTCACCTTCCCTTCATGAAAGAGAAAAAAAACAACTAAGATATCTCAATGACAGCTTTAGTGGAACAGAAGAGTTATTCCTTGCCTAATTGCTCTTTCAAGGGCCAGGGAAAATCAAGTGCAAAACCCACGTACTTATTAGCCAGGGTCTTTTTCTCATTACTTCTTTGGGAAGTAAAGCATAAGGAGCATGCTATAGGACAATCAGGACAAACACCTTTGTAATCACCTTTGGCTTGAAACAAGTGGAGAAGACTGGAAAGTGAAAGGAGTCACAATAGCAAGAAACAACATAACAGCAACGGAAAGGAACATTAAAATCTACGCTTAAACTGCAGCAACAGTCCGGGACAAGCCTATTAAAATACACACACTGCATATGCACGTCAGGGAGCATGTCTCTGCAGAGGTGATGGAGACTAGAGAATCTGATTTGTGAGAGAGGGAGTTGGAGAAAGATGCAGGGGCTGTGGGGTCTAACAGATCTGCAGAGAGCAGCCTGGGATGCTCGCGCATGCACTGAACCAGTTCTGCCTTCAGATTGCATGGCCTGTCAGACTTGACTGTTTAGGTGCACTGAAAGTTTAAATGGAACATGACTTGCCAGAGGCAAATTATAGTTAAATATTCTTCTTTTCTTCCTCCTCTCTTGTTGCATAAACTCCTTCCCTTTGACCTGGCAAGGGGGGGATAGGGGGTGGAGCAGAATAAAGAGAGAGACTTCTCTACGTGAGCAACTACACCGTGGTTGTCCCTGACGGAATGCAGAAATGGTTTTAGAATCTCAATTTAGAATCTTGTTTTCAGTATTAATTTTCAGAAGGCCTTAAAAATGGTGCTTATAGTTCTACTCAGTTCTTAGAAAACCACAATTTACGTGAACATATGCTTGAAATATAACAGATGATAAACAGTCAGCCAAACCCACCCAGCAAACACCCTACACTACTGCATCTGTAGCCTGGAAACCTCCTGTAATTCCTGGCTATTTCCCCTGTAAAAAGGAGGACAAAGCCAGGGTAAGACAGAAGGAAGGAAAGCTAATTTGAAAGTGCAGCTCATTCCTTTCTGAGACCTGCCCAGCCACGTGCCTTTGGTAAGTGGCTGGCTCTGCTCAAGCACCATGACTTCCACCAAGCTGCCACCTTCACAGAGCATGCAGTGCTTTGTCCTCTCAGGTGGACAACAACTTTTTCAAATACAACCCTATTATTTCATGGGATAAGTGGAATAGCTCATCTCATTTTCCAAGACGGATGAAAATTAAAGGCTGCTGCTTGTGTGTCACACTTACTAGACCTTACATAACTGAAAAAGAATGCCCTGGCTTGGGCTGAAAGGAAGCTGGGAGAAATCATCTGGATAGCAGGAATTATCTATTATAAATAAATCACATGAATGCACACAAAGAGTAGTTCTCACCCAGACTAAACACTTTTCTCCAAGTGAGGTGTCTGCTTTGAGTTCTGTGAACAGGAAAATCACATATCCTGCACTCTAGATAAAAATGCTCTGCAGTAAAGATGAGATAATCACTTACTCCAGCTATCACAGTGAAAGCCTTGGAAATTATCCCAGTGATTAAATCGATCTGGACTTCTGGGAGGTCTAATGCCCATGCACTTAGACGGAAACAGAACAACATTTCATAGAGCACCTTTAATGCTGTCTGTGTTTAATTTTAAAGGGCTCATTCACTTAAAATTACCCAACCACTGTTCTGGCATTATTGCATTTTTGTTTCTGCAGTCATTTCTCCTCTCCCTTGGATGTGAGGACCCCATCCAACAGCTATCCACCAACATCTTCACCACATCCACACAAGGAAGTACTCTTCTCAGGCAGTGATGGTGCTTCTGAGCAGCATGACCAACCCCTGTTTCATGGAATCATAGAACAGCTTGGGTTGGAAGGGACCTTAAAGATCAACTAGTTTCAACCCCCCTGCTATAGGCAGGGACACCTCCCACTAGATCAGGTTGCTTAGTTCCTTGTCCAGCCTGGCCTTGGCCGCTGATGAACTGTGGGGTTAAAACTCTTAATTTGTTTGTTGGTTGGTTGTTTTTTTTTGAAGGAAAACGGTTTTAACACAGCATCAGCAAAAATCAAATCCAACCACTGATAAAAATTCATTATCACATCACAAGAAGTCTGCAGCATGACACTTCAGCAGCTTACTCCTGCCATGAGGGCTTCCTACAGATTCAGCTTCTGATGCTAGTACAACATTTAACAATTCTCCCAGAGAGAAAACTGCTTTTCTGAGAGTGGTTCGGAGGCAACAGTGGTATTCCCAATTCCCTAGCCCAATCTACTTGCCTGATACCAACTCTCTTTGTGACTGTGGGCACATCACTTTGGCTATACCCAAACAGCAGAATGACGGGGTAGGTCAGTGACTGTTTACTCAGACTCCCCTGCATAACAGCAAAGAGCATCACACACAGCTGGCACAGGCTTTAATATGCACCATCTATCCAGGGCCCACAGAGGGTCTGCACACTGCTTGCCAACACAAGCTATTCTCATACCCTCACAAACATGGTACAATGAACACCGTAGCACATCACATCTTTATTCTGCAGCATTGCCAGGTGTCAGCCTCATCTATAAAATATCAGTAACTGTATGTACTTCCTTCCCCAGAGGGATATCATGGGGTCATATTTGTTCAGGGGAGTGCAAGTGCAAGCCTCAAATAATATTGTAACTGGGGTTGTGGGAACAGTTTTATAGATGCAGAGATCTGCTGTACAAAAAACAGATTTAAAACAGCCCGGCAATGAAGCACTGTATAAACTAGATGTTAGTTAAGGAAATAAAGTCTTCACTGGAATCCATGAGACTGTATCAAACATTTGTCTTTTGGCAGTCTGTGAACCTTTATCTCTCAATTTTTACAACTCAAGGAATGAATTGTCTTGGCTATGGGGGTTTTAATCAGGAATCCAAAGGAAAACTCACTGTGGGGAAGAGAGGTTTTCAACATACATACATGAAAACAGCTATGAGTTCCTCACATCTCTTCCAGGTACTTCTGTTTAAAACCTGGAAGCAAAGAGTTGGAAATTGACATTGTCCTTAAAAGGACATTTTAAAAGAATGTTGTCTTCAACTTTTATACCAAGAATTTTGTTTTGANGTTTTGAAACCCAACTAAGTCCATGCCAGGGCTCAGGTCACTTGGCTTCTTTTCCCTGTGTCTTCCCCTCCAGGGAACAGAACTGCATCTCTGGTTGTGATCATCTCATCCAGCTTCATTTATAGACCATAGAGACATTTGGAATGCTTCGTGTTTACTGGATCCTTACTCCAAATTATCTAGTTGAAACTATTGGTTCCCATCCTGCTAATAAAGAAGTAGTAATACCAACATGTAATACTGCTTTAAAGCAATTCACACTTAATATCAAGGAAGTCCAGTCACCTTCACAATAACTTGCTTAATGAAGGTCATGCTAATTAATACTACACTTCCCAGATTTAAGTTCTTTCACTTCTAATAGGAGAGTGATACTCTTATTTCTTCAAATACTGCAGTCATATTTTCCCGTCCCTTTCTTTCAAAGGTAATTATACTGTCATCCAAAACATATCAGTCAGCTCAGGAATCAGAAGAGAGACAAGTGATTCTACATGGAAATAGTAAAAATGAAACAAGCTGAAGCTGAACTACCAGGAGACAAATTAAAGTCAGAGCTGCTACTCCTCACAATGTAATTGTTGTGGGTATTCCCTTCCTCATAAATCAGATGAACTGGTATCTTCCAAAAGGAACTGAGGTTAGAGAGATTAAAGTATTTGATCATATCACAAAGTCCATTATACAATTCAAATGCTCTAGGCTTCTGTTAAGGAAAGGGAAAAAAAAGCAATGGAAAGTCCTTAATAAGACTGGAAGAAGAGACTATGGGGGAGGCTAAAGCAAATCAAACGTACAAGGAAGCTGCTGGAGGAGTACATTTTGCTTTTACTTTCTGTTTGCTGAGAAATTCCAACCTTTCATCACCCTCCAACAAGGAAGGAGTCTTTAGCAGACTTCTTGCACCTTTTGCAGTACTGCTGTTCCCACATCTCATTATGTTATCACCTGGGCAACAGATGCCAGTGAGGCAGGAGGAGAAGATCATCTGAGATGTTTCATCCACCACATCTCTTAAAAAACTGCCTTTTGGTAAGTGGTAAGTAGAAAGTATCTTCTCCCTTTCAAAAGAAATACTTCAATCTGGGATTTGACTGTGTCTCTACCACATCTTTCGAAGTTGCTGTTATTTTGTGACCATTAAGGTATTTTGTAAGATGAGCAGCCTGGATGAAATCCTCCACATAAACAGTTGGACAGATCAGATTCAATGCAATGCACCAACTGTTTCCTATTGTCTAAATAGGGTAAAACAGATGGAAGCAGATGAATCTGTTACACTGAACATCAAGAATTACCCTAAGCCAACTTTATGGCCACTTTGTAGTAAGGGAGAAACCAAAGCTTGGAGTTTGAACACAAAATTGATTCATTAAAAGAAAAACTCTTCTAAATTAAGCATTTTTGCTTTTAAAACAATTCTTCCATCCTAGCCTAAAAGACCCCATTGTTAAGCTAGTCTCATGTGAATATTTTTAACAAACCAGGACAACAGGACTAGATGATCTCTCCAGGNGGAATATTTTTAACAGCTCTGAAATGCATAGCATGAATTTGCTAGAAAGTTAAACTTGTTCCTCATGGAAGAAAGACATTTAGAAGAGCAGTGCCTGGGATAAGTTTACAATACAACAAATATCATTGCCACAGACAACAACTGAGATGGTGTGGATTAAATAAACTACCTTCTCTGGGGACATTCAAACCCCATCTGAATATGTTCCTGGGTGACCTGATCTGGGTATTCCAGCTCCAGCAGGGGGACAGGACTAGATGATCTCTCCAGGTCCCTTCCAATACCTGACACTGATTTTGTGATTCTGTGATACCAAGTCAAAGTTACTAAAAATTTCTCATTAGACCAACTATGAACAGCCTTTCCTTATACCTAATATGATTCAGACATACCATCATAGTACAGTAAGAGAAATTTTCACTTTTTCTTAAATTTCTATGGCAGGACCTTTATAAAAATCTCCCAGCACTACTGGTAACAACAACTATTTATTTTGAAATATTTTACAAGAAGAAGGTCCAAGTAACCAGAAGCAGATGACAAGATGAAGACATGAGTGTCTGGAAACAGCAAGCATCAGGAAACTGGCAGCCACAACATCTGAAGTAGCAGCTCTATAAACTTAAAATAGGATGCAGTGGTGGTATTTACAGAGTTATAATGCAGCAGCTCATTGTAAACATAGAATCATAG
>VZTY01032696.1:0-20565 GCA_013400935.1 Turnix velox
CCTACAACTAGGACCCTTCTCTCATCTGATACAGGCACTATCTTTGATCCCCTCCATTTTGAGTGTTCCTGGCTCAGGCACTCAGTGCATCCAGTGGTCTGGACACCCACATCTCTACATGGGCCTACTGTTTGAGTGCCCACACTTTTCCTACCGGCAGCATTCTGTCTTGTATTCCCCATTCCCCATTCCGTCATGTCTACTGAGGCCAGTAGAACCCTCCTTGTGCGCTGGTTGAGGCTGCCCTGACCTCCCACACGGGCTGCCACCCACGCACTGTTTGATGCAGTTTTTATTTGTTTGTGGAGCGGCAGAGATGGTGTGTGCTGTGCCATTGCCCCTTGGCGCTTTAGCAGATTATTTGAATCTCCCGCCGCGCGAGCTGGCTCCGCCCCCTCTTGCTTAGCCGACAGCAGCCCTGCCGCTGCCGGGAGCCACTGCTCTGTTTTCCCGGCTTCTAGAAAGCCCTAGATATGAGCTTCTTGCGGTTTTCTGCCGAGACTGGCATATCTATACCTTAGCCTGAGCAAGACAAGTACTAATTCATGGTGACATTTTTATAGAGCTTTCTTATTTCAGCACAATTTACACCAGAAGTGAGATCCACAGTTTTTAGTGAAAGTAAGAGTCTGCATCAAGGAGAGGCAATACTAAGTTATCTAGCGTGAGTATATGGACAGATAATCATAATTCTTCAAATCCTGTTTCCATGTTGCTCCTTGGACAGCTCTGTCACCTGGGCATTTTCCATCTCCCAAATGCAAGAAGGACTGACTCCTACCACAATTGGTTGTGTCAATTACAAAGGAGCCCAGGACTAGGGATGTCCTGTAAGTTCAGATCTTCTGCGATCTGCATGGGAAGTGTGAAAAACCATGCCACCACATTTCTAACACAATGGCAGTGTGCAGAGGGATAGGGTATATCTTGGGTGTCTGCAGCAGAAGTATCTATTGTAGAATAACCCCTTTTAATAGAGAGATGTTTTTTCTCCAGGTACAAGGCCACACCTCAGCATCTCTTATACCTTCTGCTGTGGACCCTCAAAGAATCTAACCCCTAGACACTCTCGTAGGGGTGGGAGGCTGTGAGCCTCTGCAGAGGATTAATGGCTTTTCAAAGAATGACGTTCCTTGCAATGCTAAATCACTTAGAAAGGGCAATAACTATCTTTAACCATCTTTACTAATGATGAACATTTGCTTAGCCTCTCCTCCTGCTTGTGGAACCATTTGCTAAACTTTTCCATTTGGGTCACTACTGGATGAGTATTTTTGAGTGATTAGTTGTTTCTTCCCACTCCCATTTCCTGGGCATGGTCTCTTGCCTCCTCAAAAGACCATTTGCTAAGCTGCTTCAAGTATTTTCTATTTCTTCTTCAGCTGTCAACTGCCAAAGAGTAATAAAGATGCTGTGTTCAAAGGATGAGACTTTTCTCTCTGTGTGTGCAAGACACATTTCCAATGGACACTTTTTCCAGAGACAATTGTTGCACTTTGAAAGTTTCTCTCACATGGGACAGTTTCACTCATGAAAAGGTATTCCCCATTTTAACTACCAAAAATGTTTCCCACCAGAGTCCTCTCAGAGGCTTGTGTGGTCCTCATAACTGCCACATAAAATGTTTCCAGCACTTCTCCTGGACTTGTCCCTGCAGGAGTAGTTTAGACCTGTTCCACAGACTTAAGAATGGAGGTGCAGAAATGTCAATGGTGGGACTGAGCTCACCTCACCTACCCTCCAACATCAGAAGTCTAATCAGAGCTGGTCATCTAGGCTCTCTCTACAGTCAATGAAGGAAGACGGATATGTCCAGAGTGTAATTCATTCCTTGTTTCTTGTACAACTATCCTAAAATAGGTTGAATCATACTCTAGAGATGCCTATCTGTCTGCCTTAATGACAGTGGACATCTAAATAACTAGCTTAGCAGAGACGCCTATCTGGAGGATGGCTTCAGCTAAGTGATGCACTCAGGTTAGATGGGGAGGCTGGGACAGAGTCAATAGGCAGAACCTTCCCCTTTCAGACACCTGCTAAACTGCAGGCTCCTTCTTTACAGAGACACAGAGACGTTCCTTAATGCAGAGAACCTGTTAAAATCTTTCTACCTGTGTCTCTGACGTCACGTTTTTGACATCATCTTGTCCCATACAAATCCTTCTGAAATTCAAAAGCTACCATTAAAACACAGATGTAAGGGGGGTTCCCCTCTCTCTCTTTTTTTTTTTTTATTAAATTTTCTTTAAAACAGCAACAACAGTAACAAAAACCCATAAACCCACAAGCAGGAAAGTTCAGGAAGAAAAGACTCAAGGATAACGCAAGGTTTCTAGCTTATTTGAATTCAAATAAGTATTCCATTATTTAAAAAATTTATTAGAGCCTTCAAATTTATAAAATTGCATGTGAAAATAGTACGCAAAGCTTAAATATACTCTACAATAGCAGACAGAATCGCAGACAGTGCTAATTTTCAGGAACATAGCATCATGATATCATCCTTTGAGTCCTCAGCCTGACTAAGCAGATGGAGAAATGTTTTTTATATACCTCATGAAGATACAAAAGTATGTCCCTGTCTGAAATTCAATGAACAGATTTGACCTTTGGAGCAGATGCTGGGAGTGCTTCTCAGTTTTGAAGTGCTCGAGAGAATGTAACTGGAAACAATAGTTTTCCAAAAGTACTGTTTAACTAAACATAATAATTTTTATATCACATATATAATTTCCAAATGCTGTTGGAGATTTTGAGAACTCTCAGTATCTCAGCATTAAAATACAGGGCAAGTGTCTCAGAAGTCCTACTGTAATATCCTTCTTCAGCTCTTTTGAACCCTCTTAGTTTAGTCCCATTACATTCTCAACAACATTGTTCATTGGCATAAGGGCCCAGGTTGTGATACAAATATGGTGACTGCTTCACTTTCTTTGTTCAGTGCTTTCACATAAGTCTATATTATTATCTCACAGACAGCACGAGTGAGAAGTGGGGCGAAGATTGAACTGTAGCAGGATTTTTCTTTATGACTCCTGAAAGAAATTTCATGCAACAAATGAAAGGTAGTTCTTCCACCCACAGGCTTTCAAGTTCTTTTGAGACTAGTAATATGTCATAACTTCTTCCAGAAGTCTTTAAATGCATTATCTTTGATGTGTTAGGTAACTTAATTCAGTGGGTCATTAATAGCTCTCACAACAACATACTGCTAATGAGCTGCTATGGAACTGAATGGGAAAGATCACATCTTTCAAAAGACCTATATTTTAGTTTGTTTGTTTGCTTGAAGTAAGACAGACCTTCAGGGCTCTGAGATGTACCCAACATTAATCTTGCAGTTAGAAATGCAAAAAATGTGCAACTACTTTTTATATCTTTTTTTTTTCTTCTCTTTTTCATAATGGGATTTTGAATTCTTGCTCTGGGTTACCGTAGAACACATTTGCCTAGAATTTAATGACGGATTATGAATTAATTCAAACTCTGTGTGATCTCAGACTAAGAAAATGTGGTGAATTCCTTTTTTTTTTTTTTTTTTAAATCAATTGTGTGCGTAGGCTCGTGTGTAACGCACTGACCCCAGTGGCAGTTTCCATGCATAATNATAATGGGATTTTGAATTCTTGCTCTGGGTTACCGTAGAACACATTTGCCTAGAATTTAATGACGGATTATGAATTAATTCAAACTCTGTGTGATCTCAGACTAAGAAAATGTGGTGAATTCCTTTTTTTTTTTTTTTTTTAAATCAATTGTGTGCGTAGGCTCGTGTGTAACGCACTGACCCCAGTGGCAGTTTCCATGCATAATTTCTGTTTGTCCCTTGGTACTCAAGCCTCAGAATCCCTCACACAACTCCTGGATGGATGTGTACAGCTCTGGTTGTGGAAATTACAACTTGTGCTCAGAAGGCAGTTTTTCCTACAGTGACTGATGTGCACAACATATCTTTCATTTAATTGTCAAAGAAAAATTTACTACTTTGTATATACATAATTCATTGTAAAATTTATAGCAGTACACTGGAATCTTTTTTAAAATTTCAGTGTGTTATCACTGCAAGGAAGAGAAATTTTCTGTCCACATAAATGCAGAAAGGAGGTAAGGTCACAAGGTCCTCTCAGTCACAGAGCGGTGAGCATGGCTCCTCTTGGAGCTGCTTCTACTCTGCAAGGGAAGGCTGCTGCTCACCACTGACCTGGCTTTAGTGATGTCTAGCTCTTAGTTACAGTCAACCTTTCCCATTCGCGCTGGTTCACATCCCAGCCACCAGCTGCCAAAATCACAAGCAGCTGCCCAAGCACACTCCCATCACACAGGACTTGTAAAAACTCTACCCAGACAACTCAAGGAGAACCAAAAGCAAAAAGGTACATGAGCATCTTTCATCCTGTTGTGAAGTTCCACTCACAAACTGGTGGTCTGACCGAGCATTTATGTCTAGATCTCATGCTGTCTATCGCTATATTTTCCCTTTAATGTGCTCAAGATTTTGGTTTTACCTTTGGAAAAATATCTTCAGCCATCATCAAATATGCTCCATCCTCCATTACTGAAGTTCATAATGTCTTGCCTTTGCTCCTACTTGGAAAATGTCCTTGGCAGTAACAAGTCATAGCCTAAGTTCCCCCTGGGCAGCCTGAAATCTGACAGACAGAAACAAGACCTGTGAAACTGAGCTGGCAGTATGAGGTCTATGTAGACTTTTCCAGGCCATAGTGGCCTAGTTTTAGAATGACAAATTGAAACCATAACTAGCTAGCCAAGTTCTCTTCAAACCCTTTTGGAATGACAAAAGTGTGCCCTTGCCATACCTAACCTCTGTTACTGAAATAATTGTCAATGGCTCTAAAAAGATGTAACAGAAGAAGTCAGGAAAATGTCACTAGAATCAAATCTGAGTGATCCTTCATCCATGTCTCCTCCCATGTGAGACTGCCCAGAGGGATGGGGCAATATCAGGTTCTGGAATTTCCCTGTGTGCATCCTGGAGGTTATTTGTTGGGTAATGAAAACGAAGAAAACAAGCCTTCAGGATCCAGCAATGGTGGGAGTGCATGCTCAAGAGACAACAAGAGAGAAAAACTAATCCAGAACCTGCTCTCCTCCAGTAGATGTGGTCCTGCAGCCAGGATCACTAATGCCTTCCACATCCCATGGGCTCTTCAGTGTCCTGCTTGCTGAGGGATTGATTTTCAAAATACAGGACCTTCAAAGATCTATATATTGCTCACAATTGTTTTTCTGTCCAAAGGAATTTATGTAGTATGCAAGCCTAGAACAATTTTTAGGTGTGCATGCTAAGTATCACTTGGAGGTGACAAAATATTTAGGCTTACGTGAATAATGTGTCCTTTCAAGAGTGAGGAAGACATTGACACTGCTTGATGTTAAGCAGTGTTCTTTTTAAATTTTGAATGAGTATAAACATGGGAATTACTAAAAAATACAGAAAGTGGATTTTTTAGGTGGTGGTACTCTTCTGCTAGTGTGTTATATTTCTTGAAATTGCATTGTAAAATGAAGTGGAAGTGCAAGTACTTTGTTCAAGTATTAGTGGATATCAAACAGAAAAGTACTTGAGATCTGCTGTTTGCAAAAGCAAACTATGCTTATGAGATATACAAATGATTACAGAGCCTAGATCTCTAAAGACTTAATGCATTTATTTATAGTTGACCAATTTGGGCCTAAAATATTGGCACATATTCACATGTTCTTTTTTTCTCCTGCCTCAGTTTATGTTTGTTTTATCATTTTTCTGCCAGCAACCAGAGGAGAGGAAACCTTTTTTAACCACAGCACTTGTCTCCAAGACTTAAAAAAAAGAAAAAGTTTACTAAACACAATGCACAAATCAAGGGGAGGATCTTTTCTATTCAGCAGTCTTTCATCCTGGAAAACTAAATAATACCGATTCTCTCTTGCACAAAACTCTGGTGTATTATAGAAACTTGCAATAAAAAGGGGGGAAGGTGACAGAAAAGCAGCCAGTCATGGCATCTTAAGGAACGGAATGCTTCTTCAGCATTCAGTGCAGCAGCACATCTTGGAACAGAAAGGCTTGGAAGAAAAAAAGGAATAAAATGATATAAACTGCCTGGACAGTTTCCTTACCTTAACCACAGCTCCCTAGTAAGTAGTTTTATGTTCCTGAACTCTTGCCTTGTTCCCTGGTGCATAAAACATATGTATGATATTAGTTTTTTTCTGCAATTGGAAAACAGTTCTCGATGTTGATTTTGACACCAATCTGTGATTTTTGGGCACATGTTGCTGCATATCTTGAAAAATCCCTGCCATGGAAACAGTCTTGAGTTTTCATAAGATCGCCAGTGGATTTCTTTGTCTGCGGGCAAACCTTACATAAATCTTTTCCTGTGTATCTAGGTTTTCACTTTGGATTAGATTTTCCTTACCAGATTTTTTACAAAGCTTTGTCTTGTATCTGAAGATGAGGCTGTTTCTCGGTACACTTTGTGCTAGGTATGAAACAACATTAGTGACAGGATGTGCTTTTTTCAGTTGGAACTGACATTTGATACATTAGCCAAACAGGGACTGCAGCCAAATCATAATTGGATATGTATTTTCAACATCCTCAGCCCTTCAGCCAATTGGCTGGGACTCTGGGTGGCTTATTAGTAGAAATGCAGCTTTATCATTTTTGCTAATCTGACTAAAGTGAAAGCATCAAAGAAGAACCCAAAACAAGGGAGAGTGGGAAAGGTGGAAATACCAGTCCTTAGGCACAAACCTACAGTTTTAGGTAATTATAGCTCATTAGGCTTTAAAAGTAACACAGAATGATTTTAAGATGAAGAATATTTTCAAGCTGCACATGTCTGTCATAAACAAACACTTATGGCCTAGAAGAAGATTCCATAGGGGAATACTGGCTGAAACTTGGAGGCTTTCTTGGTTTTGGATTTTTTTTTTGCTGCTAAAGCAGGTTTAAAAATACTGCCATTAAATGCATTTGCAAAATCATACCAAGTCTGTTTCAGGAACATTATTTTGTCAAATGTTTGTCATGGCACATCTGGTAGAACAGTTTCTTCAGGCTGTCACAAAGAAATGAAATTGATAAATTTAGACCTGATCCACAGATTCTGTTGGCTATGATCAAAATTAAATTGGTTAAAAATCCTTTCATCTTGCCTGAAGGAAGGATAAGGAATTTAATGCATTTTAGTAATTTAGAATGAGTGTGATAAAGTGATGGCAAAAACTGGTCAAATGGCTGCTGTATGTAAAAGGGAGTGTACAGAAGGAATGCTGCAGGAAGAAGAAGAAATGTGTGCAAATTATAAGCCCATCATTTTTTAAAAGAAACCCTCCAAAACAGATCTCAAGAAAAACTCAAGCTCAAATGCAGCAGCACATGGAAATACCCACACAGAGCTCATTCTAAGCATTTTTATTTAGGAAACTTACAAACTTGAAGGTACTGCAGTAGACTGTGCTTCTGCATACATACTTACAGCTGCTGTCAATGGATGTTTTTGACGTGTGTGAACTGACAGGCTCTGTGTGGGCTTGACACACAAATTTGAGCAGGGAATCAGAAGTACTGAGTGGTGAAAGTGGGAGCTGTAATAAATATGGAAGTGGCAATCAGCCATCACTCACTGATGGACGATAGTGTAAATAGTAAAAAGAAAGATTGCCATGTAATATTCTGTTCAACTACTGTAATATAGAAACACTTAGAGAAAAGGTCTGAAATTATTTAAGTGAAGCAAAAATATCAAACTCAGATCAGAAAGTAGTCTAAATGGTTTATTGCTTTCTACCTGATAATGTTCAGTACCAGATACTGTCTAGAAGCACAAGGAGATTACTAAACTCCTGGATTTTCTCCTAAAGTGGTTAGAGTTAAGGTAAAAGTCAGAGAGACATGTCTGAGCACTTAGTTTATTTTAGAACTAGCAAGACCTCAACCCATAGCACAAGGGAGGTAATTCAAACTAGTTTAATGCAAAATACTCAAAGAATCATGATAAAGCAAAATGAGTTCTATCTCCCACATACTGCTTGGAGTTCAGTCAGATAATAACTGCCAGAGGTGAGATGATAGGCAGTCATTTGTTCTTCTCTGGTGTTTTCCCCATGCCTGGACCTTACATGTTGTAACCGAAAAGCTATCTCTGATGGTGTCTCACAGTATCGCAAATCTTGAGGCACCTGGTGCACTTTGAGCTGCATGACAGGCCCCAGGATTTTACTCCTCAGGGAAAATCATTCTTGCAATGGCCAGTCTCTGTGTTCCACCTCTTCAGATGTTCTTGATGGATATGTTAGAGGCTGGCAAATTAATATCTAGGGCATATTCATATCTAACAACAAAATCCCCTGCAATGCCCCACCAGTCTTCCATGGTATAGTGACTTCCTTCTCATCACCTTTCCAGCCGCTCCCGGTATTCCCAGTGAAGCCAATGGCCAACTTCTTTACCCGTGGTCAGAGCTTTCTAGTTTGCCTTTCTGCATTGCCTCCGGGCTCTCTGGCTAGAGACCTGTTCTTCTTAGGGAACAGGGACCATTCTCAAACACTACTCTTCCATTTCTTGTTGGGTATAAACTCTGAAACCACTTCATGTTCTAAATAACATGTTCATTTTTGCAACTAGGGTGGGCTAAAACCGGGCAAGGAACAATTTGATGACTTATAATCATTTAGTCATACTCTTGGCAGATTTCTAATCCATAATAGCATATTATCCAGCCAGGCAATATTTACAGTTTTTCATTAGCCTCTGGAGATGAGGTAATGAGAAAGGGAAGCTAAAGTCCAAAATAAATTCTTCTACAGAATTGACTGTTTTGCCCATATTCACTAGTAAATCAAACAAGCCTTTAACTTTACGCACATAAAGCTTTAAGCTGGTGCAGGATTTACTTTTTACAGAATGTGGAACTATTTCTTTCTGCAGTGTGATCATCTGTCTTCACATGCATCTTCATATTATGATAGATGCTAATATTATTTAAGCATTTTTACTGAGAATCATTCTCAGTACCAATGGCTGACTAAACATAATATTGGGCAAAAAATTTGTACATCAATGTGCAAGAAAGAGTTCAGTTGTTTACAACACAGGCATAAGCAGCCAGCACAGGACAAAGTAAGGCCCAAAGATTCATGGGTTGTCCAAACTAGCTACCTAGAAATACCTTCTTTAATTAATTATTTTGCTGGTATTCTTCAAGAATTGTACATCTTCTCTGTCTCTTACAGATTATTTTCGTTGTGCTGATCTATTGCAGATATTCAAGCGAGAAGGAGAGGTGATGATGGCAAATCCAAAGCACATACTTCTGCTAAGAAGTCTCAGGTGGTTAATCTATTATGCTGAAATACAATAAACCTTTGAGCATGCAAAAATCACTGTGTTAGTGGGCTGTAGGCAATGCACATCAGCTATTAACAGTTAAGGAAGTAGATGCAATGACCAGAAGGCAAAAAGAAACGAGGATAAAAAAACATCTTCTCCAAATGATATAGTATAATGAACTAATTTATTGTAATTCCACAATATAATTATGGTGCTGGTAGTCTTCTAACAGAGATGGGAAGTGAAACTTCCATTCCATAGGAAAAGTTGAAATTTGGTCCCCCTCCTGAAAACAGAACCCAAAACACCTGAAGTCCATTTGTGATCCTGTAAAATAAAAGTATTCTGAACAACCACAGGGTAAGACACCCTGCAAATGCATGAAGATGCTTGCTCCCAGATGTTGTTGGTATGGAGTTGGACCATACCATACTGGCATACACATTGCAATCACGAGAACCTGAAATGGACACATAAATTTTTATAACTGCAGTTTGAAACTGTGTGGTGAATGATTTATAATACAACTGAGCTCAACTCAAATCAAATTAATAAATTATGGTGTATTTCTCTGTTTAGCTGATACATCAACCAGGCACAAGACAGTATTAGGAAGGATGTCAAGTGGATCAGGCTTTCTATTTCAGAATTTGTCTATCTAACACCGTCTTTGCTATCTTGTAGATCCCACTACTAGCAGAGCTGAAAAACTGCAAACATTATGAGACTATACTCAATGCAAAGCATATTTATCTTCATCTCATCTTAAAAGCTAGGATCTTCAATCATGTGCACTCCTGTCAACTATAGCTGCAGTTTGCAAAACTTCTTTTGGTATAATAGATCTTTGTCCAAAAAGGAATGCAAGAAGTAAAATTAAAATCTCCAGGAGCAGCTCTCAGGTTTTAACCCTCTCCCCAAGGAAAGACTGCAGACTATCTAACTAGATAGGGAATCATAGAACAGTTTGTGTTGGAAGGGATCCAGCACAAACTGCAATAAACAGTTTCGTATCCAACTGGATAAGGTTGCTCAGCAACCTGACCTTGAATGTTTCCAGGGATGGGGCATTTACCATCTCTCTGGGCAGCATGTTTCAGTGCTTCACCACCCACACTGTAAAATATTTTCTCCTTATATGTAGTTTAATCCACCCTGTTCTAGTTTCAAATCATTACCCCTTGCCCTATTGCAACAGGCCCTGCTAAATAAGTTTGTTCACATTTTTCTTATAAGCTCCTTTATGATGTCCCCAGAGTCTTCTCCAGGCTGAAGAACCTCAGCTCTCTCAGATGGTCCTCACAGGAGAGGTGCTCTACATCTCTGATCATTTTGTGTCCCTCCTCCAGACCCACTTGACCTCATCCATTTCCTTCTTGTGCTGAGGTTTCCTGATGGGTCTTGTGAGAGCAGAATGGAGGAGTAGAATTATCTCCCTTGAACCTTTTGGCCATGCCTCTTCTGAAGTGGTCTGGAGTATGGTTGCCTTTCTGGACTACAAGTGTACATTGTCAGCTCATGTCCAGCTTTTCATCCATGACAACACCTAAGCCTGTCCCTATTGGGCTACTCTCAACCCATTTGTCATCCAGCCCATATCAATACTGGCAGTTGCCATGACCCAAGTGCAGGACTCTGTATTTGACTTGTTGAGCTTCATGAGACTTGTGTAAGTCCACTTCTCAAGCTTTTCCAGGTTCCTCTGAATGGCATCTCATCTCTCAAGTATGGCTTTACACACCACTCAGCTTGATGTTGTCCCCAGACTTGCTGGTTGTGGACTAGGGTCCTCTGTCTATGTCATTGATTCAGATATTACACAGTACAGGTCCCAGTGTGGACCCCTAAGGGTCCATATATAGGTAAGTCACAGCAAGATACAGGTCTCCCCTGCTGACTGCTAATGTGGCCCAGTGAAAGACTGGGAGAAAAGCTACAATACATCATTTCACTGTAACATGCCAGCTTCCTTGCCTTGAAGCCTTGATTGGCACATCAAACAACTTGGTCTTAGCCATTAGAATTATCAGATACTAGATTTCAAAGCACTATAAGCTGGCTGCATGCAAACAATGGGAAATAAAAATCTGTAGGATTATTGCCTGCAGCTGAACCCCAAGGGCTAGATGAAGCTACTCAGAATGAGGCCTCAGCTACTTTGAGAAGGTGGGAAGATTTGGGGCTGTTCTGCAGCACAGAATCCTGAGGACCGTCTGAGATACAGGCTGGATGCATGACACAGGCTGGCCCTGAAGGGTGTGCTTTTCACACTGTCATTTAGCTGGCTGCAGTGGGGTAAGAATGGACAGCCATGCATATTCCAGGAAAAAACACCTTCAGTTTTTCACTAGTGTAAAGCCAGTGCAGTGACAAGAGTTTTGGAGCTGTTCATTCAGTTTTGTCTGAGGGTCGAGAGTCCAGCCTAGACCTGGGGCCTACATAAAGCTGTATAAAATAGAAGGAGTGGAGGAGAGTGAAGGGGAAAGGCAAAGAAGTATGGAGATGTTTATCATGTACATCCTGAGGCTGGTATTTTTCTCACCTCCTCCTGACGTGGGTGCTAATGTGCTCCTTAGAGTGAGGGGAGATCAATGGCCTTTATTGTACTTGCCTGAGTTGGATCTGAAGCCTCTTTGAAATGCCATGCTGTGGACTCAGGAAGAAGCTCCCTATAGTTCTCTGAGAGGCAGAATAGGGGAAGAATCACGCTGTCCACTACTTCTTGTCACAAAGTTAATATCAAGCATGTTTTAACTCGCCTTGCTGATTTGCAGTAAGATTCCTCTATTCCAGACCCATACAGTGGAGGAGGTGATTTGCATCTGGACTTGGAGAGAAGCTGCCTGCGAAAGCACCAACTGATGCCCTAAAGCATGTGTACTAGTGCTAGAGAAGTGTTCTGCTGGGAGTGGTGAAGGTCTAGTTTGAAGGACTGACTGCCAAGTTTACATCCTAATTAACAAATAAAAAGAGGCTGTGGAAAAATGCCACATCTACTTCAAAGTAGCTAGTGAGACAGAGACTTTTAGCTTGGCAATTGATATCTCCATGATGCAAATGTTCCTGCCAGTAGTTGTCCTTCTGCAGTAAGGCTAGGACTGAGGCTAGGACAACATCCCAAGAGGAGAGCCGGTGCAGCAGCTAGGAAAGATGTACACCGGTGCATAGTATGTTTTGCTCAGAGTATGTTGATGAGGTCTGCAGAGCACTGTGGCCAGCTTGCACAGCCAAGCCAATCCTCTCTGCTTTGCCTCCATGCACTGCACCAGTGGAGCCACCACACCACTCCAGCTTTGACATGTTGCGTTATGTGGCATCTCATGTGTCGCAAAAAAATTTAGGCTGTATCAAGATGAAATCATGATTGTTCTCAACAGCAGTATAACTACAATAACTGTCTCCAGAAGCAGCCCCTCTATCTGTGGGATTTATGCCAGAGACTCAGGAAATAACACATCTGGTTTGCTTTATCTCCCTTCTCTGGCCTCGCTGAGGCTAGGCTCAGGATTTAACCTCTAGACCAAAATTAAGGAAAATTAACTCCCCGAGACAGGCTAGAGACTGAATTATAATTCAGCTACTATCCGAACTGTATTTCTCTACACCTTCATGCCCAGTCCAGCTTCTTGCTAATGCATCCTGGCCCTGGGAGATGGCAGGAATACCATCAAACCGTGTGGGAGCTGTAAGTTCTTCCCTGAGATCCATACCCATGACCCCTACACACCATGGCACTCCAGCAGTACCCCTGGAGCAGCAGAGACCTTCACCATTAACAGGGAGAGGTGGAAGATCTGCATAGTGAACGTAAGGCAGATACTTTGTATTCAAGGGAGTTGCTACAGAGCAGCTCAACCTCTAAAGCTTTGTGTGCAACAAAGTGTACAAGGCCAGTCTGGGTGAGAGCAGCTCCTAACCATGGCTGGGATGTTGGAGCTAGTGGTATTTAGGGTCCCTCCAACACAAACCATTCTGTGATTCTATTACAATTACTGCAGCTGGTGGCAGTAGGTTGGAGGACATGTAGCTGCTGCTGCCTGAGGGAATGAAAATGGTGCTAACCAGCATGCGTCACTACCAGCAGCAGCAGAGCAGCTGGACTCTGCCTGCTGGAGTCAGTCCTTCCTCCTCCTCTTTGAAGGACAAAACCAGCTGAAACATGGATGACATTGGCACTGGATGTCAGAGATATCCTCCCCCTATGCAAGGTCCCACGGAAGAGGGCTGGGCTAGCAAGTGGTGATGGATAGCCAGACCCCTGTTTTGACTGTATAAGCACTGTTATTGACCCCAGTGCACCCTTTCTGCAACAGAAAAAGGTGGGTTTTTTGATGAACCATAAGTGTGAAAGGGAGAAATGCTTTCTCTAAAATGAGGGGTTCATGGAAATTAGCAAGGGCTGGGAAACTAAAAAGAGTTCTCTTTAAAGGAAGAAGCACCACAGGCAAAAGAATTTAACAAACAATGATTTTTAGTGAAATTTCATTATAAAACATCATTTCCATACTTTCCTGAAAGCCAGCTTATTTCTGCTCTAATGAGCAAGCTTCCAAAGGTCAAGCCAGAATACTCCAACACAATAAAAATTCTCCATTGTTCTTAAGCCTCCATCTAAAATTGTATCCAAACCTGAACTGAATTATTTCTGAAAGGGTAATTATTCTTGATTATTTTTTACCAGCCTCTAGGCTCCCAGGCTCCAGGAGTAAGCTGAACTGTCAGATGTTGAAAAGGAGAGAAAGAAAATGTTTGTACAGCAACTCTGGCCCAGCTGGAAGAAAGAAGTGCAATATATATTTTCTTGTGGGAGGTTGAGACTGCTTTCCAGAGGCTGTAATTCTTCAGAAGTATTTCTGATAAGCCTCCAGACCCTGACAGGATACTGACCTGCCCTTTCTGCACAGTGTGGGAGAGGAGGAGAGAGCTTGGCACCCGTATAGCATCCCAGAGGTCAGAGCACACAGACAGCAGATTGTCTCTACCAAGTTGCTCTTTGTCTCCTTCATCATGGTGTGCTCTTTCAGGTCTGATCTTTCCCTCTCAGCCCTGCAACATGCCAGCACAGCCCCAGAGGTCATCTGCCCTGCAAAACACTGCTCACCACCTTTGTTTTTTCTAGTGCTATTGCTGGTCCAGTGCAGAAGGGAGTTGGGGGTGTGCCACCTGCTGCTCTCAGGCAGACTAGGTGCCTCATTTTCTAAGGCTCTCAGCCTCAATATTCACAGCAAGCAGTTCAGGAGAGGGAGTTTTTGTTATTGCCTGCTTGGCTCTGCCTTGTCTGGACATGAAACCAACCTCACTGCCCAGCCAATTTTCCACATCACCCTCTGCAGCACATAAACCATCTGCATGCAGACATCTCCACTGGGATTTTTAGATCAGCACATCACCATTCTGTTACCATTTTCCAAGTGAGGGAGTCCTTTGGTTGACCAGTCTCTCCACACAGAAGCCTCTTAGTAGTCCTAAATTGTTCCTACTGCTCTTTTTATTTAACCTTTTCCTTTCTGAATGGGAGCAATGTGTACAGGGCATGCTATTCCTGGAAGAAGTGTGCATTTGTTTTCTGTGGTGGCAAATGCATACTGGACCTGGGAGCTGCCAGGAACACCATCAGACCATGTGGGAGCTATAAGTTCCTTCCTGAGACTCATCCCCAACATCCTCTATACACCATGAGCATCCCTGGGGCAGCAGTTTTCTGTTTTTCTTATTACTCATTTTAACAGATACTCACATGTGGCTTTCTTAGTACAGAACTGGTGCTTATGAAGAATTGTATTCTATGATTTTGCTCTTCTTGAGACACATTTGATCATTTGGAGTCTATGCATATATATTTAAGGCTAAAGTTGTTTTCCCCTGTATGAACAGTACAAAAGATGCTTTTTGACATTAAATTTCATCATGGCAGCTTACTACCCAGTCATTCATCCTTGATGTACACTGAGAAAGTAATTTTCCCCCAGTAAAACTAATGGAATTATGCATGGTTTTTCTTTTATAGAGCAAATATCACCAGTGCTGCATCCCTTGAACAGATGTCTCAGTTACAGCACTTGAGTGAATAATGCTGTCAGGAACATGTCAAACTAAAGAATCTGATCCTGAGCAACTTTTATTCCTTCAGGTGTTTAAATGATGGCTTCCTTCCTTAATTTCTCTTTGATTCAGCAGATGCTGTGTAGCATCAGGACTGGTTGGGCTGGGACTAGTTTGTGTAGGATTTATTTCCATAGGTTCTTTCTATGACAAGGGTATAATTAATTTTATATTCTTCAGTATATCAAAGTATAGTGGCAAGGTGTGATGTTTCTGCCTCTGTGTGCATGTGTGGGTGTGAGTCCATTTCTATGATAGAAAAGGAAAAATGGAAAAGGAGTCACAACATAAATTGATATGTTGTGAGGGATCTAAGGTTTGCATCTCACACATCAGCCTAAGAGGCTTCAGAGAGGACCCACAAAAATGTGTTTTCATGAATCAGTGGAGCACAAATAGGCCTGGTTAAGAGAAAGCAAGGCCTTTATACTGAATAGAATGTGTGCCAACACCAGGTAGGACAAAAGGCAGCTTCTATAGGCTTTTAAGCCAAGAATAGGGTCAAAAGACTTCTTAAGAAAGCCATAGCCAAGAAGAAAGCTCAATAGACATCTCTGTTGTACTCTTGACTAAATGATCCTATTTTAATTGGAAGGTTTTAATCTGAATTTGAGTTCGGATTTTTATGTGTAGGTAAATACTGAGAGACAATTCAGTCTGCTCATGGATCTAGAACAACAATGCTGTGTAATCAGCGGCAATAATTATTCTTACTAATTCTGAAACATGCAAAACCTATTGAAATATATTTAGCACACAGAAATGCCTATCATTAGGCTATGACAGTTTTATTTGCCTTGAATAGCAGCTGTAAGGGCTATCAGGAATTCAATTAACAGAAAATCATAGAAAATACAGCTTTTACAATCCATGTAGCTATATTCTGGTGGTATCAAAATATTTGTTGGTAGTGTCTTATGTTTCTTAAGTTGCTAATTTTTCTTCCCTGCAGCTATTCCCTCTTTTTCACATAACTAAAAGACCTCCTCTCAGAGCAGGTCAATTCTGTGACAATTATACATGACTAATTGAAGCATATTTATGTTGTCTACTGAGTACATCAACATATATTTTTGAGTGCATTCTCCCTTTTTATTTCAGAGAAGGTCTAATGCCATGTGATTGTTATTCATACTCAAAATTAATTTCATTTAGAAAGAGCTAAACTCTTTAGAATTAACTAGTGAGAATTCACTAGTACAGGAAGAAAAAAACATGCTGAAAAGCTTAAACGAATATTTTCTTTCAATCAGGCCTTTTTATTTTTCTCTCAGAGGGTAATAAAAGGAATTATTTAATTTCCTCATGAGCTGTTGTATCAGGTGCTAGAGGGGCTTCTGTGGTAAAGCATGGTTGATTTTTTTGTCCTCTGTACCTCATCAGGCAGTGAGTGAAATCTTAAGACACAGTCTGTAAATTTTCCCCTATCCCAATTTTTGAGTCTTGGTGAAGAGGCAGATGCTGGCAGCCATGGAAAGAAACCCAGCAGAAGAGGATCATGAAGGATGCTGCAAAATCAACCCTTAGAGAAGCTCAGACCTCAGTGCGGCTCTACATAAAGGTTCTGATTTCAGCCATCTCCATTTTGTTGATAAATACACAGATTCAGGATTGGTTTTTGATTCAGCAACACCTCTTTGGCCAGTTATTTAAGTGGCTTGGATTAGGATTTATGAAAACCAATCACCTTTGCCTCAGTGCGTGTTTCAGATAGCTGGCTCTGGTTTGGGCTCATTTTCATGTGCAGCCACAGGCTCACACTCCTTTGCTGGCTCCATTTGGTTGCCCTAGCCTGTGGCCGGCATAAGTGCTTCATTGTTAGATTACCAGGGAATGTGGTTTATTTACTGAGAGTGACCAAGTTAGTTAAAGCAGAAGTGGGGGTGTAGGGTAAACATATCTAATATAGTTGAACATATCTAATATAGTTTATCATTTTCTATAACCTCTGAAACAACTGCTAGCCATCCCCTGCATACTTCATTCTTTGAATCAACAAAGGAGCCCTGCCAGACATCATATTACATATTCCACAGTTGAAGTGTTTGCATAACTTCTCAGTGGCTACCATTTAAAGAAAGAAAACCACTGATGGGCTTTTTCTTGTTATATTCCCCCAAGTTTGACATGTTCACGGTGTACTGCCAGCAATCATTTTGTTCTTGGAAGGCAAAGATACTCGTATCTCCACTGTGGCCCCTGTGCCAGCTTGCAAGATGAGACTGCCCTTCCCATTTTCACAGTCTCACAATTCAGCTGTGGGCAGAGCTGGAGGGAACCTGACCCCTCTGCCTCCACAGATTGGTCTCACCTCCCAGCCCAGGAGTCTGTGGACTTAGTGGAATTAATGGACTTAATGAAGTGCCAGCTGTATGTTATCAATTACGTTATCTAGAAAAAGTTCATTTGGCCGTCTTGGTTGGTTGCCTAGTGACTCAAAAGAAATTGTCTGGTATTTCTGTTTGAAGGGAAGGAAAACATGGCTACATCCAATTTCAACATTGGCTTTTGCAGCATTCCTATCATTGTCCAGATTTTGTCTTTACTAAGGAATTATCCAAGAAGCAGAGTTCATTTTCTTAGGAGAAGTTCCTTAGATAAGCCTTCCTCCTCTTTGGTTATTGAGCAAATGCCTCATTATATCTTTGCTGTCTTTGAATCCTAAGAGGTTATGAACCCTTCTGGGGCATTTTTTACTAGCCAGCACCCTCCTTAGGTTACTAAAACTGTGGCTTGGCAAAGTCCATGTAATCCATGTACCTTCTCCTTGCAACAGACCAGTACTTGAACAGCTTAAGCCACTCTCCCACTGACAAGAGTAAGATTTTTATGTCCAAGAAGAACATTTTCTATTTTTGCTGCAAGCTAAAGTTGTCAAGTATTGTATCTGAAATGATAGGGTGTATGTCAAATAAGAATTCACTAATGAACTCTTTAATTAGATAATTAATTAAAATCAGTGAAAAAAATAAGTTCAGGAGTATAATTAATACTCTGTTTAACTCTTTTTGATTTACCTGTTAAAGGGCCGAGTGAGATCTTTGATATTCTTCCATAGCTGAGACGTACTAAGATCATGTGTACTGGCTTACATTTTAAGAGTTTGTAGATGTTTTTTCCCCTTCCCATTTCCCTTCTGTTCCATAAAAGAAGGCAGAGTCTGAAGTCAGAGCAAATGAGCAATTTTTCCTAGAGATTTTCTTATAAAATTACCCTTTTTCAGAATGCAAATAGTCTCCTATATTCAGGGAAAAAATATTGACTCGTGATGCAAGTCAGATATAATAATGAGATGATATGTACTGGAGAGAGAGTAATGATTTATGAAAAAGAGAAATAGCATAGTTCATCCACACCTGTTCAACTTGTGGGAAGGTTTTCTACATGCTGTGGTGGAGTTACGGCATTTCATCTCAACAGTACCAGGATTTCATCCTCAGGATGTGGTTGTGCATGTGCTTGCATCGTAAAATTCTCAGCTCCTAAGAAATGAAATGCTGTCATATAAATAGAAAGTATTATTTATGTCAGCTGACACTAAATTTGAACCTCCTGCTTGGAGCAGAATGTTAGAAAAAAATACTTCCAGATTTCTTGTATAATTGAAATTTTTCTCCTGTTTTCTTTAGCTCAAAAACCCATTCTATACCTGCTGTTAGTATGAGACTCTATCTTCCAAGAAGCTATTGCATATTGCTACATTTTTCTTGTCCTGTCTATTCAAACATAAAGACATTCTTCTCCTTTATTTGCACCCTAACACAGACATTATGTATGTAAACTACAAGAGTACTCCTTCTACAGAAACATGCTTTAATGGCAAACAAATACATTTTTACAAATATGAGATACTGCTCTGAAGGTAGCAGGCTTTTGTCTGCCTTCAGAGTCACCCATTCCTAAGTCCTGCGGTACTGATTCTCTTCCAATAAATAAACAATGAACTCTGGGTTAAGAGAGTACTAGGAAAGACCTAGTTGTTATGTAGCAGGCAGTACTAGGGATGGTTGTGCAAGAAACACCACAGAATGGTCATCTCAACATGGCACCAATCTAGGTCAGTCTCCTTGATATTTGATTTACGAGCATGTCCTGTGGCATTTGATCCTTGCTGTGCACCCAGCTTCATTTCCATGCCAATTTCCCCAGCTAATTGGTTTCCCACCAGCTTGCCATTATGTGACCACACAAGCACTGCTACCATACCTTGAAATCTGAGGGCTCCTTTATGTCCAAATTCAGCAATACCTAGACAAGGCAACAAAGTCCCTAGAAAACCCTCTTTGTAAGTGATTAAAATAAGCCCTGTATAGGATTTCTGAAATATCTGCAGGTTCCACATAGGGTAGAAAAGTCATAGAAACTGATTTAGCTATTTTATGTCTGTGGAGAGGCATGAAAACATAGCCTCACATTGGGTAAGAAGTAGTGTGAGTGTAGAATGGCTGTAAGTACTGTACAAAAAGTCAAAGCCCTACGTTGGGTTGGGGTAGAGGTTTCATCTTCATTTAAAACCTGTGCTTCAAAGCATTTTAACTTTGGCTGTGCTCTATTTTTTTAGGCTGTGCAGGGTTTCAATGGATTCCTTTTCATGTGTGGTTTAGCAACACCCTCACACTAGCTTTTAAGAGCTGAAGAAATCAGGGAGGGGAGCAGTACAAACAAGGGTGGACACTGTGAGGGAGGGAGAACCTGCAAGAGAGCAGATGCTAGGTAAACATAGATTCCTGTTAACTTCTTTCAAGAAAAAAATCAAACAACCTAAAAATAGAGCTTTACATAGCTCTATAGTTCTCGTTATTAGTGGCCCCCATCACTTTGTTAACAGCTATGTTTTATAAAATATCATTTGCTTGTGAGCCATGTAACATCCATCTTTTCTAAACAGGCTTCTTCAATGCACAGGCATGTATACGGTGATAAGTCTGGATATTTTTGCAAGGTTTTCCTCTGTCAGGTTTACACAGAATCAGAGGACTGCTGTTCAGAATGTCATTAATTTAATAAAGCAATGCTTCACTTATTAGATTATTCAAATACAAGTGAGGCTTAAAAGCATTTCTAAGAATACACACTTTTCTCAGGGTCGTATTCTTCCTCCCCCTGTGTCCTGATTTAGGCCC
>VZTY01032701.1:0-46243 GCA_013400935.1 Turnix velox
AGGAGGAGGAGGAGGAGGCAGGCCGAGGCGGTGCAGCAGCTGGCAGCGGGGCAAGGCTGCTCACTCACCGGCTTATTTTGAAACGCCTGCCTCTGTTTCCCGAGTAGGGAGGGATGGGATGAGATGGGAGGGGAGAGGAGAGGTGCTGAAAATCACCCCGTAAAAGGGGCTGGGGAGGGGGAATGCCATCCCCCGTTGGGAGGGACGGAGGGGGTCCTTAGCAGGCCCCGAGAAGGCGCTGGGCCCTGCTGTGGGGTGTAGGGAGAGGAAAAGCTGGGGAACTTGTGGCAGTTCCTTTGCCAGGCCAGCATCCCAGCCTGGGGATGCCATTCCCTCCCGGATGGTCACCCTGTGCCCCATAACTGGGAGAGAGACCTGGGAGTGCTTGAACATCTTTGCCTTCATGGCTTGCCTGTCATTTTCCTTGGTGCACAGATTTCCTGTTTTGAAAGCTAGGCCGGTAGCTTGGTCGGGGTTTTAAAGCAAAGAGTGGAAATAGGATTCCCCCATTAGTTTTTGAAGCTTGTTGGTGGCTTGTAAATGCCCTGGATGGATTCACTTTGGCCCCCATAACTTAGATCTGCAGCGTTTGGAGGAAATAGCAGGGACAAAATGGACAGTTAATCAAAGGAACAATTGTATGCTGCCTTTTCTAGAGGGCACTTGCTGCCCTTCAAGAACTTTCCTTGTCGCATATGCTCTTTATATGGCAAAATTTTATCTTCTATCTCTTTTTTTTTTTTTTTTTTTCCTACCTTAGTCCAGAAAATGAAACTGGAACAGACATTTCTGGAAATGAACTTGATTGGTGCAGTTGGGGAGATGTGATTCACAGTTATAATGAGTGTTGAAATTTGTCCCATATTTTTTCCAGTTTGTTATTGGAATTGTATATTTCTTTTGTTTGTAACCTGTTTACACAACTGTGCTGGGGCTTGGGTTTTTTTAACCTTTCAAATTCTGCTGTGTCTGTTGTGTTGGATTGCCAAGAGGTACCCCAGGTACATCCAGCAGTGGAGGCAGCTATTACACTAGAGGCATCTCTATAAAGGAAAAGGTTTAAACAAGCATTATTTTCTTCTTATAATCCCTTTCTGTGCTTGGAAGAACCAAAACTGTTGCTCCGGAAATCTGGAGTTTGGGGAGATCTAGTATTTTCAGGATTGGCCAAAAATAAATTATGGGTTAAAAAATTTTGCTGCCTTTTTTTTTTTCTGCAAGTCATGCAGCGCAGATGAGAAGCTTTGAAGCTTTTAGGCATAACACTCTAGTCCCATGTTTTCCTTCTAGTAAAGCATCCAGTGAGAGAACAGTGACATAATTGGTTTCTTGGATTTAGAGATCTTGAAATGGCTGGTACAACAGAGAGGAGAGGAAACTTTCCAGCAGGATTATGGTTTAAATTCAGTAATATCATAGCTAAGTGGTAAAGTTACATTATTATTGCATGGGAATCTTGCCTTTCTCTCACAAGTAAATGCTTTCTACATGGTTATGCTGCAGAACAGGCACTTTTGAGTCTTGTCAGTGGCACAGAATATTAAATCTCCTTTCCTTGCATTGCATAATCCCAATGTTGTTCTCCCATAGCAGCAGAAATGATGGAAGAACTGCACAGCCTGGACCCACGAAGGCAGGAACTACTGGAGGCCAGGTTCACGGGAGTTGGGGTTGCCAAGGTGAGTATGAGTGCCCTTGGTAACCAGACATGACTGTCCTGTATTTTGAGGTTGGCTTTTGGTTTTTGTTTTTTTTTTTTTTCATTTCTACAATGATCATTTTGTTTTGCAAGCAGAGCGTTTTGTGTCAGTAGTTGTGTTTTGAACTCTTTAATTTGCTTGAAGTATGCTGAAGAGGAATGAAAATGGGATCTCTCTGCTATATGAAAGGTTTTTGGGTTCTAATTAAGTTCTTACTTGCTCCATCTTGAGGCAACCCTAAAAAACTCGCAACAGCTTTGTCTTTGGCAGTGGGATTCTCACCTATCTCTTTCCTTTCTCCATTTGAGAATTGAATTTGACCATTTGTTAGAGTTTCTGGTTTACTCTGTTTGATGTAGCCTGTAACTAGACTGAATTTATTTAGGGATTTGGTCAATTGTGAGTGTAGTGTGCTAAAATTGTGTACTCCACCACCTAGAACACACACAAAAGTGTCTGAAGGGGAAGCTCTCCTGATCTAGCAACCTGCTAGTAAAATCCCATCTTTGTCCTCATGTACAACTGCATAACTTTTCAGCAGATGCCTCTTTTTTTAATTTTGAGAAAAAAAAAAATCACTGTGTGATTGCTTTTTATATTAGTGCTAGTTTGCCAGATATTGTTGAGTGACAAAGAGTTTAGTTTTGAGGAAAATACTGAGTTTTAGACAACAGGATCATGGTAGATGGTCAAACAACCAATCACTGCTCGTTAATTTCAAAAACTTCTTAGAATTATTTTAAGGAGAAACTCTGTAGATGCTGGGATGCTTAGAAAAAATTCAGAACGGAAGAAGGATTTAGTTGAAATTCATGCTTTTCTTTCTGATCCATGCTTAAGTCAGGACCCAAACAAGGCTAAGTCTTGGAAGGGAGGACAAGAAAGTGAAATGTTCACCTGGAAGGCAGCATAGTGAGGAAGATTAACGCTCAAAGTTGTTAAGGGATAACAATTCCTGTTACTGAAGTAAGTGTGTGGGCTGGTTTTGATGTTTTGCCCCACTCTTAAGACTTTTTTTAATGTTAAGACTTTTACTAGCATAAAAGTTTATGCTTCGTAACGTATTTATGATCCTGAGAGAATTGGTTTATACAACACTACAACTTTTTATGTACTTTTTTGTCTGTTTCTTGTCTCTCCCCACCATGTATGTCACTTGAACATCTTTAGCTGCACCAGGATAGATAAAGCCAAACAACTTTCTAAACTAGTTAAGACTTAATACTATAGACACTGTTGTTGCTTTAAAACTGTGCCAACATACTCTGTGCTCGCAAAGAATGTTAGGAACTATTCCTTTTAAAGGAATAACCCTTAAAAGATACAGGAAAGCTTGTCTTAATTGTGTTTTCAGTATGTTTGGAGCAGAAAATACACACCCTTTCTCTGTAGGTTGAATATTGAAAACCATTTGTGTTTCTGAAGCGTTTGCAGGTTTAAAAAATGCCTCATTTCTTGGAGGCTTTGCTGCGAGCAAAGCTGTTCTGTTTCTGAGTTTTATTTTTACCTGTTTTTATGTAGTATAGATTTACTTTGTGCTAGTTGGTAAACAGTTGAAGTGCGTTTCGCTGATTTCAAACAGTATATATTTATTTACTTGCATACTTGCTAATTTGCAGTAGATCAGCCAACCATTGATATGAATTAGCATGACTCTGCTGCAGCAAATCTTGGTTGCAATATTAATCTCAGATACTACATTCCCTCCCAGGTTGGTGCTTCAAATTCCCTCCCTACCCCCCCAAGTCTCCGTCCGTCATGCTCCGCACTGGCATTGGTAGGTCACTGTCTTAAAGGGAATATATTGGGAAAGCTGTGATACAATTTGTGTGATTCAACTACCATTTTTTTAGCTCTCTCCAATGAAATGTTTTAAGGAAAGCTACATAGAGTAAGTTAGTGCCATCTAGTGGGTCCGGGCCTGGCACATCCTCCTGGGATAGAAGGTATTCTGTTGCTGTTTATTGCATAAAAGGAAGAAATGTCATCTTAAATGCTCTCCTATTGGATGAAGGCAGCAGGCAGTTGTAACTGAGCTTCCTGCCTTCCCCTGACTGGGTGTATCGTGCAGTGTGCTTGCTTAGGGTTCTCCGACGTTTAAAAATACAGGAGACATTTTGGACCTGCATCAAAATAATGTGCTGGTTTGCACCTCTAATACACTCCATTTTTTTTTACTCCCTGTTTGCGAGTGAAGAGCCAAGTGTCCCTGTTTCTGAGAAATGCAGAAGACTGAGCTGATCTAGAATAAATTTTTCAGCTGTAAAGTTGAAAAAAAAAAAAAAAGAAGGCTTCTCACCATCAGAGTCATGGGATTCTGGAAGAGCTTTCCAGTAACAGTAGTAGAGGACAGAAATCCTAAACTGTTTTGGAAACAGCTGTGTACTCTCCCCTTCTGTGGTAGCTGAAGGCACAACCCAATGACTGAGGTCATTTGCAATCCCAAATGCTTTGAAAACTCTGTTGCAAGTCTGTGATGAATTGTAGCTGGAGAATATATTTCTCTAGAAGCTTGGAGTTAATACGTGGAAACGAATTTATGAGCAAGGAATGTTTCTAGGCAACTGTTATATTAATGTGGTTCACCCAGGTCACTAAATATCTTCAAAAAGCCACTGATGCCTTAGTTGTCTGTTCTTGCCATATGGTAAAGTGCTGTTTTACCCCAAATTCATGAAGTCATTGAATTAACACATGGCTGTCACCTACAAGTATTCCTGCTTATTTAGCTCCTCTTTATGTTTAGTTAATAAGGTAAATCTGATCACACTCACTGGAGGTGTTACTTTGGTCAGCTCAAGCATCTTCCTTGGGTCAGCAGATACAAAAGTAAAAATGTAGCTTGTAGATACTGTTGTTTTAATTTTGTCCTCCTCCTCTGCCTCCCTTGCCCTTGTTTGAGTGATACCAGGTGGGTTAACTCCAAAGGATTTGTGTCATTTCCACAGACTTTTGCTGGCTAAGAAGTGGAATAGGTAAATGTGACAGGTTACTCTGTATTTGCACACAGCTTGGCTCAGGCTTAACCAAGGTGGATCATCACAGCAGATCTTCTAAGCGTTGTGCATCACTTTATTTTTATTTCTTTTAAGCTAAAAAGCTTGAAGTGTTTCTAGAGAGAGTAACCTCTTTCATACTGTAGGAATCTAGATCCAGGCGACTGTGCTAGAATTGGAGAAGTACTGGTCTTGGTGGTAGCTGGTGCTCCTTTCCCCCCTCTTTGAGGTACAGTAAAGAGGGAAATGAAAATAACCTGGGGAGTGTCACTTATGCTGCAGAACATCTGCCTCTAAAAAAGAGAATTGCTCTTAAAAATGAACAGAATTTGCTTGGGTTATTTTGGTTATTACCTTTCCTCTGTCACTCTAGCAGACCTGATCGGTTAAGGATGTACCAGTTATGTGGTTGACTTGGGCAACATTCTTAGCAGGAGTTACCAAGTTGAGAATTTGTATTCTTTGGAGGAAAGTGATGCTGCAGGGTGATGATCCTTGTCTCATGCCACCAGAAGGACTAGTTATTAAGAGTTTTAAACTTTAATACAACGTTATCAGCTACTGCAGAATGTGCCAGGACTTATTTCAAATGTCTTGTTTGAAGCAGTTGTCAGATCCCAGTTCTCTTTCAGCTCCTGAATGGACAGAGAGTTAGGGTGAATTATGGTAACTGTTCTGTCCATCAGTAAAATAAAAGTACAATTTTTTTTCAGCCTTTGGAGGCATAAGGGAAGCCAAGCCAGTCCTGTTGCAAATCTGTTTACCCATCTGATAGAGCGGAGTTTACCTGTGAACCTGTGATGGTAGATTAACTTCCCATGGCAAAAAGACCTAAGTGATGTGGGGATTTCATTATTGGCTGTAATACCCAGCTTTTCTAAAAGCTCAATTAAGAAGCAGGCTGTAATTCCCATACTTATGTGATGCTCGAAATAAGATATGGATATGTTAATGAGACCCATCTAACACAGGAGCACTTGGCCAGATTAACTGCAAAACCATTCAACCATTTCACTTCGGTGTAAGTCTGCGTGGAGTCAGCACTAACTTTTACTGGAACTCAGGATTGACTTTTACCTTTTGATTTGCTGGAGAATTTGGAACAACTTGGGCCCGAGGTAATGAAGCATGTGTTTGCTGTTGAGTTAGAGAGAGAATTTTGCAATGTATGTTTCTCTAAGTCTGTGTTGGAGGCTCTGACTAGGCAGCTTAGATTCCTAGAGCTGTTATTCAATTCAAGGAGTTGGAGAGCAGAAAATGGAGACTGCTGGATGTAAGAGTGATGGGCAGGCTGGAGGGATCATTTTGGGGAGCTTGGTGTGACTTAGGAAACGCACATGATGCAAAGCAGGGGATAGGGAAGGGCAGTCTGAGTCAGGCTACCACTGTTGTGGGAGATCTGGTGAGAGCTATTATCAGGCCAAGTAATTTCTGTTGAAACTCCAGCCATCCTGCCTTGTTTGTGGCCTTTCCAGGGCTCTTGCAAAGGGAGAAATGACTAACCCACTTGCGTGAGTGGACAGATTTTTTAATGCTTGCCTTTGAGTAGGAGTCTTGAAAGCACCTGCTACTGCTGCATCCACTTCTCAACGTGGAGGTTTTGTGGTGCATAGGTAGGGCATGGACTTAGAAGCAGCAGTTGATAGGTGAATCACAAGGGAAAAGAGCATGCCAGCTTATCTCAGACACAAATTCCTTGCGGAGGAGGAAGTGTGTGCTGTTCTTGTGCTTGTCATTTAGGTAAACACTAGAGAAACTATTGGCTTGTTTCAGATGATCCATGTATTTTGTGTTCTTGCTCTTCCCCATCACTGCTTCCCTTGAACAGAACACAGGGGATGAGTGGAGTGGGCTGTGAGTGAGACCAGAGAGGAGCAGTATTACCCCAAAGTGGTCTGAGTGGGAAAGCCAGATGACTGTGCAGATGACTTCTCGAGGAACAAGATTTATAATGCCTTTCTGTGTAAACTCACACGCTGCTACTTCCCTGGCAATATTGGGACGCTGGTATTCCTTTCCATTGCTTACTTGTTTGGTTTTTCTTTCCAAAATTCAAGTTTGCTCCTTTAATTCCTCACATGTCATGACCACTTCTAGTGGTAATGCTAAATTAAGTGCTGAACATTTATCCTGTGTCAGTTGCTGAGTTAAATATAAACTGTAAGGAATGACAAAACATAAATTTGAAGGGTTTTTTTTTTTTAATACAACGCCCTCACTGACTGTTAGTTGAGGGGGAGATGCTCAGATGGATGGTTTCTCATATCCACTGTCTAAACCTGTGGCTTTAAGCAGTCAATGGCATGATGTTGTGTCTGAAAGGAGATACCTAGCTGGATGATCAGGGAAAACTTAAAGCTGTATTATGGGAGAGGAACTGCAGCTGAGCACTAGGCCATGTTCCTTGAACACCCTAGGTATTGTGTCTTTATTGCTTGAACGTTTTATGTTTCCATAGCTGAAATTCCTCAAAACAAGGCGCTTTTTTTGCCATGAACAAGACGTTTCAGCTGCTTGCATGTAATAAAGGCCTAATCCTTTCCTTTAGGAGAGGGATCAGTGGAAAGTCCTCTAGATCATCAAGGGAAAGGAGAGCTCTCCATTTCTTTCTGCAGTAGAAATGGGTCAAAATTTGCCTACAAAGAACTGATTCTGCATTTATTCACAGTATCTGTGACAGTGAACTGGCTGGATACTTCTAGTCTTCTGACAAGTTGTTCTTCTTGGGTTCCATAGCTGTGTTGCTGTTTCCTTTTCACCCTTTCTACTACTGCATTGAGTCTGCTTTTACCATTTTGTCAGTGTATTTTCTAGAGGAAGTTCCATAGTAAAGGGCAGAAAAGGTTTTTTGCTCTTCAAGAATCTGTGATCAGCACTGAGCTACTCTTTTGTGGATGTGAAAAATGGGTTTGATTCCAACTGCTAGAGCTGTAAATTTCCCACCCAGAGCAATCCCTGGCTGAAATGTTGGCCTTCTGTAAGCCTCTGACATACTCTTTCAACCACGGTGTTCCTGAAAAGCTCAAACGTGGCATTTTGGGTGCAACTGCTCCTGTCATTTGCTACCCATGGGCAAAATGGAGGCAGCAAAAATTAAGCAAATGTGGGAACAACTTTCATTTTATCCTTGTTGCTCCAGGCTCACCTGGAGTATTGTGTCCAGTTCTTGAGCCTCAACATAAGACGGACATTGAGCTGTTGGAACACATTTAGAGGAGGGCCATGAGGATGATGAGAGGGTTGGAGTAACTTCCTTCTGAGGACAGGCTGAAGGAGTTGGGGTTGTTCAGCCTGCAGAAGAGAAGGCTCAGGGGGGACCTCAGAGTAGCTTCTCAATACCTGAAGGAGCCCTACAGAAAGGCTGGAGTTGGACTTTTTAATAGGATATGTGATGGAGGGACTAGAAATAATGGATGTAAATTGGAAGAGGGGAGATTCAGGCTGGAGTGAAGAAAGAAATACTTTATGGTGAAGGTGGTGAGACACTGGAAGAGGTTGCCCAGAGAGGCTGTGGATGCCCCCTCAATCCCTAGAGGTGTTTAAGGCCAGGCTGGATGAGGCACTGACCAACCTTATCTAGTTGGAGGTTTCTCTGGCTGTGGCAAGTGAGTTGGAACTTGATGATCTTTAAGGTCCCTTCCAATTCAAACTATTCTGTGATTTGTTATCTCAGAACCCCAGTCTTTCGCCATCATCAAAAGCTCATTCCTTGAGATGCTCCTGCCTGTAACAAAGCTTTTCACAGTTATACAGAAGGTAGATGTCTTGGCTCTGCTGCTGGAGTTCAGGAGTGGAAGTGAAAGTCTTTTGAGTTTATAAACAAATTTGTGACATAGTGAAAAGGTTAACTTTCTGTTGTCACTTGCTGCAAGATGCTACATTTTTTAAACCATTGAGGCTTTCAAGTGTATGTAGCCAAGGGTAGTGTTGACACTTCTGTTAAGTCCTATCAGCCAAGATATAAATACCTGGCATAACCAAGTGTTGTACCCGTTAGCTTTGTGACCCAACTTGTTAAGTGGTGGGAAACTTGATTTGTTTAAAAAGTGGCTAAATTATAAGCTTTTGTATTGTTGAAGAGATGAGGTAAAACCTCTTTTGGGTCTTGAGCTATTTGTGGGATGATTTGAAGGGGTAAATTTAAGAATTGGAGAAAAATGGCAGATTGTATTTAAGTAATTTGCATGTAAAAGGGAAGCCTAAATATGTAGCTTCTTAAGCTGCTGGAGTTGTTGGTTTTATTTATTGAAGGACATATTCTTTTAGGAGAAACAGTGTAATAGAGAAGGTAAACAGAACCTTTGCTTTCTGTGGAAGCCTGCTTGGAAATTTGGAGTAGTAACAGCTAGGTTGTGTCACCAGTTTGATGTAATGGTGGCATTTTTCTTACAAATGGGGAAGGGAGAACTGCTGCCCTCAAAAATAATCTACTATGGGACTTCTCTGTGATGTTAAGGCTTCTCCTCCACCCCTCCCTTGTCTTCTGCTCAAGTATATAATGAGAAGTGGCTTTGCCTCGAGGAAAGACTTGAGTGATGGGAAGTGGTTACTGTGAAAGTAAGGCTAAAATAGAGTCAATTTTTGGGAGAAGGTGCTCTGGAGTTATTAATGGAGAAGTGGCTTGATCATGTCATTCTTCCTGTGAATACATTCCATCAGTAATTGTGAATCTTGTTTTTGTATCTTTGTCAAATTTGTCTAGATTCCCAAAGTCGGGGTTTGTGTGAGGATACTTTTATGACAGGGATTTTTGCATGATTCACTTTCTCCTTTTGAAACTAGTTTTGGAATAGATTTGGAAAAAAACCCAAACAACCAAACCAATTCTCCAATCTGCTTGAGCATGTAAAGATGCAGATGTGCATACAGATGCAGGCAGATGCTTGTTTGTACCTGGGTGCTGTTTTGTTTAATCTATTCCGGCCTCTTGAGTTTGTGCTTTAGCCTGTTAGGAACAACTGCTCTTGTTGGCAGGTCAGCCAAGAGCCCATAAAATAGCCTAGTGGGAAAGACCACCTTCTGGGTGCTGGTTGTACTGCTGTTAAATTCCACTTATTTTCTTAGTGTTAAAAAAAAAGCATAAAATTTCTGCTTTTAAGGAAAAACATCAGCAGTTCTGCCAGCATCTGATAACACCAGTAGCTGCTTTGCCAGATGGAAGATGCTTTTCAATTCTTAGCCCAGGGTCCAGCAGATGCTTACCCAAAGAGCCAAGCTTGGAACTGCTGCCACTCAACAATCTCTTAGACTTTTCTGAGTGCTGCATTTGCTCTTCTGTGGATGTGGTTAAATAAAGCAGTTAGGATAGAAATATAATTTGTGAGGCTGGATGAGTGAACTGAGGAAAGACCATCCAACTTCGGTCGTTCTCCAAGCCACTTAAAAGTTTTATTTTAGTGCCCCATCATGTGCCTGGCTATTTGACCTGTGTTGCTGCTGTATCCACATGACTTAGAGCAGCACAATTAACCCAGAGATGCAATGTTTGATAGGATGTATCTGCCTTGTATGGAATTTGTTTCTAACAGTCTTTGCTTCTTTTTCACTAGGGTCCATTAAATAGTGAGTCTTCCAACCAGAGCTTGTGCAGCGTGGGTTCTCTGAGTGATAAGGAATTGGAGGTAAGCAGGCACAAATCCTCATGGTAATTTGGTGTAAGGTGGACATAATTGAACTCAAAACATAGAATTGTGTGAGGGGGACAAGTTCTAAGTATTTAGTCTGGATCTTAACACTACAGGATTTTGGTCATGCCATTAAGCCTCCCACCACAGCAGGCAGAATTTGCCCATCTCCAAAAGCACAACGTTTGTAAAGCTTGTCTTATGAAATTGTTTTCAGCCTCATTGTGATTTGTTTCCTGGTTTTGGATATGCTCTTGGCCAGATAAAAAAGCCAGAGAGCATTAATGGAAAAGTTTGCCTTGCCTATGAAATATGTGAATTTTCAAAAGTCTGTACAAAGCTGATGATTTTTCTGAATTACTCTGTGACAGTGTGGGGAGGTGAAAACTGATGCTTTGTCCCTGCTTAGTCTCACTGCTTTGGGATTAACTATTTCAAAACACGTGCTGTAACAGGAACATAAATTGTGGAGTAACATTTTTACTTTGAAGTTCCACACTAATAAAGAAAAATTGCAAATTTAAATGCATTTTCTCATGCATTTAAAGAATTCCAAGGTTGTCAGGTAAGTTTTGGATTTATGTTTCCCTCTATTGTATGACTATACTGATATGCAGCGTGTGGTGAAGCTAAGCCTTGAGAAGGCAGTATTTTAAGCACTGTACAAGCAATTATGGTTAGTAGTGGAAAATGAAGCATTCATTCTTATTTTACTTAGGTTTGGTTTTTTTTAATAGACTTCTGTAGAGAGATTTAAATTGACCAAGCTGACATAATCCTATCCATGCTTTTTTCAGTCTGTAAGAGATAATGTTGTGTGTAATTTCTGTTATGTAAGTTCTTGTATGGAAAAACAACTTAAAGTGAATGTCATTAATATGCTCACAGTTCCATGGAGGCTGTAATGGAGCCGGTGGTGTTACAGTCACACCAGTGCTGTTCATGAACTGCTCTTCACTCTGCAGTGAGGAGGTTATTTACACATGGAGGAGCCGCTACAGCAAGTCTCTCCATAGTGAAGGAGTTTTCAGCCCCCCCCTACTCTAAAAAGTGTTTTGCAGACACAATAACCACCTTTGTCATAACGTCTTCTCCATCCTCTTCCCAAAACAATAGCATGTCAGTGACTGTCCATCTGGGAACATGGGCCTGGAGATGTTCAGCATCCCCTGGGGCCACAGCCAGGTTTAGATTCTGGTTGTGTCAGCTTTATCCTCGTTATCCTTATTAAAGGAGGTAAATTGATTTCTGTGCTTACTATGTGCGAGTCTTTTGGCAGAGATCTTTAAACCAGGGGACTTTGGACTTTGGTTTGCAAAGAGCATGAAACTTAGGTTTACCACGAACTCTCTGGCCATGGCTTTCCCTCCCCCAGAGCTGTGTTTTGCACACTGTGGTTTTTCTTCCTGCTCCCAGGCTGTACTTTAGTGGTGGCAGCAGCAGTGATTGCAAAGCACACAGCTTAGGAATTATTTGGGACCCTTTGGGTTAAGAGATGGTTTTAAAGTGATGTCGGTGATGGAAATGATAAGGTAATCTTGCTTGTCAGTGACCTCATTGAGCTGCTTCTAGCCCAGTGTTGCCTGATGTTTTCAGCAGGTCTGGCCACATGAATGACCCTGGTGACAGAGAAAGTGCCATGCCAGGGTCTCTTCCATGCTCTTGGATCTGAGCTTGCTTGATTTGTACAATCACAGAATGGCTGGGGTTGAAGAGCACTCTTGAGATGCCCCAGTCCAGTTCCCAAACAGGAATGTTTCCAGGCCAGTTTGAATGTCTCCAGAGTCAGGGGCTCCACCACCTCTGGGGGCAGATTTTACCAGGGCTCTGCCATCCTCACAATGATGTTACTCCTCATGTTTAGATGGAACTTGCCATGTTTGAGTTTGTTCCCATTAGCTCTTGTCCTGTCGCTGGGCATCACTGAACACAAACTGACACTCACCTTTTAAGTATTTGTGAGCACTGGTAAGATCCCCACTCATCCACATTTTTTCCCAGACTGAAAAGATCCAAGTCCCTCAGCTTTTCCTCATCAGGGAGATGGACTGGTCTCCTCACCATGTTCATGGTCCTTTGCTGTTTTGAAGACTTGGAACCTTCAGACCTCCACTCTGGCTCTGTATTGTGCCTGTGCATAGATCTCTCACTCTGTCCTCTGATAAACTGTCCCTCTGGTTGCCCAAAGAACTGGCAGAAGCAACTGATCCTTGACTTTTGTCCCTGCCCATGCTAGGGGGGTTGGAATTGGGTGATCTTTAAGGTCCCTTCTAACCCAGACCATTCTATGAGTTGAAATGAGAGAGAAATACAGATGAATTGATGTGTCTGTGGCAGCTTCTCCTGGCTGCCACTTTGAGGAGCTGTGCCTTGTTTTGTGTGAGGTTCCAGTTGGGCACCAGGAGAGAGGACAATTCTTGTAGCCAACTGCAAAGAGCCTGGGGGAGAATCATTAGCTTCAGGCAAGGTGGTGAATTGCCCTGATAGTCTGCAGGTATCCCAGGCCTGAAAATATGGATGTTTGGACTGTAACCTCTTCTCATTACTCCTCTTGTACCAGTTCTATGACCACCATGAAATGGTTTTTACAGCTTTTTAGGAGTATTTGAATTTAGGAGTTACCACATGATACAGTCAGGCAGTTGAGGCTTGCTTGCTGCAGTTGAAATAGGGAAAAAATTAACTTAATTCTTAACCCTGTTCTCTCCCTTCTGCAATGCGAATCTATCACAAGGCAGTAGCTGCTTGAGAGTGGTTGTTTCTTTAAGTAGCAGCAGTAGAAACAAATACACCAGAGCCATGAGATGGCCACTGGGGAAATGGAGCAGATTATTGTGTTTTCGTATTTTCTTTAAATCTTGGAATAACTGCAGAAATGTTAATTTTGAAGTATTGTTTAACAGACTCCTGAGAAAAAACAGAATGACCAGCGGAATAGAAAAAGGAAAGCAGAAGCGTATGAGACCAGTCAAGGTAATTCCTTCTCCTGCCCCTGCTGCAGGATTTGGGAAGGGTTGGTGAATTTAGCACGTTTTTCACTGTCAGTGTCCTTGGAAACTAATGGCCCTTCTCAAGGGTGTGTCAGGCAGCTTGTTATGAGCTACTCCTCGATGGTGTGGTTCTCTTTTGGGAGCCTTGTTATCCTCATTGGCAGGAAAATACTCGTCTGCAGCTTGTTGGCACCAACTATTGCATCTTTATGGGTCAGGCTGCCCAGAGGTTTAATACAGCTTCTCTAGGGTGTTCTTTTGGTCCCATCACACTACATATGCAACAGCCATGCTTCACAATGCAGCCTGTACTCTCTTCCTTTCTTTTTGAGACCTATGCCAGTCTCGTTAGAGCGAGTTTTTACCATAACAGAGAACAAAGTGTGCTCAAGTATCAAGCAGGCAGCTCTGTCTGACAGCACTGAGGAAAAACCCAGCATGTTTAAGTTCAGATTTTCTCCTGAATGGGCATAGGGGTGGATTTCTTTTGCCTTTGTTCTCCAACAAGGATTGTGTTGACAGAACTGCTTTGATAATATTAAAATAAAAGGACTATGATTTAATGAGCTGGTATTAAGCCACCTGCTAATTATCTCTTTAATTCTTAGAGCTAGTGAGAGATCTAATATGGAGTAGTTTACCTGACTGGAGGAGTGAGAGTAACTTTTGCCTCCATCCTTATCTTGAAGGAAATTCTGCAGAACGTATGCAACATTCAATGATTTTTTTTAGTGGCTTCTAAGTACTTTAGCAAGTGCAAATCCTGTTTGATTGGATTTGACATGTTTGGAATTTAAAGTTAATTGAATTGTCAAGTGTAAACCCTCCCAACAGCAGCACAAGAGCTGTAACCCCGGGGCAGTCTTTTATTGTGCAGAAGCTTTTGTTGTGATAGATGTTCACCTCTCTGCAGGGGAAGAAAGGATTGTCAAAATATAGGCGTAATTTTTTTAGAATGGCATCAGAGCTCCTGTTCTTGAAAAGTGTGAACTCTTCATCTTTTGTTTTCCCTTTTAGGAAAAGGCACTCCTAGAGGACATAAAATTAGTGATTATTTTGAGGTAAGTATCTTTTCCTTTTCTGGGAAGTCTGCTTGAATTCCCTTTGTACAAAACATGTAGATGGAAGTTTGTGATGTTGGTTCTGCCACTGGTCCATCAGATCATTGATGGGTGAGGTTAACCTGATGTGCTCAAATCTGAGTAGTCAGAGGACATGAGATTTTTGGAAGTTGTTTTTAAAATTGGGATTTCTTTGTGTAATTTTTTAAAAGAGCAGCTACACAGAAATGGGTTCAAGGTTGATTCCCATTGGAAATGGGACCTCAGGTGAGGCTATCTGTGAATGTGCAAACCTATTTTGATAAGAGTCTTGTGTTGCAAAAGAGCCCACCTGCAAAGTCCTGCTGGGTTTCAACTGGAGGCTGTTTACAGGGTTGCCTTTTCAGAAAAGCTTGGCACCACACAAGAGACACAGACCTCTCCCCAATATAATGCTGAACATTCTGAAAATCAATATTCTAAAAGCATTTTTCTAGATCTGCACCATCCTAAGCTCTAACTTTTCTTTAAACTTTGTTCTTTGTTTTACTGAGTAACTGAGAATAAGAAACTAAGTATTCAGTTCTTTCCTGGCTAAAGTTTTTTTGTTGCCATGTGAATTTCTGTCCCACTTAGACCAGTTCCCTAGCTGCTTACCTATCCTGTCTCCACCAGAGCAGAAGTTTTAGAGGAGATAGCAATTTCTTACCACTCCTGTAGTGCTTAGTTAGACATGTCTCCTCACAAGGGATGGGCTTTCTGATTCTGTAAAGTAAATAACAGATCTACATCCAAGTGGTTGGATTTCTATCTTTTTGTGTTTAAAAAAAAAAACCAACCATCCTCCATGCAGAAATGAATGTTTACTGAAGTACTTCTGCTGTTATTTTTGAAAAGGGTGCATGAAATTTTAAGGTTTTCCTCTTATCTTCAGTTTGCTTAAGTGAGTCCCTAGGGGCTTGTAAGATTTTATAGATGAGTGCGTTTCATCCCTCTCTTAGATTTGCTTAAATATAGTATCTCTCTGCAATTGCTGATGATCAAATGTGTTCCTTTGGCCAGTTTGCTGGAGGAAGTGGCCCAGGAACCAGTCCTGGTCGAAGCGTGCCGCCTGTCGCCAGATCCTCACCACAGCATTCCTTATCCAACCCCTTGCCGGTAAGTGCTCTCCCTGAGGGCAGAGCTGGTGGCACTGATTAGGCTGCTGGCCATGCTTCACACAGGTAATAAAAGGTCTTGAACAGGAAAGAAGTGATTTGGCTTATTTTCTACGCAGTTCACAGAATATCAGGGATTGGAAGGGACCTCAAGAGATCATCTAGTCAAGTCTCCCTGTGAGAGTAGGAACACAGGAACTCTTCCAGATGGGTTTTGAATGTCTCCAGTAAAGGAGACTCCACAATCTCTCTGGACAGTCTGTTCCAGTGTTCTGTTACCCTCTCTGTGAAAAAGTGTTTTCTTACATTTCTCTGGAACCTTCTATGTTCCAGCTTGTACACATTTCCTCTTGTCCTATCATTGGAGGTCACTCAGAAGAGCCTGGCTCCATCGTTCTGACACTCACCCTTTCCATATTTATAGACATTCATGAGGTCCCCCCTCAGTCACCTCTTCTCCAAGCCAAAGAGACACAGCTCTCTCGGCTGTTATTTTGATTTTTTTTTTTTTTCCCCAATGTAAAACTGGATTCTGGCAGCAAAGCCAGATGTCTAAGACCATGGAGCAGTTGTAACTGAATCATAGGGTTGGAAGGGACCTTCAGAGGCCATCTAGTCCAACCCCCTTCAGTGAGCTGGGACATCTTTCACTAGATGAGGTTGCTCAGAGCCTCAGCAAACCTGTCTCTAGGAATGGGGCTTCCACCACCTCTCTGGGCAACCTGGGCCAGTGTCTCACTTTCCTCATGGTAAAAAGCTTCTTCCTAATGTCTAACCTGAAACTACCTCACTCTAGTTTAAAATATATGAATATTTGAGCTTAAAGCCTGCAAGAGGAATGCTCTTAGTATGCTGTGTGGTTACAGCTAGATTGCTGTTCTTACTGAAGGTCCAAGTTGCCTTCTACTCTCATTAACGTTGTCATCAAGTTGGGAGTAAATTCTCTGCTTGTGTAGTGCTGGTACAATGATGTTCTGATCTTGATGGGAAAGTGCATATTGTAATTATATTGGACCAGCCTTTATTTCTGTTTACATGCATATGTCTTGGGAGGAGCATCAGCAAAATCTTGTAAAGAAATGTGCATACCTGTACATCTGTTGGGATTTTTTTGTTACCTTATTCCATTTTGCTGCCACAGCATTTCTACAGAATCTAAATGTGAAGAAAAAAAAATTAGTATTTTTAATCCGTTTTAGCACCAAGCAGCTAAAGAAATTTCTTTCAATCAGCCAAGCAATATCTAGAGGCTGTGGTGTCTGATCTCTGGTTTTGAATGTTGCCTGGGTCCCTCTTTAAAAATGTTCAGCATTTGTTGAGTGTCACAAAGGTGTGGAGCACTGTGGGAAAGGTCAATATTCTCAAAACCAAATGCAAAGTCTTTTCCTGATACATTATTCTGCAGAGGCCTTTGCACAGTTCTTAAATGTACCCTGAACTAAATTCCAATATGTTCTGCTCAGAATTCAGTCTATGTTGCTAGATTTTAGAAGCCTTTAATGCTGCTTTGAGGGAAAGCATCATAAAATGGTTTGCGTTGGAAAAGACATTAAAGATCATCTAGTTCCACCCCTCCTGCTATGGGCAGGTACACTTCCCACCAGACCAGGTTGCTCAGTGCCCTTAATGGCCCCTGGCCTTAAACACCTCCAGGGATTGAGAGGGCATCCACAACCTCTCTGGGCAACATCTTCCAGTGTTTCACCATCCTCACAGTAAGGAGCTTCTTTCCTACCTCCAGCCTAAATCTACCTTCTTCCAATTTGCATCAGATAAGCTCCTGGATATTTTTGATGTTTACAAAAATTAGAATATATCTGGCTAATTAAAGAGCCCCTTCTCCTGTCATTAATTCACCAGTGTGCCTCTTTAAAGAGAAGTTAACAGAAGAAATACCATCTCTGAATGTTGCAGATGCATGAGGTGTTAGGGACAGCTCTTTATTCCAGCAGATGAAAGACCCTGCAGGGGCTTCTGATGGAACAAGCTGATTGTTCTTCTGGTTTTGTTCTTCTGCACTTGTACGTGTTGAGTAGGCAAAAGTTTGAGCAGGATATTTCTCATGAGGAGAAGACTGAGGTTACAGTTAGCTTCAGCTAGGCCAGGCTGTGTCTTTCCTTAATGCAGGTGCTCTTTGTGTTTCTTTTATTCCTTACTCTTGCAGAGTAACCTACAACATGAACTATTATGTGCATTTGTAAGATCTGGCCTTTGTTGACAAACTGAATACCAGTGGTTTGAACTAAGCTCAGAAAACCCAGAAGGATGAGGAAAAATTGAAGAAGATTGAGTATCTTGGCCACTACAGGTGTTGGTGTTGTCTAGGAATAGAGCAGTGTTAAAGTGTCTTTCACAATGAGACAAACCTCCTTTGAACCTGTGAGTTAATCTAGATTGTACTGGAAATCTGCAATCAGAATTTGTGGAGAAATAGTAATGACTTCAGGATGTTACCTCTTGTCTTTCAATCTCTTGTCTGCTTTGAGTTACCTTGCTTCTCCTTTAGTCAGAAGGATGATCTGTGAATCTTCTGACTCTTCTAAGGTTGCTCCCTCATACAGTTCTTTCAGGGAAGAAAGATCACTCTTGACATTCAGAGCCTTAACCACAAAATCTTCAGGTTGCAGTTTAGATTTTTAAGAAAAACTGAAGCCTGATCTGACTGCTTTTTATTTGAGAAATGCCTGGCCTAGAGTTACAACTTGGAAGGACTTTGATTATTATCCAGTGTGTCATTTTTGATCAGTGATGGGCTGGCTTTTAAAGTGAGGACAGTGAGACTCTTGAGTGCTGTAATCAGTGGAGTTCAGATGATTCTTGTTCTTACTGAACCCAGTTCCTGTATCACAGTTGGAATATTAGTCTGCTGCAGGAGAATGGAGATGGCTTTGAAGAGATGTTATTTATCTTTGAAAGATTTTGAAAGCACATTAGTACTTTTCTTGTCTTACAGGAGCTTGGTCGCAGCTATAATGACAGAAATGAGCTTTCTGTGGCATCTAGGCTGTAGCCATGGTTCAGGTGCTGCCATTTGGTAGTTCTGGCTCAGTTCACCAGATTCACAGAATGTCTGGGATTGGAGGGGACCTGGAGGGATCGAGTCCAATCCCCCTGCTGGAGCAGAAACACCCAGAACAGGTCCCACAGGAAGGTGTCCATGTGGGGTTTGAATGCCTCCAGAGAAGGAGACCCCACATCCTTTTTGGGCAGCCTGTGCCAGTGTTCATCACCAAAAACCCCACCCCAATGCCCAAACTCCATAAAAATCACAATTTTTCATCGTGACCTTGGCCGTTTTAAAAAGAGTCTTGAAAGAAACGAGTAGCCTTATTTTAAATGCATTGACCAAAATGGCAGTGGACTAAAATTTTTGAATCTACAGCATGGTTTGCCCTACTGGCTCAGAAATATAGAATCATAGAATAGTTTAGGTTGGAATGAACCTTAAAGATTGAGTTCCAACCCCCCTGCCATAGGCAGGGACACCTCCCACCAGTCCAGGTTGTTCAGTGCCTCATCCAGCCTGGCCTTAAACACCTCCTGGGATTGACACCTCCCTGCCTTTGTATATGTGCATATACAAGGGAAAGGGAGTTATTAACTGACAAGGATATACGTCCTGTGCCTTTTTTTTTTTTGTTAAATTATAAACTTCACATACTTTTTGATGTCTGCCATTAGAGCAATCACTCCAGGATTTCCTCTTTGAGTTATCAGCTGCCTGCCCATTCCTGAGCTGCTGCTTCTCTGACAACAGTTTTGGCAGAGTCAGAGAATTGGTTTGGGTTTTAGTTTTGGTTTTATTCTTTTTTTAAAAAAAAAAACAAACAAACTTCATTGTATTGTTTTTGACTGTGTTGCAGCGGCGAGTGGAGCAGCCGCTGTATGGGGTAGACGGCAGCACAGCCAAGGAGCCGCAGGAGGAACACTCTCCTCTGCCAACCCTCATGTCGGTGATGCTGGCGAAGCAGCGGCTAGAGAATGAGCAGCTGGCCCAGAGGGGAGGTGGCCTCTGTTTTACTTTTGTCTCGGTGAGCAGCTCTGAAAAGATTTTTTTTTGTGTTGAAGGGAGATGTTTCTAGTTTAGGCGTGGGGAAATTATTGAAACTCAAAAGAGAGTGGTTCAAGTGCAGCCTGATTTATATTCTGGTAAGTTCACCTTCCTTGTGAAGAGTTCTAGGTCCCAGGCTTTGCTTCTTTGATAATGATGTGATTTTTTGAGTTAGTGACTCAGGATCTTACATAGATCACACCTGAGAGGCTAATCTGATAGATACAAAAAAGCAAAAGAATGAGGCATAGTCTTGCTGTGAGAAGTGTTTGTTTTGGCCTTGCTTAATCTCAGCTGACATTAATAATATTAAGCTTTTAAAAGCTTTGTCTCTTAAGCAGGTTGGGCCAGACTTCTTGCAAGGAACTGACTCTTGTTTTAATAAACTAAATGTCTGTAGCATTCTTAACCCTTACTGTGTGGTATCCAGACCTGGCTGCACCTTCCACGTAAAGAGAAGTGTATCTGCATGGGCAGCAGTGACCCTGTTGAGGAGCCTATAACAATACACTGACTTTCTTTTGCAGGCCCAGCAAGGCAGCCCATCTTCTACCGGATCAGGGAACACTGAGCATTCCTGCACTTCCCAAAAACAGATTTCCATCCAGCACAAACAGTCACAGGTATAGCTCACTAGATGATACATCTCTTGGATATGAGAGATTGCAGCTCCATGCAGCCTGTCTTCCACACCAAAGGATGCCCCTTGCTGTAGATGTGATGTTTCCAGTGAGAGGAGGCAGTGATCCCCACTCAGGCTGTAACTGCTGCTGGAAGCCAATCTCTCTGATCTATTTTCCTGGTCCTGTAAGGGAGGCATCCATTTGATGCTACTGAAGTTTGCCTAATCTGTTACTGAGGCTTTTCTGTCTCCAGTGCTGCGGGTTGTTCTCCAGCTGTGTGCAAAAGTGCTCACTAGACAAATGCCTTAGCTCCCTCTGTTTGGGTTCTGAATGTTCTGCCTTTCTTTCTAAGTGAGGATGTGGAGGAAACACGAGTGATAGCTGTGAGTGCCCCTATTCAAGCACTGGCTTATGGATGCCTCCACACTGCTTACACTACAAATATCCACAGATAAACTGGAAGTTCTTCAGCTTCTGCAGAGTGCACCCATGGTGTGGTTTGTCCTGTCAAGGCAGAACATGATGTGCTCCTAATAGTGTTTCTCAGCAGCTTTGCTGATGTGGAGTCAAAGAGTGGCTTCTTTGTGCTGACATCTTTTTGGTGCCTTTGAAATTGTTAAGGTGCTCCTTGTGGCTTTATGGCAAGATTTACTTTTTAGCTGGCTCATCTTCCTCTTGTGCTTAGAAGCATGTTCAGCTTTATCTGCAGTGCAGCTTACTGATTTCTTCTCCAAGCTTGCTTTAATCTTTTGATTTCATCTCTGATTTCTCAGTTGACTGACCCTTCCGTTGAGTGGTTTTTAAACAATCTGGTTTGTGTCAATCATTTTCTCACATCAGTCTGTGTCAGAGATTGTTTTATTGCTGGGGGAAATGAATTCTCCTTTTCCCCAGCAGGGTGGTACAAGTTCTTTGGGCATGAAGAACAGCAGTTCTCCCTCCGGGGATACTTATTAGCTTAAATCTCTGAGCTCTGGTGTGTCACTAGGGTCACATCTGTTGTCTGTACTGTTAAAATGCTGGTCTGTCATGTTCCCTCTTTCTTGCTAGTGCATGGAGAGCTCTTGTGTGAGAATAACTTGCTGTAACTTGAAAACCCCTCAGAGATAACTTTCATATTTCAATCTTTGCCATCCCAAAATCACCACTTTAAAAAGTCCCTCCTGGAGTGAGCATGAGGGTTTTATTCTCTGCTATGCTTAGCATGCCCACGGCTCCATCTTCCTTGGGAAAGAGTTATCTGAGGGTGCTTTCTGTCAGTGCTTGGCTTCATGGTATTCTCCAGGGATCTAGATGTAGATCTGGATCTGACTAAGCCGCCTGTTCTTTTCCTGCTGCAGGGGATCAGCTGCTTTTTAGCCCTGACTGTTCAGATCAGGGAGGGTTACGTTGTGATGTTACCTATCTGTAATATCAACTGTTTTTCTTAAATGTGGTTTATGGTCATTTTTCCCTACAGTCTGACCTCACAATGGAAAAAATATCTGCACTAGAAAACAGTAAGAACTCTGACTTGGAGAAGAAGGAGGGGAGGATAGATGACTTATTAAGAGTAAGTATTTTGAGCGGGAGAACTCTTCTAAAAGCTGCTCTTTGAAGATAACCTAGGATGTGTGTGCCTGCTAGGCTGTACAACAGGATTTTGGATAAAGTACAACAAATCTGGTCATCACTTACTTGCAAGATAAGAGCCTGCCTTGTAGGTACTCTGTGGAGGGCTGCTTGAATCCACAAGCAGCAAATGAGTCTCTACAGTGTGGAGTTGCTGCTGTAGCTCAGGAGTTTGTGTGTGTCCTCAGCCATGTTGTTGGCCTTTCTTTGATCTGTTGCACAGTTTTGGTTTTCCTACCTATCCTAACATGTTTCTCTGCAGCATTATTCCCCTCTTGTAAGTATTGAGGAGCTGACTCTGGTTTTTTATTTCACAACAGACTGGGAAGTTGTATTTTGAAGCACTGATTCATGAGAGTGATGTGTAGAGATGAGGAAAACATCTTTTGGTTAAACCAGAAGAATAAAGCTTTTAACCCATTGATACCTCCAGTAAAAGATAAATACCTTTAAAATCAAGGGTCTTGTTTTAATGGAGGAGTTGTCATTGATTTGACTTTCATCAGCTGGAGAGGCATCTCATGTGAAGTGTTGAAAAGGATTAGAAAACACATCAAAGGGAGAAGAGGAGAGGTTTTTTCTCTGTGTTTGTGTCTGGTCTTGGCACCTGAAAGACCTAGGACAAGCTCATAGAGACATACACATGGGTTTGTGGAAAGCAATCCACAAAGCAGGAAACAGGTTGATTGATTTTTACCATCCACTATTTAATCAGAAGTCAGAATGTTGGTTAGAAGGGGATCATTAAATTTCACTTTTTGTCTGTGAAAATGGTGGCACACAAAATCCTGCTGTACACTGCTGGTGTTGAAACCGGTATCTGTTAGTGGGAGCAGGGTTGATGGATAGTAACTTGAACAAGAATTTAATTGGAAGTGCAAAGGGTGTTACCTCATACCTTTCCTCTGGCAGTATTGTGGCTAAAAGAGGGAGGGAGGATAGGCCAGGGATGACTAAGCTATTTACAGACTGTGGTGAGGTCTTAAATGTTTAAAAAAAGGGTTTTTTAAATGCCTTGTGCTTGAGTTGAGTCTCTCTGTACCTTAGTTCCTTGTATGTAAACCAGGGTGATGGCACTTACCTATTTGAGAGGAGTATTGAGATTTAAGTGGGGTAAAAATTGAAGTGCTTGGTTTGCATGTTTTACTAGGAGGAACCTAGTCTTTTTTTTCTTATTCTTCTGGTTTGCTTTCTTTAATCTTCTGCCTAGAGCTCGCTGGGGAAGATGCTTCTTGGGTGATGCTTAGTTTGAGTGATTTAAAGTCAAAGGCTTTTCTTTTCACTTTCAGGCCAACTGTGATTTGAGACGACAGATAGACGAGCAGCAGAAGATGCTGGAGAAGTACAAGGAGCGGTTGAATAGATGTGTAACAATGAGCAAGAAACTTCTTATAGAAAAGGTGAGCTGAGAGGGGAGACTTTTCAAGGTCTCTGCATCACAGTTTGTATCCTTGAAAACTTCTCAGTGCAAATCTGCTCCTGTAATAGAAAGACAACTGGAATTATCCTTAATTATTTCTCTGCAAATAGGAATGTGATGCTGACACTGAAAATGCTCAGAGTGTTTTTGGTTTTCTTAACTTCTTCTGGTCTCAGAGAGTGATTTATCTTGCTTAAGTGAAATAGTCTGAGTTCTAAATGCAGCAGGCATTACCTGACTGGGAAATCAGGCTCTTGAAAAGCAGCTTTGCCTGACTCTAGCAATACAAGAGCTGTGTCCCATTGTGCAGGGATATGCTCTTTGTTATGGGCGAGTGATTTAGACCTTTTCTTCTTTCAAACAGCAAAGTTGGAGATTTTTGCTTCGTGTAACACTCCAAACAAGAACATGATAAAGACACTGGGGGAAGTGCCAGGCTGCCATTTACAAATCCAATCTGCTCGTGTCGAAAGATCTCCCTGAAAGATCTCCCAATGGTTAAACAATGTGGAGGTTTGATTGCTCTTTCACCTGTTGGCCAATTGCATCTATTGTTTGTGGGCACTGGATGGGCAGAACTAGCAGGGTGCTGGCCAGTATGTGCAGCCTGAGTTGATTTTGTCACAGAGCTGATTGTTCTTGGCTGTGCCAGACTCCCCTTTCTGAAAGGATTTGTAACTCTGGGCCTGGTGTTCTGTAGACCTGGCATTTGGATAGGAGAGGGATGGCTCCACTGTGGAGCTGTGCTGCTTCATCTTTAATTCTGACTGACTGAAACTTTGCTGCTCTCATCTCAGGCTTTGGAAATTTCCACTTGCTTACCAGAAGTGCTCTGTGACAGACACCATCTCCCGAGTTTAAGGCTTGTTGGTGACCTAATTGAGATTATGTCACTTGTAGGAGTGGTGCAAGTCTAGGACTGAGCTGGCTTGTCACTATCTGAGTCTTAACAATGATTCAAGGTGCCTTTTCTTCGTTCCTCTCCTGTTTGAGTGAATAAGTCCTGATCCAGAGCCCTGTCTGGAGTCTCACTATGCTGCTGAGACAAAGGGAGAGTTTTAATCCTGCTGCTAGACTGATTGCACCTAATGGTATAATGGGTGTGAGCTGCTCAAGCTGTAATGGGAAAGGAAAGGTGAGGCTGAAATGTCAGCAAGAAGGCAGTCAAACAAATACCTGTCAGAGCAGTGTGAAGCACCAGCAGTTATTTGATGGATGATTTTCACCTGGGTTTCAGATAAGCAGGAGTTTGAACAATGGCAAGTGGTGAGAATGGCTTGTGATTGAAAACACAGCTCTTGGCTGATAATTTAAGGCTTATATTTTTTTAATGTGTGTTCTGGTTTGTTTTCAGTCCAAGCAGGAGAAGATGGCTTGCAGAGATAAGAGCATGCAGGATCGATTGAGGCTAGGTCACTTCACCACTGTGAGGCATGGGGCGTCCTTCACCGAGCAGTGGACAGATGGCTACGCCTTCCAGAACCTCATCAAGTGAGAACACTTTTGTCTTTACCTTCAGAAGCAAAGACAAAAAAAATTAAACACTTGCCTGCCATGTCTTGGATGTCAAAATATGGGAATGGTGTGACTGATGCATGAAAGGACCAGACAGAAACTCAGCTGCTGACAATAGGGAGCAGTTTCTTGTTGGAGGGAGAAGTCTCTGAAACCTCCAGAGACTTGAAACTGGAATGAAATGGTTTGAGTTGGCCCCCTGGCTGGAAAACAGTAGCTGCCCTGTGGGTTGTTCTCATTGCACCCACCTGGCTGTGCACTGCTTGGGCTGAAGGGATGGACCAGATGATGACACCTATCTTGAGTCAATCAGTTTGATTTACATTCTTGCATATATTAGTCAAGGAAGGCTAATTAGCTCTTTTTCCTTTTTTTTTTTTTTCAAGTAGAGAAGCTTAAAAGAGAAAATCCTTACTATTTAATTTTTTCTTTGCCTCCTGGTAACAATGATCAAAGGGGCTGCAGGAACCTGGAAATGAAGATCAGAGACCCTTTTATGCAGGATGTTAATGGAAATATCCAGTGAATTCCCACCTGGCCTAGGCCTTTAAGTAGGACTTGGCAAATTAATTGCATTAGAGAGCTATGTGTGATCCTTTAAAATCACAGCCACATCTCTGTAGCCTGATTAGGAGGTACAGCTCTTGGTAGGTGCTGTAGTTTGTGCTGTAACACATGGAAGAAGTGTTTGTGGAATACTTACCTGCAAACTCAGTCTCTTAAAGAGTGAATTAAGTATGTAAATGCTCAAGTCATTCAGGCTTGAGATTTCAAGAGTGCCTTCATCATTGTAAAAGGTTTTAAGATGTCTCTTCATCTTGGAGGAGTGACTGTGAAATTTGGCACAGTGTTAGTTATCCTTAAAGAACTAAGGGTAGTTTAACTATACCTTTGAAGTACAAGGGTGTTTTGTTAGAGCATGACAGACTTCAGGAACAGTTTCAGCATGGAAGCTTGAGATTTAGAACAGTCTTCTAGGAAAAAGCATGTGGAAAATAAGTGGCTTATTGCGGATCCCTGAGTTTTCTGTCAGGTTAGCAGCTCCTTGGCTTTGGTTGGATATCCTTTGCATGAATAAAACCTTTCATTTACTAAAAGGCTTCTTTGGTCCAGGAAAAGAATCCCCTTTTATATAAAAATACTTTTCAAAAATCTGAGTCATAATGTTTGGCTCTTAGAATCATAGAATAGTTTGGGTTGGAAGGGACCTTAAAGATCATCAAGTTCCAACCCCCCTGCATAGACAGGGACACCTCCCACTGCATCAGGCTGCTCAGGGTCTTGTCCAGCCTGGCCTTAAACACCTCCAGGGATTGANTTAAAAAGTCCTATCCCTGCCTTACTGTAGCCCCCTTCAGTTATTAATAAGCTACTCTGAGGTCCCCCCTGAGCCTTCTCTTCACCAAGCTGAAAAACCCCAACTCTTTCAGCCTGTCTTCATAGGGCAGTTGCTCCAGCCCTTTGATCATCTTAGTGGCACATTCCTGCACAAAAATATTTTGTTATCAATCTTAAAAGTGCGAGTGCTTTGAAATTCATTGCTCTGATCTGTTAAGAGCATTTGCTAAAGACAACCAAGTACCTACCATTAGTTATTAGTTCATCCTTCATGGGTTTGTTGGGGTTTTTTTTCCTCCTCTCTTCTTTACAGGCAACAGGAAAGGATAAATTCCCAGCGGGAAGAAATAGAAAGACAACGAAAGATGTTGGCCAAACGGAAGCCACCTGCCATGGGGCAGCTCCCTCCAGCGAGCAACGAGCAGAAGCAGCGCAAGAACAAGACCAACGGAGCAGAAAATGAAACGTAGGTTCTGTGGCCTTTTCAGAGCTGCATGCTTAGATTAGAGCACCAAATATCTGCTGGGAAATGGAATCTTGCCCTTGCCTCCAGGCTTCACTCTACTCTGCACAAATGAATAGTGTGGAATTAGCCTGGCATTTGGCAACATCTGGCTGCAGTTCTAAATAGTTTTCATTGGAGTAAAACAGGGATCACTGCTGAGGCCAGGCTTTGTATGAGCTTAATTTTTTTTTTTTTTGAATGCTGTAACTATTTCAGTATTCCTGTTGCATTGAGTTTGGAAAGAAGGGTCTCAAGTGTTGCAGCTTAATTACTTTTGGTACCTGTGTGATACATGGTGTGGGTTTTTTAAGGAAAAAAAAAATTGTACACACTGAGTACCCTTTATTTTCATGCCCTTTCTGATGAGCCTTTTCAACGAATTAATTTGTTATACTGAAGAAAAAAGATACCCTCTGTAGGTACAGTGAATTCACTCCAAAGCTGTTCTTCCCTGATACCTGAGTCAGGGAAGTCTGGAGAGACTTCATGCAGTAACCTCTGTGCTAAGGACTATGCAGAGCACAATCTCTGCAACAGGCTTGGAATTCAATTTAGGTTTAAAAAAGGGTATTTCTATGCTGTCAGGGGCTTATCTTCTTTACAAAGTAAATTGATGCAGTTGATATGCAGTTTAAGCTTTTGTGCTCCTTTAGATCTTGTTTTTTTAAATATATATATAATCAACAAAACAAGATTACAGCATTTACCTCAGCAATTCTCTGCCAGCTGTTGACATTCCCTGCATAGTTGTCCTTTCCACTGGAGATGTGTATTCTGCAGACTGCTCACTTCATCACATGTTGGAGCTCAGTGCATTTGCTCTCTCTTCTATGCAGGTTAACGTTAGCAGAATACCATGAACAGGAAGAAATCTTCAAACTCCGACTGGGTCATCTTAAAAAGGTAAGAACTAACTGCAGAGAAGACTTTTAGGGAGGTTTATGATTTAGTGTTCTCTGAACAGCACTGCTGCTCTGTAGAGGTCACTGCTGTTTGATAATAGGCTTTTTTTGCTTGAAAGGGATGGCCTGGGTTTTGGAATATTTTTTGCCAAGGCAGTGATATTCAGGAAGGATGTTCTTTGCTTTGCTTAGCTGGCTTCTGTGTCTTTAGAATTACGATTTCATGCATGGAGTTCCACTGTTCTGATACATTTTATTTTATCACTGTGATCTCCCTACTGCTAGGCTCTAATATGGGGGGACATGAAGGAGTGGAATATCATAGGATGACAATTGTAAGAACACACCATCATTGGCTGTCCCATTTCTTTACAATACCAAGTGACCAGCTTTATCAGTAGCAGTCCTATGAAGTCTCTTGGGCTTTTGGAATCATGTGCTTTTTAGGTTGTTGAATCTTGTACTTTTTAGGCTGTTGCAGTGAATTTTTATTTTCAAATACATTTGGTTTAGTAGAGACCAGACCTGGAAGTGATGTTATAATTAGAGGTTGTAACTATTTAAGCCGTTGGTTACCTTTAAACTGACTGCAGTAGCCTGTAAATAAGGGTTTTGGGACACTTGAACTGAGGAAGTACTGAGGAAAAAACAGATGTCTTAACACCTTTTCTTGGTTAGCCATGATCTGAGCTAAGGCCAAAGGAGTTTTCTTTGCCCTGTGAAACAGAGAAAGCAAGCAAAGGCATTGCTGGAGTCCCCTTTCTTTTCTCAGCTGAAGCCTGTCATCTTGATGCCCCAGTTGAGCTGGAGACTTCATTAATACTGCTTTGCTCCTTGTAATTTTCAGTGGCCAGGGAAAGTTAATGCACACATGGTGTCTGCTGGTGCTCTACCTCTTGTGTTTTATTGACCTGTGAGCAAAGATAAGTGCTCAGGGCAGGAATGTGCTGCAGGCAGGCTCCCTCCACACCTCCCACATTGCTGGGAGGATGAGTTGCAGGTCCATCTGTGCCTGTGTGTAGTGTGTGCCTCCTTGGAAATGGACCTCAATGGAAAATGAAGTCACGTTCTGAGATTGTGCATTGTCTGAAGCACTGCTTATCCTACTCCATTTTTGCAAATTGGCTCATTTTTTTTGTGCCTGAGAGCAGAACAAGTTGAAAAAGACAGGATTCACAATACAAATGGGTAACTGTGTCCCTTTAGTCGTTTACATCAAATAATGCTGCTCAAGGCACATGTTTTAATTGAGGTTTGCAGCCCTGTCCACAGTGATGTGATTTCTAGTGTTTGAGAGCACTAGAACCTCAGGTCTACATAAAAACTTTCTTGTAGTACTAAGGGACACCTGGACCTGTCCTACCTCTCATGGGACTGTGTGTTGTCCTTGTGTGTTCCTGGATGCCACCCCATACCCACCATCATCCCTGTTCCTCACTTCTGAGGGCTGTCCTCTTCCTCTTACCCCAGCAGAAGCTGAGTTCCTACAAAACCAGTTGTTTAACAGTCGGGGAAGGAGGCAAAAATATTAAAAACAAGGCATGAAGATGTGTCTGCTCCTGTCTCTGTGTAGGTGTAAACAAGACTGCCCAGTCAATTTTCATTCCTCTCGCCTTCCACCAGACTTCTAGTCGATTATGACCATCTCTCTAATCTCCCAAACAAATTATTTACCAATATGTTCTTCACAAATGGAGTTTATACACATGTTTCTGTAAATCAGGCTGAAATGCTGATTGCACCATTTCTTATTTTCCCTTGTGCAGGAAGAAGCAGAGATCCAGGCGGAGTTGGAACGGCTAGAGAGGGTTAGAAATCTACATATCAGGGAATTGAAAAGGATACACAATGAAGATAATTCACAGTAAGTTCGTGGGATGTGAGAATGAGATTATAATAGTATTTTATCCCCTTCATAATAAACAACACTTAATTTTAAATTGGCACCTTGATAGAACGTGAAGTTCATGTAAGACACAAAAGCTTCCAAGTGCATTGAGGTACTGCTATCTAGTCTTTCATCAGTGCAAAATAATTAAATAGTAACAAAGCTGTCAGTCATCAGCATGATTTTGATACTGTTTTTGTCTTAATATAAAAAGATTGGCTTTAAGCTGTGTAGCAGCTGTAATTTGTAGTGCAGCAGACTGGTATTTCTGTTTAATGTTCTTAAACTGTGTCTTCCTTGAACAGATTTAAAGACCATCCGACGCTAAATGATAGATATTTGTTGCTACATCTTCTGGGTAGAGGCGGCTTCAGTGAAGTATATAAGGTAACTTATTAGTGCCAGTCTGTGCTGTAACCTTGGATCTGCAATGAAACATTGCAGGAAGCAGGATTTTTACACTGATTTTTCCCAGTGTTCTGTGTGGTTGGGAGGAAGAAGGGAGTGCAAAGCCACGTGTAGCATCTGGCTTGTGTTAAGACAGCAGGCTTGAGATTTTTAGGTTGTGCCCTTGTTCTGGGAGGTCAGATTCCCCTCAGATGAATGTTTTTGAGAAAACATTGCCCCAGTTCTGCAGGTTCTGTCAGGACAGAGAAGCAAATGGCTTGTTTCTTCAAGTGCTGCGCTCAGATAACTGGAGAGGGCAAGTTTTATTGAGTGTGGCATGGCAAGTCTGAACATCCTTATAAATAAGAGAAAATAGCTCAAATAATGAGTTTCTGGGGGCAGAAGGCTTTGTTTTTCTTGTGCCTTCATTTTACACTCTGAAGTACCACACTGAAGAGTGAGTGGGGGGGGTGGAGTCTTGGGACTTCCTTGAAGCTGAGGTTTACTGCTGTGTCAGCATTCTTGCATGGCCAAGACCTGGAATCCTTTGTGCTTGCTCCTTGGCTGTTACACTTAGAGCCTTTCCAGTTCTAAATATTCCCCATCTAATAGTTGGTTGGTTTTTTGGTTTTTTTTTAAATTTATGTTAAATTTGGCTGGAATGAAAATTACTCTGCCAAGTGCAGGTGCTAGAAACTTCACATTGAATTATGAATCTGATGCAGTGCAACAATAGGTATTGAAACCAGGTGGGGCTGAGCCACTCTGGTAGTGAAAAATGAGCACATATGAGAAGTCTGAGTTGCTCTTTGGAGGCTTTGCTGACTCAGTAGAAAGCCTTGGCTTCACAGAGGAAAGCAAGAGGGTGTAAGTGCTGCACTTAAGAGTTGTAACTATGTTTTTTAAACAAAGAAATACTTAGCTCTTCTTCTCCAGGGTCTTGGCCAACCTGCTAAGTGTTGGAAGTTAAGTGTAGGACTTCAGAGATGGGCACAATTTATCTTTGCTTGTGCCCCATCATGTAAATTATTGGCTGTTGCTGTTCTCACACAGGGCAAAAGATTTCTGTGTTTTTTTCAAGAGCTCAATGTCATTGGTCCCTCCTTTAGCAAAGAAATTGAGGGGATAAAAAACACAGCTACAAGATTCTACCATTGACTTCTCCAGCTGAAGCATGCTCCCTGTTGGAGAGCTGAGTATTGAAAATCCTCTGGATGTTCTGGGTTTATTTAACTGAGAGTAGAATATGAAGTGGGTGGCTTGAGGGAATAAAAGGCAGGGTCTTTCCTAGTTTGATTAACTCTATGTTTTGGCAATTCAGCCTTTCTGATCCCATTGTAGCTCTGGTGGTAAGATGTCAGAATAAATGTGGCATTGGGGAGATCCCATGAGGAAAGTCAGATCAAAGCACAGAGTATTCAATTGTTTTCGGAGCTGCTTGGTTTCATTAGGGAAACTAATTACATCAAAATGTGGCTTTGCTCTTCACTCAGTGTGTCGTAATGCTGATTTCCTGGGTGTGGTATTGGTTTGTTAGAGCTTGTCTGATTTTGCAGTATTAGCTTGAAGTTGGGATTCCTACTGATTTTGAGCTCTTCTCTCTGCAGGCGTTTGATTTAACAGAACAGAGATACGTAGCTGTGAAAATACACCAGTTAAATAAAAACTGGAGAGATGAGAAGAAAGAAAACTATCACAAGTAAGTAAAGCTGCCATGTTTCCAAACTCCTCTTGCATTTGCTTCTCCCATGTGTTTGAACAGGCTCCCTTTGTTTTTTCCTCTATATTTTGATACATGTCAAAAGCCACTCTATCCCAGTAGTTACTTGCAAAGGTTATAGATTAGAAATGTTTTCAGCCTGTGCTTTTGTTATGAATACTATGACATGAGGTTCTAAAGCACTGATCATACTCGATGAAGAGAGCATTAAAGTGGCTTCTTCTCTCTGAAATGTCCAAGCTCTGCTCTCATGCAAAGCAGTTTTTCATGCCCACCTTCCAGGTACACCCCTGCACTGTGTGTAGCCTTTTGTAGAATGCTGAATCCTTTCCCTGGTGATATTAGGGCTTGGAGATATGTCATGGCCTAAAGGGGACACTGATGAAACCTTGTGGTGTTGGTGATGCTTGCTCCCAGTGCCGTGGCTCTGCAGGGTGGCATCCTGTCCTCCTTGACAGAGCTTCAAAGCTGAAGTCATGATCTTAATTCTCTCACAAGTCACTGGGACAAATGAAGCTGGATCTGAAACCCAGAGGTTGGGCTTCTTTGGAATTTTTCTAGAAGTTGCTGATTTTTGTATTCAGCTGCCTTGGATCCCATAACAATTTATTATGAGGTTCTTCTGCTTTGGCAGGGAGTACCATTAATCAAGATGAGTTATCTTATAATATTGCCAGCATCTGAAATGCACTTGGATTTGTGGCTCTCAAGAGCTGTTCTACACACACTTCCTTATTTGCCTTTTCTTTAACTGTCTGAAAATGTGCATTGGTTTGATTGAAGCCTCCTGCTGCCTGCTCTGGCTGGGTTTGCTCTCTGCAGACCTGTGTGAGTTGTCCAGTTGTGGGGCCCTCAGTTAAAGAAGGACAGGGGAGTGTTGGAGAGAGTCCAGCACAGAGACACAGAGCTGATGAAGGGATTGGAGCATCTCCCTTCTGAGGAAAGGCTGAGGGAGCTGGGGCTCTTTAGCTTGGAGGAGACTGAGGGGTGACCTCAGTCATGTTCATAAATGTGTAAAGAGTAAGTGTCAAGTGGATGGAGTCAGGCTCTTCTCAGCGGCATTCAATGGTAAGACAAGGGGCAAGCTGGAACACAGGAGGTTCCACAGAAATATACGAAAAAGCTTTGTGAGGGTGAGAGAAGAGTGTCCCAGGCTGCCCAGAGAGGGTGTGGGGTCTCCTTTTCTGGAGACATTCAAACCCCACCTGGACACCTTCCTGTGTGACCTGATCTGGGTGTTCCTGCTCCAGCAGAGGGTTGGACTGGATGATCTCTTGAGGTCCCTTCTAAATTCCTGACATTCTTTGATTGTGTGAGTAATACTCAGACTTTCCTATTTTCAGACATGCGTGTAGAGAGTACAGAATTCACAAAGAACTGGATCATCCTCGAATAGTTAAGCTCTATGACTACTTTTCGCTGGATACTGACTCGTAAGTTTATGTCACTGTGTCATTTTGACTTCTTTGACCCATTCACTGCAAAGTATTTGGCCTCCTAAAACTGTCCAGGAGGGTCCAAAGTATGTCCACACCAGTGTTAGAGACTACCACAGAGATGCCTGAGGCAGTCTCAACAGAACATTGGTTCTCTAGGGATAGTATGCCCTGTTATGTCAGATGTGGTGCTTTACTGGTAAATCTACTCTTCATTGGCCTGGGCATCAGAGGTTGAGTCAACTTTCCTCTTCTGGACCTAGTCCTTAATGGGGGATCTCTGACCTTTGTGCAGTTGAGTACTGAGGGCTGTCCTCCTGGGATTTTCTTTTTAGAAAGAGATTAATAGGCTGGAGAGCTCTTAATTTAATATGTTGACCAAATAAGTGAGTCTTACAGACAAGCAATTACCAAGTGTTGTGGTTTCTGTCAGGGGCCTTAATTAAAGCAACTGCTCTTTTTTTGCCTGCAGGTTTTGTACAGTGTTAGAATACTGTGAGGGAAATGATCTGGACTTCTACCTGAAACAGCACAAGTTAATGTCGGAGAAAGAGGCACGATCCATTATCATGCAGATTGTGAATGCTTTAAAATACTTAAATGAAATCAAACCTCCCATCATACACTATGACCTTAAACCAGGTATGCTGTGCTGCCAGCTTGGCGTGCTTAAGGATGCAAACTAAAGGTAATGGGTTATGAGTAACTGGGGGGAAGTTTCTGTTGGTCAGATGGCAGAAAGGAGATGGGGCTGACTGGGAAAACAAAATTGCAACGAGAAAAACACTGAAATGCATAGAATGTGCTGTGAAAAAGGGTATTGTCTCCCAGAATTGCAGCCTAAAACAAGGAAATAACATTCTAGAAAAAGCAAGAATGAGCCCCTGAACCACCAAATGTTTGTGTTTGGTTTCTTAATGTCCTGCTTGTATTCTGCTGCTGAGAGTTTCTGTGAGAGCTTCTATAATTGCTTCAGAAAGGGTTCCCATAATTACTAGTGTGTTTTGTATTCTCATTCTTCCAGCTTACTCTTTCTGTAATCATCTGCCTGAAAATTTGGTGGCAGAAGCAAACTAGGAGGTGTTGGGTTTTTCACATCATGTGTCAGCTCACAAAGCTGAGGAGGCAGAGTGAGTTTGCTGGGGTCTGCCTGAGCAGTAGCATCTGCCCTGTAGAAGGTCCTCTCCAAACACTTTTGCAAATTTCCCTTTATCACTGGGGCAGGATCATGAGGAGTGGAAAATAGAATCTCTCTCTTTTGAACTGCTGCATACTGGCTGTGGAGCCAGTCCAGAAAAACTCAGCCAGTTTTCCCTGGCTTGTCTCCCTGTGCTGGTGACACTTCATCTGCATTGTGTAACTGGGATGTGATGTGGTTTATTGCATCAGCCTGAGGAGTGTGTACAGGAGGTGGTGCTGTTGCACTAGTTCTAGTGACCCCGTTTCTTCCTCCAGCTCCTGACTGCTCTCATGTTGTCTGAATATCCTGCAGAGCTTTGCCTACAGTTGCCCGTGTGATTCATCCACTGGCACCACACACCATTCTGCTGTTTCATTGTAGGCTTTCAGGAGAAACCGTGATGACCTGACCTTGTGATCCAGGATGGATTTGGAATAGACTCTCGCCTGCCTAAGCATTAATTGTCCTTTTTGAGCTTAGAAAGCCACTGGGGAGCACTGCCAGGAAGGAGGAGAGAGAGTTTCAGGCTGTTGAGAGGCCAGGGCAAGTCAGGACTTATGGCCAGAATGACTCATAACTGTGTGTCTTTCTCTCCTTAGTGCTTGTTTTTGACATGCCCTTCCAGTGGGACTAGTGGAAGGGGTCAAACCAGCACAGGCATCAAGCTGATTTGGCTAATAGGGCTCAGAATCTGGAGGCACCAAGGGTTATCAGGCCACTGGGCCATCCAAGGATGGGGGACAGATCAGTGCTTGGTGGAGCTGACTTGTCTCTGGAGCTCAGGGTTATGTGTGTTAAAACATCTACCCCAGGTTGCAGCAGCTCACTTTTGTAGGTTCCTCATCCTCTTGTGCTGAGTGACAGAATTGATGGCAATTTTAGTTTTTCCTGCTAGATGCAGACCTTAAAGTGCTGTTTTCTTCCTCTGCCCAGGTAACATTCTTCTAGTTAATGGTACTGCATGTGGAGAGATAAAAATCACAGATTTTGGACTTTCCAAAATCATGGATGATGACAGCTACAACTCTGTTGATGGTATGGAGCTGACATCGCAGGGGGCTGGTACTTACTGGTAAGCATCTTCTTGGGCACTTGGGACTTACTGATCAAGGACAGTTTACAAACAGCTTTGCATCTATGTCATCTCTGTGTGTCCTGCCTCAGCTTGAGACCCTGGAAATTGTTCTCATTGTCACACAGCTCCTTTTGAGGCTAGAAGCTTTTTGCTTTTCAGTGGGTTAGCATTTACCTATTTGAAGAACATCTCTTCTCCAAAGGCCCTCGTGAAAAACTGCTTATGGAGTTCCACTCAATGGAGTGGAGCTTGGGCTACTAAGAGTTTAAGGAAGGAGGAGGACAATGGCTGTTTGGAAATTCAGAGAGGAAAGTGAGTTCTGCTGAAATGAGGAGGTGAAAATCCATAGTTAGCTCTTACAAAAGATGTGAGTCTCAGAGTGCTGTCTGTAGCTTCACTTTCAAGTGTCATGAGCAAGATGTTTTCAGAAATACTTTATCATCAGTGCCAAGTGTTGTCACTGCATCACTCGTGGCTTAGGGGAAGGCCTACAGTGAATGCCACTGAATGAGATTCTTGGGTATTATACAAGCTGCTGGCTGTCACTAAGGGCAACATTTGTTCAGGCATTTGGTGTTTTACAGGTTTGTTCCCCTCCTAAAAATGAACCTAGCTGTAGTTTGAGCAAAGCCAAGTGTCTCTAACTCTAAGACGTGGCATCTGGGGTTGTGTTTCCAGAAATAGATATTTTGGCTTTGTGTTTCTATTGTGAAATTGTTGGCCAAGCCTTTCTAACAACAAATAGCAGTTCTGAAGATAGAAGAAAATGAGATTGAATTATGTATTATTGAATTATGGTGAAAAGAAACTGGCTGTGTTGATTTGCTGAGACTATGAGTGTCTGAAGAGTTCTCAGAATCCCAGTTCCCAGAAGGGGGATGTAGTGGTGGTTTTGGCCCACAGGAATAAAATGGTGTCCCTCGAGTCCCCAGCCAATACCTGATCACAGAACAGCTTGTTTCTTCCTTACAAAAGAGAATGTTTGAAACTACTTGGATATGCTGCTCATAACCTGTTGCCACTTCTTTCTGATCAGGTATTTGCCACCAGAATGTTTTGTGGTTGGGAAAGAACCTCCAAAGATTTCAAATAAAGTTGATGTCTGGTCAGTGGGAGTCATCTTCTATCAGTGTCTCTATGGCAGAAAGGTAAGAAGGTGTTTAACTCCTTTTCTAGTGGTAACTCCTAAACTTTTTGGGAGGGAGCCTTGGCTTCTATTTCTTTCTCCTCCCCAGATTTAGAAGGTGCTTCTGCCTTATGTCCTTGCCATCAGTTCCAAGGCAGGGTTTGTGCTGCTGAAGTGGGGAGATCTCACTAGGTTGGGTTTTTTGCTTCAAAAGCAATGTTCTGTAGAACATCTCTTTCTACTGGGCACGTTCCATGATGGTCAGACACAGAGGTTCTTGGCCTGGTGATATTTAGTGATGATTTTGGTGTGCTCAGTCTTTGTCCAGCCTGCTACTACTTGACAGCTGCAAGTGTTTCAGGAAAAAAAGTAGATGTAAAGGCATGCTCTAGAAGCTTTTAGAGTGGCTTTTGGAAGGGAGGGGTCCAGGAGGAGGTGATTTGTTGTGAGAAAAGCTAATTTGGTTCATAGAATCATAGAGTAGTTTGGGTTAGAAGGGACCTTGAAGGTCATCTAGTTCCACCCTCCCTGCCCCATGCAGGGACTCCTCCCACTAGATCAGGTTGCTCAGTGCCTCATCCAGCCTGGCCTTAAACACCTCCAGAGAGGGATTGAGGGGGCATCCACAGCCTCTCTGGGCAACCTGTTCCAGTGTCTCACCACCCTCAATGACAACAAAATAAATAGACTGGAGAAGGAAAGGGATTCCACTGGGTCTTGTTTTCATGAGACCTTGGTAACCTCATGTTTTGGAAGACTGGGCTGACCAACTGGCTGTGTTGGTGGTGTCTCAAACCAGTGGTGGAACCAGCCCAGCAAAGAGCCAAGAAGGTTAATCTGGCAGCTTAGCTGAAGGTGCTCTTACACATGCTGAAGTTGAGTTTACAAGGTCTGGAAGCAGGTGGAGATCCCTCCTGTCTGAGCTGGAGACTCCCCAGACGCGTTTCAGCTTGGTCCCTTTTGTTCCATTTAAGCACAGGAGCAATGTGTCCTCCTCATCTGGCTGAAATCTGCAGCATCTTCACAGTGTCTGTGGGCTTCTTGTCTGGAAAAATGCTGATGTCAAGTGATGGTTAACAGTAGCATTACAGGTTTTTTAAGGCCTGTCATCAACCTTAACTGCTGTCTTCCTTCTCACTGGTAGCCCTTTGGTCACAACCAGTCACAGCAAGATATTCTGCAGGAGAACACAATTCTGAAAGCTACTGAGGTGCAGTTCCCTCCAAAGCCAGTAGTCACGCCAGAAGCAAAGGTAAATCTTACATGAAGTTTGAGCTGAATGTGTGAGTCAGTGATTGGTGCTGGCAGTTCCTTCCTCTTGGTTTTCCTAAAACTAATGAGAAGTTAAAATCTTGGAATCATACAATGGTTTGGGTTGGAAGGGACCTTCAAGATCGAGCTCCAACCCCCCTGCCATGGGCAGGGACACCTCCCACTACACCAGGTTGCTCAATGTCTCATCCATCCTGGCCTTAAACACCTCCAGGGATTGAGGGGGCATCCACAACCTCTCTGGGCAGCCTATTCCAGTGTCTCACCACCCTCACAGCAAAGAACTTCTTTCTTCTCTCCATCCTAAATCTCCCCTCTTCCAATTTGCATCCATTACTCCTTGTCCTGCCATCCTGGACCTTAAGTTCTGCCTTTAACACTGGCCTCCTGCAGAACTTTGTGGTGTTGAGTTGTCAGGTTGAGGGCTGAACAGAGGGCTTTCTCCTGTTGGTGTTGGAGCTGGGCTGTCTGTGGAGGAAGGAGTTTGAGCGCTGGGGTTGTCACAGTTTTCCTTGCTCTCAGGGAGTTGTTTTTGAAAAAAAAATTCCTATTTCTCTCCATCTGCTCATTCTTGTTTTGCCTTTTTGGGGGGTTACCCACAGGCATTTATCAGACGTTGTTTGGCCTACCGAAAGGAGGACAGGATAGATGTCCAGCAGCTGGCCTGTGACCCCTACTTGCTGCCTCACATCCGCAAATCTGTCTCCACGAGCAGCCCCGCCGGAGCCGCAGTGGCATCAACCTCTGGAACATCCAATAACAGCTCCTCAAACTGAGACAGAGCAATAGGCCAAAAACTGCTTGAGGGGAAAAAAAAAAAAAAGGAAAAAAAAGACCTTGAGAAAAAGCTTTGGGAAAAAAGGAATTCTGAAAGGGTCTCAAAAAACCTGTTCCCGGTGGTTTTTTTTTTTTTTTTCTCTTGCTTTTTTCCATCCATAGAGCATGACAACGACATCAATTCTCATCAAGAAAACCTTCGGGCATCTAGGCCAAGCCATGTGGATAGGAGATGGCTTGATGTTTGTCCAGTAAATGACCACAAAGGGTGGCTGCTCTGAGCAAGGAGGGGAAACTCAAGAAAAATATATTAAAAAAAAAAGAGGAAAAAAAAAAAAAGACGTGGTTCCATGTACTGTGAACTTCTGAACATGCAGTCTTGGGGAATCCAGGATGCCGTGTGTGCTTCATATGAAGAATGTGGACTTTGGAAAAAGACTGGGCTAGTCCAGTGTTGATATTTAAACATTGTTCTTTTTCTTTTAATAAAGTTTAGGTAACATCTCCTGAAAAGCTCGAAGCACCAAGGTTCAGCTGGGGATGGTATATGACTCTTTGCCCTTTGGAGGGGAAAAAAGTTGATCCTGCCTGTTCATGGCACTAGAGTTAGTGTTTTACCCCTAATTAATTTCAGTTTTTTTAAAAATAACAGTTTTTTGGAAGAAAACCAATTTGCTGGTCTCAAAGTGAAACCCATATTAGCAGGTTCATGGTAGTGTTCATTCTGCAGATAGTGCAGCTTCCTGCGCCCTGGGAGTGGCCTCTTAGGAATAAGTCACCTTCTCAGGAGGGTGGTGAAGCCCTCAGCAGATCTCTCATCAGGATGGATCACAGCTCAGGCTGCCACGAGGTTTTCAGCTGCTGCTTCACAGCTCTCAACAGTTGCATCTTTTTTAATTTATTGAAACTGCTGCTCTTTTGTAAAACACCCCGACCTGTTCATGAGGTGCTCTCTGGTCTCATGAGCATGATTTTTCTGTTGACTATTGAAATGGCAGGCAGCAAGCAGGAAGGAATCAGAGCACAGCTCAGCTGCTGGCAGGTGTGATCTATGCTGTACTGCACAGATCTCCTTCAGGTTATGAAAATCTAAAGCTGAAGACTAGTCTGCTCTTCTCAGTTAGGTGACTTGGCAGCAAAGCTTCCTCTCCTCCTTTTAAGCTTTCCTTTTTAAACCTGCTGCTTTTCCTAACGTGCTGCCATCACTGCATCCGATTTCAAATGAGAGGTTCTCCTTGAAGGGAGCAAATGCTTTAATTACTGGCTTTGTCTCCCTTCCATAATCTGCCTGGAGGGGTTTTACACCTTCAGCTGGAGTCTGCCTGCTGGGAAACACGAGCCTCTTGTCCCTGCTCTGCCTCTCCCCACCCTTTTCCTTCCCCACCTTGAAGTAAAACTGTAAACACGAAGGAAAAGCACAGCACTTAAACGTGTGGCAGCCAGGTTGGAGTGCTCCTGATTAATGGCAGGAGTTCACAGCCAGAAATATTTAAAGATGCAGTGTTCAGGAGCAAGATTTGCTTTGGGGAGGGAGCCCATTGGTGCACCACTGTGATTCAGTGTGGTGTCTGAGAAACAAATGGCCCTGTGGGCACCTCTGACCCCATCCCCAGACCACTGTGGTGTCTCTGTGCAGCAGTTCTGGGGGGATGTGTGCTGTTTGGGACACTCTGCACCCAAATGGTGTTCTTGGCAAGCCCTGTTCTCTGTCACACTTTCAGAGAGAACAACCCCTTGTCTGCCTTACTGTAAGCTATCACCTGCAAAAAAATTATGCTTAAACCTGATCAGGAACTTTTTGATCAACTGAAAGACTGAGGAGTCTGTTGAACTTAAGCAATGGTCCTGGCGAGCAGAGAATTCTGCTGCTTTTGTTTTTATTACTATTTTTGTAGTGACTCTTGAGCTTTTAATTGGATGTTTTCACTTGCAGACGCATTAAGGTGGTATTTTAAACAAAGAAATACTGCATCTTTAAATCCTTAGCCATAATTTCTTAGCCCTTTGCATCCCTGCTGCTCTATTCCAGCAATCAACTGTTTAGCAAAGCAGTTCTTTGACGTGTCTATTCAGCCTCTGTCAGGAAAAAATCAGGGTTGATGCTTCATCCCACTTGCTGAAACTGATGATTCGCTGTCTGTCCACATTGGGGAGAATTCTAAAAGGGTGGGGGTTTTTTCCTATCCCCATCCCCTTGTTTCTTGAACATACAGTGTGTGCTATCTCTGTGGGTGTGATTAGTTTCGTGTCCAATGCATTTATTCCTGTGCAACACCCATCCAGGGACAAGGGGACAGCCTTGGCCTTTCCCTGGGGCTGAATAGCAGTGAAGAACTCTGGTAGAATTCTGGCTACTCGTTAATATGGGTTTCACTTCCAATAACAGACCCTATTGCCACACTGTTCATTTACTTAAAGAAAAGTGTATGAAGAATTTGTAACTTAAACCAGGCCAGACTGTTTTGGCTCTACCCAACAGATGAGACATGGACATTAAAATAAGTTCTAAGAAACTGATTTGCCCCGACTCTTACTCTTTTGCTCTTTGTAGTCTTGGCACGAGCTCTCTTACAGTGGCTGCTCAGAGGTGACACAGGACAAGCTGAGGAAGGACAGAGGCCAGTTGTATTCAACACCTCAGAACAGTGAGTGTCTTATTTATTTACTGGCACTGATCTTGTTCTGGGTGATGGAGGCAGAGGTGGGTTTGTCAGTGGAGTAAGAGCTGTGTTAAGTGACTCTATGTTTGGAACACAAAAAACACCTTTTTTTTTTGTGTGCCTGAAGATGAAAATGAGTGTTGAAGTCCTGTATCTTGTCTGGCTGTGCCCAGCTGGTGGCTGCAGCCCAGCTTGGGTCTCAGTCACCCAGAATAACCACAGTGAGCAAGTGATGACATAATCAGCTCAATTTATGGCTGAGTCTTGTCAGCTTTAAAATCCTACAGTAGAGAATGAAAAGGACCTTTGCAGCTGAAGATGGCAAGCCTGCTTACATCTGGGCTAATAACTGAGGTTCACATGACTGTCTCCTCTGTGGCCATCTCTCCCAGCCTCTGCTGGCCCCTCCCCAACATGAAATGGGCCGGGACTTCCTCTGCAGGAAGTTTTAGGGGATCGGAGAATCTCTGCAAGGCTGAAGTCACCCTTTTGCTGCTCTTCAAGTCAGCTTTCAGCTGAGTGCAAGTGAAACCAAACACTGAGAGCAGCTTAGATCCCTCCTGGCTCCTGCAAGTGATTATTTTTTTGTCCCCTGTGCCAGTTTTGGTGATGCTGCTGCCAGATTGGGGCAGGGGAGGCAGCAGAAGGCTCTGAGCAGTGAATGTGTGGGCAGTCTGTGGCAGTGGTCAGATCCCAGGAGTGTGTGGCACGGCCAGGAGCAGGGGCTGCCTCACTGGATGCTTCTCTCAGGAGATTAGTTTGGAGTCAGGTTCTGGAATGAGCCTTCTTCTGCCAAATGGGCCAGTCCCCAGTTTATTTTGTGACATGGCAAACCCTCCACACGGGGTTTGCTTCTGCTGCCAGCATCTCCGTGGGCTGGCAGCTGGAGGATGTTCATTTCTGGGTGCTACGTAGTAGGTCTGGCTCAATCAGTCTTGACTTAAACCCTCCCACTCTTGGCATGGAGGGGGAAGAGGAGACTTTGCAGCAGATGGAAGCAGGATGCAACACAGCCCTGACTCCCACTGAGCCCAGAGGTGCCTTTTCCACCAGATGTTGGTGATCTTTGTGCCAAGACCTTGATTTCTATTGCCACACGTGGCAGTGCCCACAGCATCTGCTTCACCCTGGCCCTAACCCTACTCTTGGAGGCAGTGGGTACCCCACAGACATCACCCTGGGTTGGATGAGAGGCTGAGTAGCTCTGCCTTTACTTGGCCTCTCCTCACCATCTTCACACCCAGGAGCAGGCATCTTGGCCACAAGGATGCTACTGTCTGTGCTGGGCAGGGGAGCAGGAGCAGGGCTGAGGCATTTCATGGTTTAGTGGGGGGGAAAGGATAGGAAAAGCTACTGGCCACACACTCCTCTTCATTCCCAGCCCCACATCTCACCCTAGGATGTGTTCTTCCTCCATCCTTGGTGATTCTGTGGTTTTGTTGTTCCTTGTTTCTAAACACCAGCTGGCTGCTGGGTCAGCACAGGGGATTCACAGTGTTTCCAGAAAATCCAGTGAAGCCTGAAACCAGAGGTTGGCCACCACCTGCCCATTCTGGTGTGTGGGATGAGCTTTGCCAGTCCACAGGTCTGAATTCTTCCTTGGCAAAACTCACAACAAACAGTTTGCTGGTGTGTCCCTGCACTCACTGGGCTCCTCTTCATATTCTCTTGGGCTGCAGGGATGGGGCAGAGGGATGCAATGGCCCAACTGGAGATAAAAAGGCATTGGATGGATGGATGGATGGATGCAGCAAAAACCAGAGATGCTGTGGGGAGCAGCAGGGCAGGGATGGGGCATATTGTGCTGGTCAGATCACCCATCCCCACTTCAGCATCCACAGGGAACACATGCAGTGCATTTATAAGGTGTTTTTCTCTGGTTTGCATTTATGGGAAGAAAAAAAAAATGGAGCCAAGTTCTGCTCAGCCCTGTCCTCTCTTGACCAACAGAGGCAGCTGTGCAGGAGCCACAAGCACGCTCTGGCTGGGCTCCATGGGACACAGGCTGCCGAGTCGGCAACCTCCTCACTCTTGGCCTGCCTCAGCTTCGCACAACAGCAGGGTTCAAAACCTGCTTTGTTTAGCATTGGCTCATCCCAGCTCCTGCTAACCCTGAAAATCCTCCCACTCACACCCAAATGCGAGAGAGAGGGTGGGATTGGTGCCAAAACCCCTTTGGGCTAAAGGGGCCAAAAGGAGATGGCAAGGAATGGAGATGTCCACGGCTACAAGAAAGCATCTAGGGCCAACTGACGAGGCCTCTGGACCAGTCTGCTCTGGCTGGAAAGAGCCACGGGACAGGGTGGGAACTCTCCAGTCCCATCTTTGCATCCAGCAAGAGGCAGATTTCATTTGGGATGTGCTGTTCTCCACTGCTCAGCAGCTGCCTTCCCTCCCCACTCTGCTCATGTGCTCCGGAGCAATGCAGGGAAAGTGTTTCTCTAAAAGGTGAAATTTCTTGCAGAGAGGCTGGAATTCCTCTCTGTCCCTTTCCAGGAGCCCTGGGGAGGAAGAAGAAGGCAGGAGGCTGGGAGGGCAGCCCCCAGCCTCACATTCCCCCTCCCACCCCACGGTGGAAGGGCAGAGATCTCAGTGCTGGCCGTCCTAGGGCTGAAGAGCCCTGAAATTCCTCATGGCAGCTTTGAGCAACCACATCTGGTTTCAATAAATTATTTGCAGCTTGAACTTCCCTGACTTTTAAGGGCTGCAGAAAAGAGAGCAGCAAAGACCTTCAAGAGCCACAGCATCCACAAAAAGACCCCCCTTTGCTGTGCTGGACATAGGAGGAAGTGCCAGACACTCTTTTTAGGGAGCCACGGGTCTGAATTCAGCAGAGGGAGGTTGGGAAGAGCCCCTCTCCAGTGCTAGACCCTCTTTTTAGGGGTCCAAGGGAGTGAATTCAGCAGAGGAGGCTGAATTTAGGGGGCCACAGGTCTGAAATTCTTTCTTGGCAAAACTCACAACAAACAGCTTGCTGATGTGTCCCTGCAGTCACCAGGTTCCTCTTCATCTGCAAGACAAAATGAAACCAGAGCACCAGCAAGGGGCACCAAGGAGAACACAACACACCTGAACAAAGACAAGCACCCCATAAAACCACCTGTGAACACTCCGGACAAAATGAGGAGAGAACTCTGTGTTCTTCTGGACTTGGCATCGGTGTCACTCATGGTCAGGTTTTGTTGGCTTGTTGTGGAGAAGAGACTTAAAGGGTGGTTGCTTTTATTTTTCTAATGCTCAGATATTTTTTTGGACAAATCACTTACCACTTTCTTTCCAAACACTGATTTGCAGTCTCCTGGAGGACTAAACTGCCATAGAGATGCACTTTGGAGGACTGAGGGGGGGGCACTGCTGGTGTTCTGGAGGACTAAACTCATACTGAGTGCATGCATCATACACAAGTATTATTTTCCAGTCTATCTATAACTGATTTTTCTCTATTCCCATGTCTCACGCACAGAGCTAGAAGCTTTAATATTTTTTTTAAACACACCACATCCCTTCCCCCCAGTTTTCCAACCTCTTCTGGGGGCAGCCCCATGTGTCCCCCACTCACCTACTCCTCATCCCTGTCCCAGTGCTGCAGATAACATCTCCCCCCCCCCCAAAAAAACTACCCCTCCCCCTTTTTTTCACCAACAACANAAAAATACCCTTCTCTCTTTTATTCACCAACAAAAACCCCAGACCCAGGACTGCCACCAGCTGCAAACCTGGACTGGGGCATCTGTGGAGCAGCACCAGATTCATCCAACAAGGCAACTGGAAAACCAAAATCCCCAAGGAATGCTGAGAGTCCTAAAAAAAATAGTGCAGGAGAGAGTAAAGGAATTCCCTCAGAGCAAGGCACGGGGCAGTAGTTGAGCTCCAGGACGACTGCAGAGGAACAACTCTGCTGGAAATACAGCACAGGCTTCAAAAGCCAAAGCCTTCTGAACTCTGCAGGTCAGCATTAAGGCTAATTAATGTGATTTGGAACATCCCAGTGAATGCCCTGATTGGTGCTGGGAAACTTCTGGACCCTTCCCTTCCAGCCCCGGGGAAATATCCAAAGGCATCCAAAGAGCCAGTAGGGAAAACTCTGGCTTTTTCTGATGTTCTCTGGGAACTGCTTCCACAAATCTTGAAGGGCTGGGCTTTTCTGATGGCATCATCCTCAGAAACACCTTTCTCACCCCAGGGCCAGGCTGAAAAATAGGGAAGTCCTGAGGTTGCTCCCATACCCAAAGAGCCAGGAGGGGAAACTGCTGCTCTCCCTGAGGCCACTGGTGCTTGGAGAAAACCAAACCACCAGATGGAGCAGCAGCACCTGGACACCTCTTGGCCACCAATATGCCCTGGAGGTGCAGGGTGTCACAGAATGTCAGGGGTTGGAAGGGACCTCAAGGAATCATCTAGTCCAACCCACTGGCAGAGCAGGAACACCCACATCAGGTCCCACAGGAAGGTGTCCAGGAGGGGTTTGAATGTCTCCAGAGAAGGAGACCCCACACCTCTCTGGGCAGCCTGGGACACTCTTCTCTCACCCTCACTGTCCCCAGGCTCATCCTCAGAAAGAAGCCTGCAAAGCAATTCAGGGATGAGTCCCTGCACAGGAGGAACATGTCCAGAGCCAGGTCCCAGTGAGGGGACATCGACCACCCCTTGCCTGGCAGCAGGATGCAGAGGGGAAGCCTTCTCCATCACTGGAAACAGGGCTGTCCTGGCTGCCCCCCCCCAGTCTGTCTCCAATGGGAGGAGAGAGCAACGTGGCCTTCCCCAGCCTGTGCTGCGGGGGAGAGAGGAGCCAGCAGACAGAGACAGCCTCTTCCCTCAGCAGTGACCTCAGCGTGCTGCTGGCTGCCAGGTGGATGTTTGTCTTGGCCTGGCTGGGGCTGTGTGGGGGCCAGGAGAAGGCATGGATGGAGGGGCTGAGCCCATGGTTGAGCCCAGCCTGGCAGGTGCTGCCCATCCCTTGCTGCCACCAGCACAGAGAAGTGAAGCCCGTGGCACAACCAGCAGCCCCACATCAGCTGCTGCCACCACACAGGGCTCTGCTCCCCACCACTTCCCTCAGGGAGCCCCCCAGTCCTGCCACGAGCCAGGGGAATGGACTGAGATGTGCATCCTCCCTGGTTGGACACAGTACCCCCGTGTCCTCCCCAGGCTCTAAAACTGGACCCTTCAGAGCTGCTGAGGTGTGTTGGTAGAGAATCCTCCTGCAGAGCATCTGCCCTCCAGCTCCTGTGGTCCACAGGTCCCAAATCC
>VZTY01032702.1:0-20699 GCA_013400935.1 Turnix velox
CCATTCTATGATTCTGTGGTATTGGAAGTGAGAGAGGGGGATACCAGAGCTTTGAAAAAAGCCTCTCAGGTCTGTGTCATCCATCCATGTGTCCAGGCTATGGTTGGAAGCTCCTGGTAGAGTTTATGGTTCTGCTACTGTCACACTTGGCTTGCTAAACATCAGTTTTCATTGGGGAATTGAGGTGCTGTCAATATGTGAATCTGGGTTTTTGGCAAGTCTGGACATTGGTGCAAGAGTAATTTGTAATAAAATATTAGTGAAAATAGTTGAGGTTCAGTTGAGCAGGATTGTGGGAATGTCGAAGCTCATGGGTTGTGGGAGATGTAGCAGGAGAGTCTCAGCTGAGCTGAGAGTCCATCCTTACTTGCACTGGTCCTCTCTTCTCAGCTAAGAAGTACGATGCCTTCCTGGCTTCTGAATCCTTGATCAAACAAATCCCTCGAATCCTGGGTCCGGGTCTGAACAAAGCTGGCAAATTTCCTTCTCTCCTCACCCACAACGAGAACCTGGTGGCCAAGGTGGATGAGGTCAAATCTACCATCAAGTTCCAGATGAAGAAGGTAAAACGGGGCTTTTCCTCTTGGATGTGATCTAATCTACCTTCAGATTTTAGATAAGAAATGTAAAGTGTGGCATTTTCTCTTGGATGAGGTCAAATCTACCATCAAATTTCAGATGAGAGGGGTATAGACGGACTTTTCGTAGATGAGGCCAAAACTACCATCAGATTTCAGATGAAAAATGTACAGTGGGGCTTTTTCTCTTGGATGAGGTCAGATCTACCATCGAATTTCAGATGAAAAGGGTAAAGTAGGGCTTTCCCTCTTGGATGAGTCCAAATCCACCATCAGGTTTAAGATGAAAAATGTGAAGTGGGGCTTCTCTTAGATGAGGTCAAATCTACTATCAGATTTTAGATGAAAGATGTAAAGTAGGACTTTTCCTCTTGGATGAGGCCAAATCTACCATCAGGTTTCAGATGAAGAAGAGTGGGGCTTTTCCTCTTAGGTCAAATTGACCATCAAATTTCAGGTGAAAAAGGTAGAGTAGGGCTTTTCCTCTTTATGAGGTCAAATCTACCATCATATTTCAGATGAAAAAGGTAGAGGGGGGCTTTCCCTCTTGGATGTGGTCAAATCTACCGTCAGATTTCAGAAGAGAACTGTAAAGTGTGTCTTCTCCTCTTCGATGAGGTCAAATTGACCATCAAATTCCACATGAAAAAGGTAAAGTGGGACCTTTCCTCTTGGATGAGGTCAAATCTACCATCAGATTTTAGATGAAAAAGGTAGAGTGGGGCTTTTCCTCTTGGATGGGGTCAGATCTACCATCAAATTCCAGATGAAAAGGGTAAAGCAGGGTTTTCCCTCTTGGATGTGGTGAAATCTACCTTCGAATTCCAGATGAAAAAGGTAGAGTGGGGCTTTCCTTCTTGGATGAGGTCAAATCTACCATCAGGTTTCAGACGAAAAGGGTGAAGCAGGGCTTTTCCTCTGAGGTGGCTCCACTCCTGAGGGTAATTAGTGGCCAGTGGTGAGTTGCTTGTGGCTGCCATCTCCAGTCTGGGCTGTAGGTGTCCCTGCAGTGTTTTAGAGCTGCAGTGACAGATTTTCTCCACAGCGAAGGGAGGGACTACGAGCAGCACTCAGCTGCGAGCTGGAGAAGAAGGGGAGTAATTTATCTGTGGTTGAAAGATCTCGCAGCAAACGATTAGGGATTTAATCCTGATGTTTCACTGCTGAGCTCAATCAGCCCTCATTAACGCTGCTTACAGTAAGTGGGTGACATTGGCAGGGTGGGGTCCCCGTGGGTCGGCGGAGCTTTGCCAGAGGCAAGGCTGGGACTTGACTCTGCAAGTGAACTTTGGAGCAGCTCTGCAGATAGCTCCTCTCTCTGTGAGGGCGAGCTGACTCCCTAAAACCAAAATAACCCTGTTTTGGGGCGTTTTTAATCTCATGTTGGCGGTGGAAATGTGACTCATGGGTATTGTTGAGAATTAACAGCTCTGCTCTCTGAGGTGCATCCTTGGACTCCAGCTGCTTTGGGCCTGGGGGCACAACAACTCGGAGCACACACAGCGAGTGGGATGGTTTGCAAATGCTGCAGCATTTTAAGCAACTGAGCTAATGATGTCCTGACACTTGGCCTGTCAGCTCGCTCGTAAATCCTTTTGTCTTCAGCCTGTGGGGAACATCAACTTACAAGCTTCTCAGCCGGGCTGGCAGGCAGAGGCTTGGCCTCGCTCAGGCTCCTTGTGTGGAAAGAAAAGGGCTGGTGGCTGCTGCCCAAAACAAAAGTGAAGCTGGCGCCATCCTTAGCAAGTGAAGTTGGGGGCAAAGGGTTGATGGGTTTGTGGGGCAGATCCAGCTCTGCCTGGGGGTGGAGCACCTCCCTTTGAGGACAGGCTGAAGGAGTTGGGGTTGTTGAGCCTGGAGAAGAGAAAGCTCAGAGGGGACCTCAGAGGAGCTTCTCAATACCTGAAGGAAAGGTACTCCAGAAAGGCTGGGGGGAGTTTTTAAGAGGATATGTGATGGAAGGACTAGGAGGAATGGATGCAAATTGGAAGAGGGGAGATTTAGGCTGAATAAAAGAAAAGTGCTTTGCTGTGAGGGTGGTGAGACAGTGGAAGAGGTTGCCCAGAGAGGCTGTGGATGCTCCCTCAATCCCTGGAGGTGTTTAAGGCCAGACTGGATGAGGCACTGAGCAACTTGGTCTAGAGGAAAGTGTCCCTGCCTGTGATAGGTGGGTTGGAACTGGATTATCTTGAAGGTCCCTTCCAACCCAAACAATTCCATGATTGTATGAGCAGGATGTGGAAGTGGGAGGTGAAAGCAGAGCTGTGCTTCTGTGCTGCTCCTTTCCCACCATCTCCAAGTCAGTTCTGGGAGGCAGAGCAGCCCAAGCTGTGCTTCAGAGGTGGCCTCCAGATGCCACCAGACACTTTTGTGGGTGTCAGATCTCACAAGCTCTGTTGAAACACCCATGAATAAGGTGTAGAAATCAACGTCCAGCTGAAGGAACACAAGATAATTTGGTGCCTTGATGAGTTTAGGTCAGGACAGAGCTGTTTGTTCAGTGCCTTTGCTGTCATCTTTTCATTGCCCCACAAAAGTGAGTGACCCTGTTGTCCCCCAGGTGCTGTGTCTGGCCGTGGCTGTTGGCCACGTGAAGATGACAGAGGATGAACTTGTCTACAACATCCACCTGGCCATCAACTTCCTGGTGTCCTTGCTGAAGAAGAACTGGCAGAACGTGCGGGCTCTCTACATCAAGAGCACCATGGGCAAGCCCCAGCGCCTCTACTGATGGGGCAGCAATAAATTTTTAGGACAACCTATGGCTGTGTGGTGCTTGGTTGTGTTCCTCCAGACCTCCTCAGGAAGGCTTCCTGCAGAGCTGTTTGCTTCTCAGTGGTGAGAAAGGTCTGGGATGTTGTGGTGAGCTGGTGTGGGATGTGAATCTCAGTGGAATGTGGGGAATCCTGGTGAAAGTTTTGAGGGAAGGAGCTTTAGTTGTGTGTTAAGAACAGGGGAGAGAAAGGGAAGAGCTTCACTCATCCTCAACAGGCCAAACCAAGGTGGTTCTCATGGTGTACCTCAGAGGATGTGCTGTAACCCCAAGATTCTCAAGCCCCTCAAGAGAGGAGACCTTTAGATGTGTTGTTGCACTCCCCAAAGCCATCCCACAAGCAGGGCTCCATCCCAGCAACCTCCTTGTCCTTGTGGGGAGCAGGTTTTGGGGAAAAACTAATTTTATAGCTCTCTCCTGCCCCAACACCAGCAATATCCAGAGCCAGGGGGCTGCTCATGAGTTGGGAGTTTTCCAGTTGGTCCCAGTTAACTCCAGGATGTGGAAGAAATTGGGGGATGCTTGGGGTGAGGTGAAGCTCAGAGGTGGGATTAAGACAAAGGTGAAGAGTTTTCCATCCCCTTCTCCTTCTCCCTGAGCTGATCTTTGGCCAACTCTCTTGTTCTGGGCCGAAAAAGAGATAGGTTGCATCTAATTAATGTATATAAATAAATACATTGTGCAACGAGTGGAAATGGGGAGTGTTTGAGCTTTTAGAGGAGAGAAAAAAAAACCCAAAAAAACTCTGTGCCCTTGAAAAGAGGGAACAGAACAATGGTAATAGCTTTGGGTCCTGCTGTTCAGGACCTTTAAAATAAGCCTTGGAGCCAGTTTCTGAAAGATCAACACAACACCAAGAAATTCCATTTAATAATTAAAAAAAGACAATACAAAATGCAAACATTTTTTCTTATTTTTTTTTTACAAAGTTCAGATACTTTTTTTTTTCTTTTTTTTTCTTTTTTAATCAAGTGCAAATAACTTCATGAACTACATCTTTTCCCATTACTTTTGACTGTTCTTTTTTTTTTTTGGCTGGAGATGGTGAGTCGTGGCAAAAGGCTGATATAAATATTCCCAACATGAAAAAAGAATCAAAACAACCCACCCCCCCAAAAAAAAACCCAAAACCTCTTATTTAATATTCATGGAGTTAAAACATTCAATAAATCCAAAGGGGCTGATGCTGTTTTCAGACTTTCAAACCTTTTCTGGCTCATGGATGAGGAGAGGGACTGAACCATGATGGGGTGGCTCTGGTGGCCTCAGGGACTTCTAATTTGGGGTATATTTGAGATAATTTAGGAAAAGAGGGGGAGGAGACATTCCCAGGTGTCTCAGGTCATCCCAAAAGGATGTGTTGGTCTTAAAAAGAGTTGGAGAGGAGCAGAGGTGGATCATGGTGGCACCCAGAACACTCCAGACCCACCAGGGACACCAACCCCCTCATTAAATGACAAATTAATTATCTCTTGAGCACGAGCAGCTGCTCTTTTTTTGTCCTCCTCGATGTGAAAAACCCTTTCAATGGTCACTGCTCCACCACAACTGCCCTGGAGGGATGAAAAACCAACCCCCCAACCCCCTCTAGATCCCTACAACAGCTTTTGTGCATCAAAGCAGCTGCTTCCAGCCACCAAATGGCTTCAGCCCCCAGATGTGGAGCTGCAAAGAGGCTGGGAGGGGGTAAATCCACAGCTGGGATGAATCAGGAGAGACTTTTCCAACAAGGGGATGATGCAGAGTCTTGGGGACAAACCTCAGTCCCTTCTGCCAGCCCTTGTCCAGTCCCTAATGGGGAAGCTCTCGAGGTGCTGGAGATGGAGGAGGGAGAAGATGGGTGAGCAGCTGGCTCTGGGGTTGAGCCCGCAGGGGATGCAGAGCTGGAGGTGCAGAGCAATAAATTATTAGTTCATTAAGAGCAGGGCTGGAGGGGACAGAGAGAGATAAGTGAGGATGGGATCTGCCAGTGGGAAAGCTGGAGGCAAGTCCACCACATTGGGTCCTTGAGAGGGTGAAGATGAGGGACAGAAAGGGAGAGGAAGGCTTGGGGATGAGGGATAGAAGTGACAGGAGGCAGCAGCTGCCTGTCCCCAGGTGTGAAAATTCTGGGGGACAACCCCATGGGTGATGTTCACCACTGACTGCAGAGTTGGGGTAAGGCAAATGATGGTGACAGGAGTGTCCCCCTTGGGTCTGCACCCAGGGAAAGGGCTCCTGCAGCATCCTGGTGGTGACAGGGGTGTCCCCCTTGGGTCTGCACCCAGGGAAAGGGCTCCTGCAGCATCCTGGTGGGACAGAGCCACAAGCAGCTGAGGGGATTAGAAAGCAGGAGGCTCCCCTGGAGCAGAGGAAGGCACAGACCTCCATCCCTGGAGGAATGATTTCAGACCCTACCTTGGGGACTCTCCTTACTTTGGATTGTCCCCAAGCCCCTGCAGCAAAGCCAAATGCTTTGTGACAAGCAGGGAATAGGGTTGAGTTCTGCATCCTCCCTGCACTTGGGTTGGAACAACCCTCAAACTGCTAAAAACCAGCCCAAAATCCACCGTGGCTGCTCCATCTCATCCATGGATGGTCTGAGACACCTCCAACCTCCTGCAAAACTACTCCACCATTGGCTGAGCAGGGCAGGCACCATAATCACCCCAAAAAGCAAGAGAGACACCATCTCCCCCCCTCAAAACAAGGGGATTTTAGGAACAGAAAAGGGTTGCAAGGTGTGAAAACAGCAGCCCAGGGCTGGGGTGGCTTTGGGTGGGTGGTGGTGGGTTATTTTGTTACAGAAGCACATTCTCATTTCTCAGGCAGGTATAAATATCATCGTTTCTAGTAGAATAAAAAACCAAAAAAAACAAAAACAACCCCAAATAAAAACAACTTCCCTCTAAATAATATAAAGAAGACTCAAATGATTGCACTTAATACATATGAAATAAAAGGTAGGAAGGAGGAAATTCCTAGTGCACACAACAGCGACTCCTGCTCTTCACAAAGCTTTGTCCCACTTACTCTTTGGCGGAGCTTGTAGAGAGAAAAAAAAGTCTGGTTTCTTGGCACGAGCATCTGGGGTGGGGTGAGAAGGGGGGAAACAAAAACCCAAACCCAGCTTAAAGTCCTTCTCCTTCGCTCCCTCTTCCCTCTCCTGTGTGCGGCCAGACATTGTTCTCCAGGAGCTTGGCTTGGCTCTGTTCTCCTCTCCAGAGGGGACATCCACCACAGCCACCCCAGTCTCCAGCCTGCTTTGCCCATCTCTCCTTTAAATTGGCATTTTTTAATCAAGTAATCCTTTTTTTTTTGTTTGTTTTTTTCTTTTAAATTTCTTTCCTCCTTTCTCCCTTCCACCCCCACCCCAAATCTCTGCAAATATCTCCTTTACCTTCTCACCAAACAAAGGGCTTGGTGGGGGCTGCAGCCATGGACTGGGAGGATGGTGACCCCTCTCCACGTTGATGTCCCAGGGTATGGGGACAGACCAAAGGAAACCAAAGGGAGGATGGAAGCTCCTTTGGTTCCCCAAGAAGAAGATGCTTTGGAAGAAAGGAGTGGCTTCTCCAGCAGCTGGGGGAGACCAGAGCATCCCCCCCACCCCAGCACAGATCTGCAGGAGCAGTGGAGAAATCATGGTGGGAGACATCTGTGGGCTGAGAGGTGACGGTCCTGCCGGAGCCAAATGGAGGAAGGAGAAAATTGGACAGGAGAAGAAAGGGAGAAGAGGTTTTCCTTGGCTGTGGGGTGTCCCAGGGGTGTGTGTGTGTGGGGAGGGCTATTTGTAAGGCCTCAGGAAGCTGGAGACTTTGGAGCGGAGGAGTTTGATGAAGGAGCGGGGCAGCATCTCCTTGTGTTTCTCTGTGTACTTGAAGTAGTTCTGGGGGTGTGCCAGCACGTCAAAGAAAGCCTTGATGAGCTTCTTGTCCTGTGGGGAAGACAAGCCAGAGGCAGAGGAAGGGGTCACCATCCTGCTCTGTGCTCCAAACCAAAGCCACAAGCACAAGGAGGACATGGGGAGGATGCTCCTGCAACACCAGTATTGCCCAGAGCCCTGGGAAGTGAGGACTCACAGGGGAAAATCTCACCTTGAGGATCTCCTGGTGGTTCTCAGAGGCATAGAGCCTGCCATCCCTGACAATGTCCTCCACCAGCTGCTCATAGTCCTCTGCAACACCCAACCAAAGTACAGTCAACTCTCACTCGTCCCCAAAACTCTGGTCACCACCCCTAAGTACCACTCCTAACACAGGAGGTGGGAATTTGGGGTGACACAGTGGGACAGCAGCGTGTGTGTTCCCCCCACACTCACCATCATAGGTGACATAGGGGATCTGGAAGCCCCGGGCACTGTTGGCTTCACTGGTTTTGAAGTTGATCCAAAGCTTCCGAGAGCGGGCGGTGAAGGCGATGGGTCTCTCGTAGGTCTGACACGTCTCGTAGGTGGTGATGGAGGAGGGGGAGGCTGGGGAGGACAAGGAGGGACCATGTGAGGTCGAGTGCCCTGCAATGGAGCTACCCCTGGCTTTATTGTGCTCCAATTGGATTAGACCGGACTAGATGACCTCTTGAGATCCATCCCAACCCCTCACATTCTGTGATTCTGCTCAGGGGGAGAGGGGGGGTCAAAAGGATGGGGGCTATCTATGTTTGGAGAGGTTGAGCCCCCACCAACCCCATGTTACACAGAATCATAGAATGGTTTGGGTTGGAAGAGACCTTAAAGATCATCTAGTTCCAACCCCCCTGCCATAGTGAGGATGTTATTCCTTCCTTACTCTGGAGAGCTCCAAAAGGATGTGCTGAGACATCAAGGTACAACTCATCCCCCGAGCCATCAAGGCACCGTGGTGTTAGAGTAATGATCCCTCCAGTCACTCAGATGCCCAAAAATTCCCTTTCTCAGCAAAACACCCTTTATCATGCAAAATCCTGCACCTGGATTGGGGCAACCCCAAGCACAGACACAGGCTGGGTAGAGAGTAGCTTGAGTACAGCCCTGAAGAGAAGGATTTGGGGGTGTCAGTGGATGAGAAGCACAACATGAGGCAGCAGTGTGTGCTTGCAGCACAGAAACCAACCCAGTCCTGGGCTGCGTCAAGAGAAGTGTGACCAGCAGGGCAAGGGAGGGGATTTTGACCCTCTACTGGGCTCTGGTGAGACCCCAACTGGAGTTACTGTGTCCAGTTCTGGAGCCCTCAACACAAGAAGGACATTGAGCTGTTGGAGCAGGTCCAGAGGAGGTCATGAAGATGATGAGGGAGTTGGAGCAACTGCCTGCTGAGGACAGGCTGAAGGAGTTGGGGTTGTTCAGCCTGGAGAGGAGAATGCTCAGAGGGGACTTCAGAGGAGCTTCTCAATACCTGAAGGGGCTACAGAAAGGCTGGGGTAGGACTTTTGAATAGGGTCCAGGATGGATACAAATTGGAAGAAAGGAGATTCAGGCTAGATATAAGAAAGAAGTTCTTTGCTGTGAGGGTGGTGAGACAGTGGAAGAGGTTGCCCAGAGAGGCTGTGGATGCCCCCTCAATCCCTGGAGGTGTTTAAGTCCAGACACTACTGGTGTGGTGGGAGGTGTCCCTGCCCATGGCAGGGGGGTTGGAATGATCTTGAAGGTCCCTTCCAACCCAAACCATTCTATGATAAAACACCAGCCATTCCCTTCCCTCGTTCCCTCCCTCCCCCCCAGACACACTCTGTTACCTACAGTTTTTCCGCATGACCAAGACGTCTCCACACTCATCCTCAGAGGGGAGGAAGATCTCTGGCACCACGATGAGGATCTTGCGCTTTGGGGGGGGGTTGATGTTCCAGGTACACTCCACGTTGGCTGGGTAGTTCCCGGGGTAGTTGGGGGACTCGATGTAGCCTGTGTATTCGCCCAGTTCCCCCCCACACTGCCGGTCTGCAAGGCACAGAGAGCTGCTTCAACTGGGAACCAGTGGCATGAGCACTGGCATGGGTCTGTGTATGTGTGTGTGGGGGGGTGTTACTGGTTAAAGGTTGGGTTGTGCTCCATCAGCACCACTTCTGCATCCATAAATGGTGGAAATAACCCCAAATTCTGTTTTAAGGGATTTTAAAAATACTTCTGAGGAAGGAGAAGCTGTGGATGCCCCCTCAATCCCTGGAGGTGTTTAAGGCCAGGCTGGATGAGGCACTGAGCAACCTGGGTCTGGTGGGACATGTCCCTACCCATGGCAGGGGGGTTGGAATTAGATGATCTTTAAGGTCCCTTCCTACCCAAACTGTTCTATGATTCTATGAAATTGGAGGTGAGAGGGGACACCACAGCTGTGAGCAAAGCCTCTCAGGGCTGTGTCATCCACCCATGTCTCCAGGCTATGGTTGGAAGCTCTTGGTAGAGCTCAGGGCTCTGCTTCTGTCACACTTGGCTTGATAAATATCAGTTTCCATTGGAGAAATGGGGTGTCTATGGTGCTGTCAGGATGTGAAGCTGGGTTTTTGGGAAGTCTGGCCATTGGTACAGGAGTAATTTGTAATATTAGTATTAGTTAAAATAATTATTAGTATTACTTAAAATAATAATTAGTATTAGTATTAGTGAAAATAGTTGAGGTTCAGTTGGGAATGTGGAAGCTCATGGGCTGTGGGAGATGGAGCAGTAGAGAGTTAGATGATCTTTAAAGTCCCTTCCAACCCAAATAACTCTATGATAAAGAGAACAGCTTGATCATGGCCATGTGTGTCCCCACACCCCATCCCACCACCTCCATCCCACCCCAGCTCTCCTACTTTTGCACTGGGACACAGAGGTGGAGCCATCAAAGTCCGTGGTGGTGTTTCCAGGACAGGCAATGCAGTAATTCTGCCGAAAATCAGGCTGGTAGGTGCCCACAGCACAGCGGATGCAGCGATGGACACTGGTGTTGTAGTAGTGTCCAGGGGAGCACTGGACTGGGGAGTCCAAAATAGATCTGTGTCAGCCACCAGCATGGCTTTGCTGGGTGTCCCCCTCCCTGGGGACCAGCTCCCACCTACCTTTGGTGTCACAGTCCTGGAAGGAGAGGGCTCCCTCGTGGCGGGTGGTCAGCCCCCCACCGCAGGGGAAGCAGAGAGCCCTCCCCACCTCGGGCTGGTAGGTCCCACGAGGACATGGCTGGCAGGGTTTGAAGCCATCAGCTGAGTGCTGGCCTGGGGGACACTGACCTGTGGGGACAGACATTGCTCAGTCCCAGCAGCCACGTGTTTTCCCACCCCATACCCAGATCTTCTCCCTCCCCCCACCCCTTTCCCCAGCCTAGGAAGTGGTGTCCTTCCTGTGATCCCTTCTAAACAGCCCAAAGTCAAGACTTTTGCAAGCCCGGGGGATGCTCAGGGCTTCCCCCTCTTCTGGAAAATAGAATCATAAGGTTGGAAGGGAACTTCCAAAGTCATCAAGTCCAACCCCCCGCAGTGACAGGGACATCCTGCACTAGATGAGGTTGCTCAGAACCTCAGCAAGCCTGGCCTTGGATGTCTCCAGGCACTTATGGAGCCTCTACAACCTCCCTGGGCAACCATTTCCAGTGTCTCCTCACCCTCACAGGGAAGAACTTCTCCCTCATGTCTCATCTAACCCTGCCCTGCTCTATTTCAAGCCATTGCCTCTCATCCTTTGGCTCCAAGCCCCATCAAACAGCTTTCCTGTAGCCCCTTCAGGCACTGGGAAGCCACAAGAAGTTCTCCTTGGAGCTTTCTCTTCTCCAGGCTGAACAGCCCCAACTCCCTCAGCCTGTCCCCACCAGGGGCTTCAGCCACCTGATCATCCTTGTGGCTGGGGGCTGATGGTTGAAGTTGGAACCCTGAGCATGGCTCATGACCATCCTCTGGATGTCCCTCACCCCACTGCTCCCCCCTTACCCGTGCAGCCAGTGATGTTGGTGGCTCCCACAGGTCCAAAAGCATCCCCACGAGGACACAGGTCACAGGAGAGCTGTCCTTCCTTCTCCTGGTAGGTGCCAGGGGGGCAGGGCACACACTGCTCCGTCTGCCCGTTGTAGAAGGTTCCCTGCGAGCAGCTGACTGAGAGCCAGGGGGGGTGTCAGCCAGCTCGGGGTGTGAGGTGGCCCCCACAACCCAGGGTGGGACATTTGGGGGGTTGCTCCTTACCACACTTGCCAGCCAGTCTCTGCTGGCCTGGCCCACAGCTCTCCTGCCTCTCTGGAGCCAGGCTCAGCTTCCTGGCCACCTCGTACTCCATCCCAGCAAAGCGCAGCAGGAACCTCTCCTGGTTGATGGATTTCTTCAGGGCTTTGATGGCCGACTTCAGCTTCTTCTCCACCCTCTGCCGCAGGCACTGCAGGTTGCAGCCAGCTAGGGGAGGATGTGGGGAGGGTTCAGGGATGGAGTGAGAAGGGAGGGATGGAGAGGGAACCCAGTAGGATCAAAACCATCTCCCAAATGCTTGGCTGCCCAGCACATCCCAGTCTGGGGGATGGGGGCTGTTTCAATTCTCCTTGAGGCATGGGGATGGCACTCTCCCCCTGGTCCCACCACTGGCCCACCCAGTGCCACTACCATCACCCTGGTCCCATAACTGTTTCCTTGTCCCACTACCATCTCCTGGTCCCACCATCATCCCCATGGTCCCACTACTGTCTCCTGGTCCCAACATCATCTCTAGTCCCACTAACATCCCCCTGACCCTACTACTGTCTTCTGGTACCACCACTATCTCCTGGTCCCATTACTGTCCCCCTGGTTCCACCACCATCTCCAGGTCCCATCACCATCCCCCTGGTCCCATAACTGTCTCCTGGTCCCACCACCACCTCCTGGCCCTACCATCATCCCCATGGTCCCATAACTGTCCCTTGGTCCCAACACCATCTCCTGGTCCCACCAACATCCCCCTGGTTCCACTACTGTCTCCCTGGTCCCACCACCATATCCTGGTCCCATCACTGTCCCCCTGTTCCCATCACCATCTTCTGGTCCCATTGCCATCCCTCTGGTCCCATTACTGCCACCCTTGTCCCACCACCATCTTCTGGTTCTATCACCATCCCCCTGGTCCCATTACCATTTCCTGGTCCCATTGCCACCCCTCTGGTCCCACCACCATCTCCTGTTTCCATCACCCCTGCCTGCACATGAGACACATCAAGCAGCACGGTGCTTACCTGTGATCTCCTCAGGCTTGATCTCTGCCTCAAACTCCAGTGTGATCCGTGTCACCTCCTTGCCAGAGGGGTTACGAGCCCGGCGACCCTTTCCCTTCTTGGAGGAGTCACACTTGAGGTTGACAAAGGCCACCTGACAGTCAGAGCAAGGTGCAGAACCACCTGCACGTGGGGGGAACAAGTCAGGACCTTGTACCTCCCAGGTGGAGGATGGGACAGACATCCCTGGTACCCCCTCACCATCACACCTCACCTTGCACCCCAGCCTTCCCAGCCTCATCCTGCTTGCCCTTGGCCCGTGGGTGCAGGTGGCACTTGGCATCCTTGATCTTGAAGGAAGCTTTTTGCTTGATTGGGGCAGTGACAGTCTCTAAAAGAAAAGGTTTGTGCTCAACACCCCCAGCCTGGGGCAGCCTGGCCACTGGTGGCCACCCAGGAGCCCCCTTACCAAGACACTGCTGGCTGCTGTTGGTGGGTCTCTGCTGCCCACCCTGCCTCAGGACAGGGGTCCCACAGCTCACGGTGTAGCTGCTGTCAGACTCTGTGGGATGGAGGAACCAGAGTTGGGAGATGCTGGAGCAGCTGCCCACTCCCTTAGGTGCCTTGCCAAGGTGATGCTGTGCCATGGAGGGGAAGATTCTCAGCACCCTGCTGGGGGGTTCCTGCACCAGGGACTCATCCCATGGATCTACACTTCCCCAAGCAACCATCTCCCACTCTCACCCCAACCACTACTTGGGTGCTCTTCACGTAGGGCTTCTGGTTTGACATGTCTCAGGTGCAGGCAGGGGTGGTGGGACCAGTGGAGCAGTGGTGGGACCAGTGGGACAATGGTGAGACCAGAATTATGATGGTAGGACCAGTACTGGCTTCTCCCCCCACAAAGTTTGGGATATAAAGGGACATGGGGACCCCCCCTGCCCATGCCAGTGGTGGCACTGGTGTTGGTACCTGGCAGAAAGCGAGCCTTGGAGGCACAGGTGAGGGCACAGCTGTCCTTCTTGCCCATCTTGTTGCAGCTGAGGGTGGCCCGTGGTGGCACTGAACCTGGCAGGCATTTCACCAGCTCTGAGGGACACGCACCAGCTGGTGACAACAAGTAGGGACACCCGTGGCTGGAACAGCCCAGAGACACAGCAGGGACCCCTGTGCCCTCCCACATCACCAGGGATTCACTCAGTGCCAGAGAGCAGCACTGAGACCTCAGAGCAGCACCCCAACCACCCCCAGCTCCTCCTTGGGGATGTTGGATGGGAGTTCTTCCCCATGAGGGTGGTGAAACACTGGAACAGGAGGCCCAGAGATGTTTTGTGGGACTTCATTTTCTTTTTAGGGGTGCACTGAGGTGCCAGAGCCATGAAAACATCTCCCACAGGGACACTTGATAGTGCAAAAGCTCACAGCCATCTCTCAGCATGGTCAAAAAAGCCATGAGATGACCAAGGGCAGAGAAAGGGTGATAAACATCTTATTGAACTTTCCATCCAGACCCATGTGAGATGGATATGGCACCCCAGCCCAAAGCAAGCCCAAACTGTGATGGGATGCCCCAAAAATCTCATGTTCCCTCCACCCTGACCTTAACCCCAACAGCCCCAAGAGATGGAGGGGCTGTGGGGCATGAGGAGCATCCCCAGAGTGATGTGTCCTGCCCAGACCTACCAATACAATCCTTTTTGTTCCAGTGCAGCTTGCAGCCCGTGGGACAGGTACACTGGTAGCTGCCAGGGGTGTTGATGCAGCCAAATTTGCAGCCCCCCCGGTTGATGCTGCACTCGTCAACATCTGTGGGGAATCAGAGTGTCAGGGGTTGGAAGGGACCTGGAGAGATCAGCTAAGTCACAGCCCCCTGCTGGAGCAGGAACACGCAGATCAGGGCACACAGGAAGGTGTCCATGTGGGGTTTGAATGTCTCCAGAGAAGGAGACCCCACACCCTCTCTGGGCTGCCTGGAAGAACGGAGAAGTTGGGTGCAAGGGGCTGTGAGACAGTTTGAGCTGTTGGAGCAGGTCCAGAGGAGGGTCATAGAGAAGATCAAAAGGCTGGAGCACCTCCCTTCTGAGGACAGGCTGAAAGAGTTGGGGTTGTTCAGCCTGGAGAAGAGAAGGGACCTCAGAGGGGACCTCAGAGGAGCTTCTCAATAACTGAAGGGGGCTACAGAAAGGCTGGGGCAGGACTTTTGAATAGGGTCCAGGATGGCAGGACTAGGAGGAATGGATGCAAATTGGAAGAGGGGGGATTCAGGCTGGAGAGAAGAAAGAAGTTATTTGCTGTGAGGGTGGTGAGACACTTGAAGAGGTTGCCCAGAGAGGCTGTGGATGCCCCTTCAATCCCTGGAGGTGTTTAAGGCCAGGCTGACATTGAGCAACCTGGTGTAGTGGGAGGTCTCCCTGCCCATGGCAGGGGGGTTGGAACTAGATGATCTTTAAGGTCCCTTCCAACCCAAACCAGTCTATGATTCTATGAATTCCTCCCCCCCCTCAGCCCTGGCACTGCATAGTCTCAGAGCTGTGATTTTGGATGGATGAATGGCACAACCCATGCCAGGCTGGGGGTGGGCACTGCAGGGAGCTTCCTCCCTGCAGTCCCTCGGGGACAAGGAGACCCTGAACTGTCAGTGTCCCCAAGGGGCCAGGTGGGGGGTGCAGCCCACCCAGGCTGAGCCCAGCCCCACAGCAGGCTGGGGAGCTGCAGGGGGCAGCAGATGGAGCTGACATGGAAGCACTCAGCTCAATTCAAAATGCAGCTGCTCAGCAGCCCTTGTCCCTCTCCCCTGGTCAGAAACAGGGGATCCATGCTCCAGGTCTGGCATGATGCAGGGGAAAAGGTGGAGAGCAGCCAGGGATGGAGCTGCACCCCCAGAAAGCTTTTCTCATCCAGCTTCCAATTCTTGGGAGCACTGATTGGACCCTTCCATCACAGGGTCTCACCTGCAGCATCCTAAAGGATGTGCTGTCTTAGTTTGGGGGCAGGAGGAGGGTCATCATCATCAGCTGAGCATCACTCAGCACCCAGCCTCACACCACCACCTCCCCAAGCTGAGGACACCTTTGTCAAAGTGTGTTTCATTCCCCTCCCTGCACACCCCTGCCTTTGGGAGCTCTCTCTGCCTCGTGAAACTTAAATCAAACCCTTTTGATGTTCCCCCTTCCCACCCCATCCCAGCTCCCCGCAAAAAAATGCTGGGGATTTCTCCCTCTCTCTCTCCTGCTGCAGACACATCACAAGTGGTTCCTGCTGCTGTGTTTGAAGTTGCAGACACCAGAGTCTGGCTGAGAGACAACCCCCCCGCCAGCCCCAGTGAGAAGGATGTGAGGAACAAACCCTCCCCATAGGTCTTTGGGGTGAGGGGTATCCCCAGGGCTCCCACAGCTACCACACCATGGGGCTGCCCACACCTTGGGTGCTCTTGTGTGCTTCCCCAGCACCCCGAACCAGTGAGGTGATGGGTTGCACCAGCATCTCCCCCTGCCCTGAGCTCCTGCAGCCCCTCTGCTCCTACAATGGGCCAAGCAGGACTCATGACACGGGCTGACTGCCACAGGCCCCAGCTTATGCCCATCCAGGGCAGTGGGATGCCCTAGGGATGGTGCCAGTGATGTCTGCTGGTCCCCACAGGACCCACAGGTTCTTCCTGCTAGCCCCCAGTGTGCCCTACCTCCACAGTGGGTGAGCCCATAGAGGGTGTAGCCCTTGTTGCAGAGGCACTGGAAGCTGCCAGGGGTGTTGATGCAGAGGTGGTCACAGGTCCGGTCAAAGGAGCACTCATCAATGTCTAGAGGAAAGGCAAGGAGAGAAATGAGGGTTGGTGTGGTGCAGAGGTGGCCCCAGGCACAAGGGTTGTCCCCTTCCTCCTCCACCTGCTCCAGAACCTGGGGGCAGCTCCAAGGATCCAGCACCTGCATCCAGCCAGGCTGGATGAGGCACTGAGCAACCTGGTCTGGTGGGGGGTGTCCCTGTCTATGGCAGAGGCATTGGAACTAGATGATCTTAAAGGTCCCTTCCAACCCAAACCATTCCATGATTCTATGATTCTATGATCTAGGGACCAAGCACTGGATTGCTCGGGGCATCTTACACCTGGATGCTCCAGGGACCCAGCACCAGGATGCTCAGGTGACCTTGCACTGGGATGCTCTGGTACCCAGCACCAGATTGTTCTGGGTAACCTGTTTTAGGGATTCAGCACCAGGATGATCCAGACCCAGCACTGGGATGACCTAGGACCCAGCACTGCATTTTTTCTAGTGACCAAACACGGGGATGCCTTAGGATCCAGCAATGGGATGCCCTAGGACCTAGCACTGCATTGCTCTGCTGACCCAGCACCAGGATGATCCAGGAACCCAGCACCAGATTGTTATGGAGATCCAGCAGAGGGATGCTCTGAGACCCCATGCTCCCATCCTGTCTTCCTCCAAGCTCCCTCCTCTCCCTCTCCAGCTGCTGCAAATGGAAGCAGAAGCCAACTGCACCAGCATCTCCCCTTGCCCAAAGCTCCTGCAGCCCCTCTGCTCTTCCAATGGGCCAAGCAGGTGCCTATGACATGGGGTGACTGCCAGACCCCCCAGCTTACACCCTGTCAGGGCAGTGGGATGCCCTAGGGATGGTGCCAGTGATGTCTGCTGCTCCCCACAGGACATCTCAGCAGGCCAGGGAGGCCCTGGCTGTGTGGGTGAACCCACTTTGATGGGTTTGAGCATCATTTTATTGGCTTCATTAACTTAATTGCCATCAAAGCCCTGGGAGAGCAGAACCTGGAGGGAGATGAAAGTGAGATCAAAGTGGTCACAGCCCCACAGCTGTTTCTCCCAGCCCCTGGAGCTTCAGGGAACATCCTGACCTTCATCTCAGAGCTGAGTCAGAGCAGAGGATTTCACCTGGCACCAGCCTCCCTGCTGGCTTTAACCCTGTCATGAGAAGAGCCCAGAAATCCCCGAGTGGGAAGTGGGGTTGGGATGACAGCCCAGTCCCATCAAAGGGCTAAGCCCCAGACCAGAACCCAAATCCAAGGCTAATCCCCCAAAGGATGTAAGAGGTCCAGAGGAAAGCAAAGAGGAACAAGGAACAGAGCCAGCAGCCACTGTGGGAGGGCTGAGTGATGCTGTGGGGGCAGAGAGGGGTGATTTGACCCTATGCCAGGGTCCCTGCTGCCCCCACCCCTTATCACCAAGGTCCCCACTGTCCCCTGCCCCTTACCTTGGCAGTTCCTCTCGTTGATGAGCAGTTTGTAGCCCTTCTTGCAGCTGCACTCGAAGCTGCCCACGGTGTTCCTGCAGATGTGGTCACAGCCCCCGTTGTTGAGCCGACACTCGTCGATGTCTGGTGGGGACAGGGGACACACATCATGCTGGGACACTCAGCCAGGAGATCAGAATCCTCCTTCTGGACCCCATTCCCACCAGGAGATGGCAAATAGAAGAAACCCTTTGGGCTCTGGTGGTCACCAGAGGAAGGTGGCTGCTGGTTTTATCTGATGGATGAACTGGGAGACACTGGGGACAGGCTGAGCTCCCAGGGCTCAGCTCCCCTTGGAAGTTAAATGTGCAATTTTGGCAGGTCTCAGCATCCCCTGGAGCAGAGCCAGGGGCTCCCAAAGGGCCTCACAGCTGGGGGAAAGCACCACACTGGATTCTGCAGAGTCACAGTTTGGAGGCTACATTTGGGGACCCTGAGTGGCAGAAAGGAAGAACAAGCTGGGAGGGGGAACTTCTGCCTTCAGAAACATCAGGGGTGATCTTGGCACCTTTAGCAAGGTATCTGAGCTCCTGCTGGTGGGGGGATCCCACTCCCCACCCCATCACAGAAGAAAATGCTGCAGTGAATGAGCTGAGCCAAAACTGAGCTTTTCTAAGGGCATTGAGGACATAAGGGGGGTTGAGGGTGCTCAGGGGTAAGGTGGGAACCCCCCCACACCCCTATTTTGACCCCCACCTACCTTTGCAGGTCTTCCTGTCGGGCTGCAGCATGAAGCCCATGGGGCAGCTGCAGTGCACACCCGTGGCTGCATCGTGACACTTGCTGTCACAGCCCCCGTTGTTCACAGCACACGTCTCTGTAGGGAGAGGGGAGAGAGCAGCCAGGGTGAGGGACCAGGGTTTGAAAAGACTTTGGGGGTGTCACCCCACCCAGATGTTCCCATCCCATCCAAGCACACACAGCCTGAGAGAGAAAGTGGGTGCAGACTTAGAATCATAGAAACATGGAGTGGTTTGGGTTGGAAGGGGCCTTAAAAATCATCTAGTTCCAACCCCCCTGCCATGGGCAGGGACACCTCCCACTACACCAGGTTGCTCAGTCCCTCATCCAGCCTGGCCTTAAACACCTCCAGGGATTGAGGGGGGATCCACAGCCTCTCTGGGCAACCTCTTCCAGTGTCTCACCACCCTCACAGCCTAAATCTCCCCTCTTACAACTTGCATCCATCACTCCTAGTCCTGCCATCCTGGACCCTATTCAAAAGTCCTACCCCAGCCTTTCTGTAGCCCCCTTCAGATACTGAGAAGCTCCTCTGAGGTGTCCCCTGAGTCTTCTCTTCTCCAGACTGAACAACACCAACTCCTTCAGCCTGTCCTCAGAAGGCAGTTGCTCCAGCCCTCTCATCATCTTCATGGCCTCCTCTGGACCTGCTCCAACAGCTCAATGTCCTTCTTATGTTCAGGACTCCAGAACTGGACACAGTAACTCCAGTTGGGGTCTCACCAGAGCTGAGTAGAGGGGCAGAATCACCTCTCTTGACCAGCTTCCCCACAGAGCTCACCATTAGGGATTTTAACATAGCTATAATGAGGTCATGGTCCCCCACCTAATTAAGAAACTCTCCTTCCTGCAGAGAATGAGGGCTGGGAGGCTCAGCAAGGCATCAATACTTGGCAATCCATCTTCTGCCTCTGCAGGCACCCTGGGGCTCATTGTCTTCCCCATTGTTCCACCATGCACCCAGGTGCTGCTCCCCTGGGAATTTGGGGAGTGAAACAATGTGGGGTGTGAATCACCCCAGGATGGAGATAATGCTAAGGCAGGGCAAAGCACCCACATTTCCTATTTCACCACCCAAACACCTGCACCACCCTCTGGCCTTCCAGCAACCTGCTCTTACAGCCACACTGAAGGCAAACTGGGACAGCACCATCCCTATCAGAGGAGGTTTTATTAATTGCAGAGGAGGAGCAGAGCAGCAGCTGCCTGTCTCAGGAAGGATGGGGTCAGGGACAAGAGCAGGGATGTGCCAGAGGAGCCTCTTGTGAAAGAGCAGCCACTGGGAGTGCTGGGAAAAGTGCTGGGTGGTTTGATGGAGGCTCTTCATTCCCCAAACACATCACATTTTTCAGCTGACAGAGGGGAAAACTCCCTGGGATTAATTCTGCCACTCTCAGACCCCTCCCTGACACTGGGGGCTGCCTGTCCCCTGGAAATGGGGTCTGGTGGAGTCCAGCTTTGGCAGCTCCAATGAAGAGGAACTGAATTCCCAAGAGACAAAGTCACAGCTTCTGGTGTGCAAAATACAGCCAGAGCTGGGTTGTGCTGGGGAGGACCAGGCTGTGTGTCCCCAGGGATGCAGGTCTGCAGCTCCCCTTCTCAGTAGGATAGGGAAAGGGTTCTGGTCCCCGCACTGTCACTGCTGCCACCAAGCCACAGAGCCAGCAGTGACCATGTGCCATCTCCCACTGTGCCACAGAGCCAGCAGGGACCATGTGCCACCAGTCCCTAACCATGTGCCACCAAGCCACAAAGCCAGTGGTAACCCCATGCCACTGGTCTCTAACCATCTCCCACCACTGCCACCAAGTCAGCAGTGACTCAGTGCCACCAGTTCCTAACCATCTCCCACTGACACCACCAAGCCATAAAACCAGCAGTGACCCCATGCCACTGGTCTCTAACCATCTCCCACTTTCCCACGAAGCCAGTGTTGACCCCATTCCACCAGTCTTTAACCACTTCCCACTGCCACCATCAAGTCATAAAGCTAGTGGTGATCCCATGCCACTGGTCCCAACCCATCTCCCACTGAGGCACTGCTGCCACCAAGCCACAAAGCCAGCAGTGACCTCATGCCACTGGTCTCTAACCATCTCCCACTGTGCCACAAAGCCAATGGTGACCCCATTCCACCAGTCCCTAACCATGTCCTCCTGCCACCAAGCCACAAAGCCAGTGGTGACCCCATGCCACTGGTCTCTAACCATCTCCCACTGCCACCACTAAGTCATAAAGCCAGTCCCTAAGCATCTC
>VZTY01032707.1:0-11470 GCA_013400935.1 Turnix velox
CTATGATTCTAGGTTTCAGAGCTGGTTTGTTTTTAAAGCAGATTTAAGCAGTTGCCCCGTTCTCATCAGTGAATGCAACAATATGCATCTCTAATCTCAAGACTCTAGATACTGCCATCCAACCCAAAATTTGCACCTAGGCAGAATATACAAGCCTGATAATTGACACAAAGACTAAACTCCTTCCCAATATTGCCATTTCCATCCAGGATTTTTATGAAATCAGTGATACAGTATCTGTTTCTAGAAGCCTGCAAGCTTCTGCTTGCTGAAGGGATCCTTCAGGTGCCTTCCTTTAGGGAATTATTAATTCATTCTGTTGCTTGGTACAACAAATTCTTCTATCTGTTAGATATTTAAAGACTCAAAGAACAAGCTCTGGTACACTGGTAGTGGTTATAAACCAGTGCATCTACTATAAGCATCATAAACCCAAACACCTTGTGTTCAGAGTTAAGAGTCTTCTTATTTTACTGAGCACAGACTCCAAAATTTGCTTAGGGAGAATAATCTCCTGTCTAGTCCTGTTGTTTCCTTCTCTACTGAGGTTAGACCTTCTCTCACAACTACTTATCAGCCACAAACTGATAAAAAAATCTCCCCCTTTGCCAAGTTCAAAGAACACTCTGAAAAAACCTTCCCTTATTTAGCATATTATTGACATCAAAAGAGCACCAACACTCTCCAGCCAGGAAGGCACATGAGAAATTCCCCAAAAAGCACCTGAAGAAGCTCAAGTGGAAAAGAGAGAAAAGAGTTTGGGAACTGTCTGACTGGAAACAGCTATTTTTTTTTTATTCACAGCTGAAGATTAATTAGGAGATGGTTACATATTTTTTTGTTTATCTACCAATTAAGTCAAGAGGATAAAAATGAAGCTGTATCAGGCAGTCAGCCTATGCCTAAGTAGCTACATCAGTAAATTCCTGTGCCTCAAACACCTTCTTCACAAGTTACTTGTTCTCTTCCTTTGTTTCATCAAGGCTGTTTCCCTCCCCAGCCACTACAGCCTCCTTGTTTCATGTCAAAGCACTCACAATAACAAATAATTAGGACAGAAGCAGCTTTGATTATATATCAAAGGCACGATAAAAAAAATCACTTATACTGGTGAAGTGCAAGACAAAGGTTAAGAAACAGTGAAAAGAATAATTAAAAAAATTATAGCTGCTTAACATTCAGCCTCCTCAGTCCAGTGTCTCTCTGGTATACTTTGCCCAAAGGATTGATCTCACACAAGCAGCCTCCTTATTATTCTGGGGAACTGTGTGTATAATACTTGAAGAATCAGCAGATGCTCCAACAGCTAGAGCTACTTTTGTTATATTTAAATAATCTGAGAGTTTTGCAAGCAAAGCTCTTAAACCTATCTGAAATACCCGTAGCATGAGCCAGTGTTTCATCTTAGCATAATATTTGGATCAAGTTGCCAAACAAATCCCCACAGTGGCAGCAAACATGGTCTCTTCTCTTTGCTCATTGAGCCCACCTTCATTTTTTTTTTGGTTGGATCTACAAATTACTACCCAAAACAACTAGCACTTTACCTGGCATTCTCCACTTTGTGCTTATTTTTCTTCATTTTGCCAGGTGAGTCAATTGTCACTCCAAGACTCTTCAGCTGTTTGAGTGTAGCACTGATCACACTTTCTTTATCCACCACCACTCCCGTGTCAGCCTCTGAAGCCACTTCAGTTCCGTCATCAACATCCTGACACTCCAAATCATCATCAACAGCTCCTAATTTTACAGGATCTTGCTCTTCGGAGGACTTTAGGAGGTGGTTTACTTGGCCCTACAGAAAAAGGGAGTGGGGGAGAGATCAGGTGGACATAAACATCATAGAATATCAGAGATTGGAAGAGACCTCAAGAGATCATCTAGTCTCCAGGTGTGAGACCACGCCTGGAGTATTGCATCCAGTTCTGGAGCCCGCAACACAGGAAGGACATTGAGCTGTTGGAGAGGGTCCAGAGAAGGGCCACAAAGGGCTGGAGCAACTGCCCTATGAGGGCAGGCTGAAGGAGTTGGGGTTGTTCAGCCTGGAGAAGAGAAGGCTCAGAGGGGACCTCATAGTAACTTATCAGTACCTGAGGGGGTCCTACAGAAAGGCAGGGGAAGGAATTTTTAACATAATATCGGATGGGAGAACTAGAAACAACGGATGGAAATTGGAGNAGGGGGGTTGGAACTCGATGATCTTTAAGGTCCCTTCCAACCCAAACTATTCTATGATTCTATGTGTTAACAGGCTATTATAGAATCATAGATAGTTTGGGTTGGAAGGGAACTTAAAGATCATCGAGTTCCAATCCCCCTGCCATATGCAGGGACAAATTTTCTGGCAGAGAAACCAAATACAGACCCAGTTCACATGCACTGTGGGCAAACACTGGAAAACCTTATATTTCAAGCTTTCTATAAGAGTCTGCAATGAATTTAACCACATCACACACTGATACTCCTCGAGATTAAATTATCTGCCCTTTAAGGGACTTGAAGGTAAAATGCTGTGCTATTTTAGCTTCCCAAATTAGTGCCCTTTATCATCAGCTGATACTACCTCTGAAGTAAAGAATTACTTATTAAACAGTACTCCATGGATGTATGGCAGAGTGAAGTACAAATTAACCACTTAAACCTTAAAAAGAAAACAACTAAGAGACACAAACTGAGAACTTTTCCATACAGCTTAAGTTCACACATTGCTCTTCCAGCTGAAAGCCACACACAATTTTCATCCATGCCAATACCACCTCAAAGCTTCAGCAGTGCGCTTGTTTTCACTGGTGCTTTTATTGCAGAATATCAAATTTAATCGAATTACCAGTAAGTCCTGGTAAAGCTTCTGATCCCCCGAGAGATGCCGAGGCAGCAGCGAGGCGGGTGGCTCCGAGCTTTGCTCGCTTGTTACCACCACGTGGCTACTGGCTCCCTCTCTTGGCTCTTTCTGTAAAGACACACTGACACTTTCTTCCAGGGATGAACTGCGAATAAGTGCCTGGGAAATGTTGTCATTCCTGAAAGAAAACACAGAGAGAGCTAGATGTTTCACTGAAAGAGTAAGCACAAGTATCACTATTATGTGTGACACATCAACACTAGAGTAGAAGAAAAATCTGAGTGCTGGAAACAGATCCTAACATTCCTGGATTTAGCTTCACCTTGTTGAGGTTTTTACTCTTTTCTGCAATAATTTCCTTTCAAAAATCATTTGAGTATTGAAGAAATACAACTTGTCAGAGTGCTGTAGTTTCATGCTGCAAGTTTTTTTTTAAAAGATTATTTGAAAATGACAGTGGCTTCTCTGGATTAGCCAAAATTCAATGGCACTCCCTGACTTAACCTTAAAGCAGGTGAAATTAAAGTCATTAACAACTTGGAGTTTGTTTTTATGTTATGGGATTTTTATGTTTTGGGGATTTTTATGAATACTTAAAAGCCTTTTGCAGCAAGCACCTTTCATGTGTTCTGAAAAATGACATTAAAAAAATTTTTTTACCAGGGTAAGTAACCAATAATGACATTCCTGTAGTAGTTTAACACCACTTCAAAAACATCTCGAAGATACTAGAAGTGCACACAACACACACACAAGACATCCTGAAAATTGTGAACTGAGAACAAACACCTTATTGAAATGTTTCTGGATAGCAGATGTGAAAGAGGAACTGTAAAATGAAGTTTTCAGATGAAGAGATTAAATATTCTAGAATGAGTTACAACGTGATGCTCTCCATCCCCTTCAGCCAGCTGGTGTCTGTGTCCCACAAACCTCATGAGTCCAGATATACCACTGGAACTATCATCCCAAGAAGATCCTAGAGCCATCCCTCCCCCTCCCTCCTTTCCCCTCCCTGTTCCTCCTCAGGAGACAAGTGTAAGATAAGGGAATTTCAGAACCCAACTGATCAATTGCCTGTGTTGAAAGCGATAAGATTTAAATCACGTGACATACTAGATAGTCAATGTAGGTTATCAGTTACTCTTACACCCCAGCAATTATTCATCATTCCCCCCAAAATGTTCCACTCCTCCTCAAAAGGAATCTGGATGCTCTGCATTCTTACTACCAGATACTTCCACAGCAAGCTCACAGGGGCTTGTGAATCCAAGTTGAAGAGAACCTCAAGATGGCATCTCTCTAAAATACAGGCTGATTTCTATCAGGAACATTTACAGTAGCAATAAATGTTTACAGATAATGCTTTAATAAAGGACTATGAATATTTAAGTTATAACTTAATTATCATAATCTTTCCCCAATATGATTATTCCAGGAATCTAATTTAACTGTATTTAAACAGTTGGACAAGGCACCAGGCAGCCTGATCTAGTGGGAGGTGTCCCTGCCTATGGCAGGGGGGATGCAACTCTATGATCTTTAAGGTCCCTTCCAACCCAAACTATTCTATGATTCTATTTGCTCTCCTTTAGCTGTTCATACCCAAAGAACATTTGATCATTCAGTTGTTGAGCTATTCCCTGTGTAAAAATAACATCTGTATAGGTAAGTAGAAATATTTTGCAATTGCTTCCCAAATCAGTCTGAAATGAATCACTGCACTACAAAGAAACTTAACTTAAAAATAATTAAATTAACAGCAGCAAAGCTGTACCTGCATTCACTCCACAAAGTAGTTTGGTGTGAAATATAGAGATATAGAGCCATATAATCAGAAGCTGCTCATCCTCAGCCCGTAAGAACCGAAAGGGTTCTGAATGCTGACAGGGAAAAGCCACTGAGGAAAACAACCAACTACATCAGCATTCTCTTTCTCTCTCAGAATTTAAGGTAAGAAAGGGGATGCTGCCAGCCCTGTGTGTGCTTTTCAAAGTTGAAGGCTTTCACCAACACCAGGCTAAACCTGCAGACTCTAAAGGCAAAGGTGTTATTGTGAGCTGAACAATTTGGGCATAATTAAAAAACAAAGAAGGGAAGGATGAAGGAACTGATGTCAGGTGACTATGCAAAATTCCTGGGGAAAAAAAAAAGTAATTATGAAAGTAGTAATTTATGAAAGGTAGTTCAGCTGATTATGAGAATACAGGATATCTCTGGTTACTCACTGGAGAGCATTCTGATTAGTTCCTTCTTCCACCAGATGAATGCTGTCTACAAAGCTGGGCATGTCCACCACCTTTAAGGAGGAAGCAATACTTGTATTACTTGCATCTTGTCCAGCATTAATTGAAATGCTAATGTCTTCCTTAGAAATCTCTTCATCCTCTTTTTTCCCTTGTGGTGTGGAGTCATCTTGTTTTTCCGAGGCCGTATTCCAAAATAAGCTAGCTCCTAGAAAAGAATTGCAGATTTGCTTGTTTAAGGAAAGTCATTGCTATTACTTTGTAAAGCCAGAGGAACCATTTCCTCGCATTCAGGTTTCTACACTTTAGAAGTAGTGAAAAGGGTTTTAGAACAGCTACAAGTTGCCAAAACATCACTTAAGTTCTAGTTTCTTCCAAAGCACACTTGATGAAAATAAATGGTTGTATTTAAAATATATTAGTGCACTGACCTTGAGCCATTTTGAAATATTTCCTCCAGACTAACCACAGTATTTTCATAGATTTAACAGGAATCGACACATGAATATGTAACTTTACAGACACAGCTGCCTAAGATGCTAAAATTAAAGCAAATAATCTCCTCTCTCTTGTGCAGGTAAATACACAACTTGCAAAAAAACCATCAGTAACATATTTAATATAACATCAGATGAGAGAGAAGGTATTAGTTTTCAGAACAGTGTAATTATTAGAAAAAACAGTGAGTTTTTTCTGTCTGGAGGGCACAATTTAAAGAGAAAAGACTCTGCCATCACTGAAATAATTATTTTTCCAGCAGCTTTGGCAATCACTGCTGTTGCAGCCTCAAGACAAAAGTAGCTCCAACCTAAAAACTTGCAAATAATCCCTGGAGAACTTTGCTGCTCTTTCTACTTTAGTGCAGGTTTGTGTACACACAGCATTTCTGCAAAGCACTCCCTCTGTGCCCAGACAAAATAACAGAAACATCCAGAAAAAAAGTGATGACAATCGATTTTTAAGAATAAAGCGTTACCTGTGCTCACAGCAATGCTCACGCTTTTCCTGGAGTGAGAACCCAGCGAGGGCTGTGTTTCCATAGAAACAAAGTCCCCTTGTTTCTCTGGCTGCAGAGCCTGGCTGGAGGCAGCCACCTCAGGGGAACAAACCTGACGAGCCTGTGCTTCCAATAAGCGTTGGATCTGTAACAGTTAGCAGAAAGTTAGAATTCTTACAGTAAAATACAGAGTATAATGGGCAGAAGTGAATTACTAAATTAAACTCCTGGATTCAAATCCAGGCTGCACTGTCACAGGAGTCTGATAACCTTCCAGCTGTCAGCAATGCAGTACAAACCAAGCCATCAAGTCTGATGCTGGCAGAGGTAGCAAGGAAGAAGGTTTTTAAGCATGTTGGCACACAGACAGCTTGAGTAAAGCTTATTTGTGCTACACTTGTTGGAAAATATTCTCTGTCCCTTTCATTCACACCCAAAACCTATTACCGACTTACCAGCCAAGCATTTATATGCCAATTGTCCCTACACCATGCTCAACCAACTCTGGATTAATTACAAACTCAAGCACTTCAATGATAAAGTTGAGGTTGCCAGGCAGTCTTCACTCTAGTCTTTGCATCCACCCTCTTCACCAATTAGCTCACAGCTCCATGGAGAAATACCACAACAGTGAGAGCTATTTCCTATTTCTCATGCACAACCCACACTTGGAGAGCTCAATTTTACAGACAGAGACTCTGTCTAAAGCATATTTCAATTGTAATTTCATATTTCAGTTGTAATTTTCCAGTTTAAGTAAGAAAAAATAAAATATACTGCAAGCAACTTTCCTATTTCTATCATCCATCACCAGCAGCAATATTTAAACTGTGGCTCTTCAGCCCCAAATCACAGCCTGAAAAAAAACACAGGGGTTTTCCAGGCAACAGCCTCAACAGCTCAGGAAGCAGCAGGCTTGAAGGTGGGCAAAGCAACACACAAGGATGTTTTGTATGCTTATAATAATTCCAAAGTTTATACTTCAAGCTGTAAATTTCTTTTACATAGTAACTCATCAATACCTGAAAGGGGCCTACAAAAAGGCAAGGGTTGGACTTTTTAATAAGATATGCGATGGGAGGATGAGAAACAATGGATGTAAATTGGAAGGGGGTAGATTCAGGCTGGATATAAGAAAGAAATTCTTTAGGGTGAGGATAGTGAAACACTGGAAAGGGTTGCCCAAAGAGGTTGTGGATGCCCCCTCAATCCCTGGAGGGGGAGGTGTCCCTGCCTATGGCAGGGGGGTTGGAACACTCTATCTTTAAGGTCCCTTCCAACCCAAACTATTCTCTGATTCTATAATTCTATTCTATATACACAAGAAAGCACTTCTATGTAAAGCATTTGTTTGCATCATGAGAGTCTACTAAATGTCACAGAAACACAGTAAAATAAATGCAAAATTTAATAAAGCAAGTCTCAAATGGTTTTCATCTCCAGGACACCAATTAGCAGAGCTAGTAAGGACCACCCCCTCCACCCACAAACTGCTGGTATGACACACTTCCCTGTTACAACATGGATAGACAACAGCTAATTCCTTTGGCAGAGGAACTATCACAGCAGAATCACTAAGAGGGCAGAGGAAAAAGCTGCCATTTTCACAAACCTGAGCTTGTAGTAATTTGAGTTGTCTGTCTTGCTCTGTAAGAACCCGGTATGCATCTGGAGATAATCCCATCATTCCATTATCTGATCCTGCTTTAGGAGAAGACACATGCAGGCACTGGGAGTGGGCTGCACAGAATTGGGGGCTGGAGGGGCTGGCACTCGATGGCAGCCTCATTCCAGGAGATAAGCAATTGTCAAGAGAACAGTTCTCAGTTTTCCCATGATATCTCACATTTATAGGGCTGCTGGTGGTATATCCTGGATTGCAGCAGCAAATATTTGGACAGATGATATTCTGATGGAACATGGCACACAGATTCTGTTGAGCCATCTCTGACTGGATTTCTGATTCATGTTTGGGGATGATTTTACCAATTCCTTGCCATGTGTTTATGGGATTATACTGGAGAGAAGAGGGAAATTGACAGTTGCAGGCATTGACTGGGCAGGAAGATGGCACTGGGGCTGGCAGCTGCAGTTCTGGTGGTCTTCTGCAGCTCTGTGATGAAAAAGCAGAGGTGTAGAGGACTGGTTGTCCAACAGGAGGAAGCTGATTGGAACTGGGTATTGGTGTTCTTCTCACTGGATGCTCTCCCTGCTCTGCCACTCCTTCAGGATTTAACACAAGTCTTTCTGGAGGCTTTCTGGAGTGATGCACAGATGTATCTGGGGAAGGTCCACTACAAGGGGTTGAAGGAGAAGATGATCCAGAACTTTTTCTTGATTGAGGGCAAGCTTTCTTACAGCGCAACTGCTGCTGTAGCAGAGGTTGCTTTCCTCTGGAAGGCCTTGGAGGTGGAATTTTCTGGTTTAAATGGTTTGGTAATGGCCTCAAAGAGGGATCTCCCACATTAGCAGGGAAGTTCTGCTTGTCTTCAGAGTGCTGGGTGGGGTAATATGTAGACACCAAGCACTCTTTCTTTTTATTAGGTTGATGTAACACTGAAGGCAGGCTTTTAGCATTTGAAGTCCCCATTGGTTTAGATGATTGTCCTGATTCTACAAAGCTCCCATCTAAAACAAGTGAGAGTTCAGGAACTGATGGAAAGATCCTGGTAACCTAAAGGGATAATTACACAAGTTTAAGGTAGTTTTTCAGCTCTTTGCATATAGAATTTCAAAGAAAATGTTGTAATTTAAAAATCAGTATTACAACCATTACCATCTCCAACTAACTATACATTAAATACTGTCCTTAAGAACGGAGCATCCAAATGCAGAAAAAGCAGCAAGATCTCCAAGACAGTTCTTGGAAGAAAAACAGGCTTTCATATGTAAAAACAACCATGTCTACTAAATGAATGCTCCAGAATTTCAGAATATGGATCTTTCCCTCCTTCAAGAAATAGACTACATGTTCCCTCTGCAACAGAACATATTTTATAATCCACAACTTTCACATCCTTCTAGATGTCTGTTGTACAGCACATACAGGAACTAAAATGCACATAATCCTGGAAAAAGGCAGGTAAACTAGAATAGTTGTGACTCTGGGTCCATTTTTTCAGTTGTGTTTTAATTGCCAGTGGTTTGAGACAAAGTTTGTACTATCCAGTCCTCTTATAACAGGTTCTGCTGCTCTAAATGTCACATCTGAGGTTCCCATAAACAATTAATTGCCGAGTTACCTGTTGGCTCACTGGGTGAGGACTTGGAATTGGTCTGGGAGATAAATCCTCATCTTCTACACCAGAGTCATGATCACTTGCTGACAACTTGCTGGGTGAGCAGCCTTGAGCATGGCTAAAACCACCACAAGTCAAAATAAACACATTTGCTTGTCAGATTGGGCAGCAGCAACATGAATTTTCACATTTTATACCATACAGCGCAACATCAGCATCGTTTTTTTCAACAAGAGGTTGCTATACACCTGGTTAGCCAGGAAGAACAGAGAGCAAACAACTCTAAGAAAAAAAAAAAGAATGAAAATACAAATGCTGCTTTTGGGCAAGAAAAATACTGATCTCCCTTCCTATCACCCTCAGATGGACAGTCCTTTTAAGTGACATACAAACAGAAAAGCAGTGATTTTTATTAAAAAGATACAGTAAAGACATTGCTCAAAGGAAAATAAAGACTATCTTATAGTCACAGATTAAAATAAAATGATGGATACCCCAGGTTCTTAAAATGTCCTAAGTTTCAATGTATCCAAGTCTCACTTTTCTGAAAAGCCAGAAGAAAAAGGAATTTTTACCAACTTAAGTAGATTTGAATTAGGGATCTCCTTTAAAAGGACAGCTCTCAGGGAAAGATTAATAAGTGAACTAAGCTCCATTAATAAGGAAGCCTTTTTAGGAATCATTCACTGCATAAATTACAGCCACCAGGATCAAGAGGAGAACTAAAAGTAGTTTCTCTTGACATATAGTCAGCTTGATAATCTTATTTGAAGAATTTTAACTGTAGGAGTAAGCAAAAGCATACAGATTTTAATGTGAGATCACTGCATGCACAACCCAGGTCAAAAAACCTCACCCAAGAATTCTACTGCTTATAAAGAATAACTTCTGCTTATAAAGGACATCTGAAAGATTTACCTTGTGATGGGAAGTTTCTTGCAAACTCTGCTGAAGAACTCAGTTTCTACATTTTGCTTTTCTGCACTCAGCTCAAAGTGGATTAGGTTCTTGTCAGAAGGTTCAACATTCTGGAATGATATTTTCCATATTTGTGAAGCAGGAAATTTTCAGCTTTTAAATCACTCAGGTAGCATTCCCAGAGAAATCATTTTAGGGACATTTGTATCTATTTGCTGTTTGTCCTTTACTTTCAGTTCTCAATTCTTCCACCACTATAAGGAGGCAGGCAACTTCCCTTCCTGTTTAACACTGTTCCCCCCCTGCTGCTCTGAAGTAGTCGGCCTAATTATAGCCACAAGCAGATGCTTCCTTACTGGAGCTGCTTAGATATTCTTCCACAAGCCTCCACCACTACAGGAAACAGCAACTGCTCCAATTCTGCTTCACACACCCAAGCAAGTCCTAGAGACAGCAGAAGCAAGCTTGTGTGACTAAAAGCCAAGTTGTATCTGCATTAAAGGTGGAAGCCACCTATGAATAAGGAAATGTAGCTGGAAACAGGTCACACATTACACTAGCTGCTTCTCTACCAGGCAACATGACAAGTATCAAGCAGACTAAACAATTCAGATTCAGGTTCTGCACAAGTCTAGGAAAACATACAAAAAACTGAGATTTCCTACACGGTCCTCAAACTTGATGAGTTATCTCCCAGACATTGCATAAACAATTATTTCAATTAATTACTTTGCAACAAAGGCAAAATTATCCCTGCTTTTGCTACTGTAGCACAGCAAGAGCTCTGCAGTTACTAACCCCTGAATTTCCTTTTGCATTCAACTTCACCCAAAGTTTTACTCTCCAGAAAGCACCAATCTGCATGGCCCAAACAGTGATTAGAATTGTCCAGCATGCACAGAGCACAGCAGGCTAACATGCTAGGGGAAATCAGAATCTCTGCTCAAAAGGTCGCTAATAAAGAACACTAGCCAAGTGCAACATCGCAAGATAGACTTTAAATTACAGTTACATAATTTTTAAACATTGCAGTTCAATTCAGAACCATGGAATAGTTCAGGTTGGAAGGGACCTTAAAGATCATCGAGTTCCAAACCCCTGCCATAGGTCAGGGACACCTCCCACTACATCAAGCTGCTCAGTGCCTTGTCCAGTCTGGCCTCAAACACCTCCAGGGATTGAGGGGGCAGCCACAACCTCTCTGGGCAACCTCTTCCAGTGTTTCACT
>VZTY01032709.1:0-10145 GCA_013400935.1 Turnix velox
CCCCGCCGCGCCCCCCCAGCTGTCCGCGGGCCGGGCCGCCTTCCCCGAGCTGGGTTCGCTGGAACACGCGGCCCCGGGCAAGCCGCCGCCCTCCGAGCGCAGGGACGCGCTCCCCAAGGCCGAGTCCAGCGACCACATCTCCTCCTGGGCCGGCTCCTCGCCCCGCGCCGCCGGCCTGCCCAAAGCCGTCTCCAGCGAATTCATCGCCGGCGGGCGTGTGGGCCTGGCCAAGCCTACGGCCCTCTCCAAACCGGAGCCGGAGGACGTCCCCCTATTCGGCAGATCCCTCGGCCTGCCAAGCCCCGGCGATTCCGGCGATGTGCCCCTGGGCTGCTCGGGAGCGGTGCCGGAGAACGGCGCGTTCCGGTGAGTGGAGCCGCGGCGGGCGGGCAGAGCGCGAGGGGCGATGCGGGGCCGAAGCTGCCCTTGCCGTGAGGCTCCGAGCGCAGCATGGGGTGGGCTGATGCTGCCCCTTTTTAATGCTGCCGGAGGAGATTTGGGGTGAGGGGCTGTGGGTGAGCGGGGCTCCCTGGAGGCGCACGCTGTCCGTGCGGGCAGCGTTTGGGGTGGTGTTTGTGGGGCGGGTGCCACCTGCCCCAGCTGCCTCCCTGAGCTCTGGCAATGCTGAGGCCTTGGCTTCTCTCGCTGCTGAAAACGTGTCCCCCGTGACTGAGCCTCATCCCGGCTGCGGCGAGCAGAGCCGGCGGGGCCCCTGGCGCAGGCTGCGGAATGTCATTGATGTGTTGTGACTGCTGGTGGCTTCGCACGGCTGAAGGACACCGCTGCGGGGCTGCCAGCGCCGCTCTCACAGCTGATGCCCTCGCCTCTTTGGGGCTGGCCCTGCTGTGGGGTGGGGGCTGGGATGGGGCACCTTTTCCCCGGGGGCCTGAGGAATAGGTGATGGTGCTTCCTGGGAAAGCAAGAGGAAGCAATTTTCCAGGGACACAGTGTCTTACAGGCTGCCTGCTGTGCCAGCCTGCCTCAGTCAGTTTGTGGTGATAAAAATAAGGGCTCTTTGTGCCGATTTCTAGAATTTCACCGGAGCTTGAATTCCAGTGGGGCTTGCCGTGTACTGAGGTGCAGACTCTGGGGTGATTTAGATTCAAGGACCCTTTTCCCCTAATGTGGAAGTTATGGAGCTGGTATATGTGCTCTAGCTGAGCTTCAGCTCTGTTGCAGACAGAAAGCTTCCTCAGTGAAGCTAGGGTTTGACTGGGGATGGATGGGAAAGTGGGGAAGACCTCTGAGCCCGAGTGTTAGCCTTTTCTTTCTCTGTCCTCCCAAGCATCACGGTGGTCACTTGGAACGTGGGCACAGCCATGCCCCCCAATGACGTGACGTCCCTGCTGCACCTCAACACAGGCGAGACAAATGACGTGGACATGATTGCCATTGGGTAAGAAGATAAGGTGCAGGGCTCCTTCCCCTCCTTCATTCTTTTCTGGGGATTCCCATAGTCGTAGGGGATGGGGAATAGAAGAGCTTCAGCCCCAACATCTCCCCCGGTGAGGTGAGCACAGAAGGATGTGCATTGCGAGTGGTAAAATATCAGAGAAGGTAATAATGGAGGATAAGCTCCTAGGCAAATGGGAGTCCTAAGATAAATGAAACACCTGAATCTGAGTAGCCTTGAACCCTCAAAGAGCCTATGGCTGGCTATATGCAGAGCTGATCCTCAACAGGCACTGATGTTGCCATGAGTCCTGGCAATCCTGGCACCAGCTCCGTAGAGGCATTAAAATTGGCTGATGGAGTCCTCTGGGAGTATTTTCCTCATCTCAGCTTTTGCCTGTGATATGCAGGCCTCAAGGGCACGAGTCTGCTTTTCTCTCCCAGCTGGGTTGGCTCTGTGCCCTTGGCAAGGCTTCACTGCTGGCAGAGCAGCAGTGTCGGTGTGGTAAGGCTTTATTGGTGTGGCTGGCAAGGCAAGCTCTGCCAGAGGCTGAGGGTAAACTGGTCCCTGGAGGTTTGCTGTGGTATGTGTGAATTCCTGCTAAGACCAGTCCTGCCTTCATACAGGGAACGAGAAGCAGCCTCTGCCTGTGGAGGGCATAGAGTGGGGGAGTTGGATCTGCCTCTGGGATGCTCCTGGGGACTCCCCCAGCTCTCCTCTTTCTGGGGAGAGAGAGCAGTTTAAGACCAAAGCTCAGTTGGAGGCAGTTTCCTTGTCCCCTCAGCCTTATGGACCAGCCAGATAAGGCTCTGTGTGGGTGTAGAGGTAAAATTGAGCTGGATTGGACAGGAGGTATAGATGACATTGAGAGACCTGCTGGGGTTGTGTCCTCATTGGGGCAGGCTCTGCTGCTCCCCACTCCCAGGTGTTTCTGCCTGGCTGTATCCTTCTTCTAACCCATGTCTCTGTGTCCTGAGCATTTGGTATTTTTAGGCAAGACATTTCCAGATTCCATTGCTGTGTGCAGGCATTAAACTTTCCTTTCTTTACTAATTGCTGAGCTATTAACCTTCTGTTTGCTGCTACTCTGAGGCTGGTGGCTGGGATGCATCTGAGCACCCTGAGCTAAAGTTCTGGTGAGATTTGGCCTCTCTGTAGAGATGAGTGCAGATGAAATAGCTACTCTTGCTCCTAGAGACAGGCTTTAGAGCACTGCCCAACCCTGTGCAGCCAAACTGCTCCTGCTTTAAAAAAGGTCTTGTGCATTTGGGAGCACTTGTGCCAGCTGCTAGCACATGGCCCAGAATTACTGGAGCAACAACATGGCTGATTTGTGCTCTGTACCTGGAGTTCTCACATTCACTTCCCACCCTGGCTCCCCAGCACGGTGCTTTGGGGCACCTTTCTCAAAGAGCTCCTGCTGGCTCAGACCTAGACACCTCCCTGCTGTGGCTGAGGGACCTGTCCCTTTCCTAACAGGCTGCAAGAGGTGAACTCTAAGATAAACAAGCGCCTGAAGGATGCCCTCTTCACAGATCAGTGGAGCGAGCTCTTCATGGATGCACTCAGCCCTTTCCACTTTGTCCTGGTAAGGAGGTCCCAAAGGGGCTGGGCAGCTCCTGTTCCCTCTCTGCCAGCCAGGCTGGTGTGCCATGAGGAGGGAGAATTGAGCTGCAGGGACAGAGGGAGGAAATGTGATAGGAGAGCTGGCTGCAGGCCCAGCTTGCTGTGGGGACAGCTGCAGCCATCCAGGCAGCCTGTGGGGCCGGACCCAAAGGCTAGTGGTGCCTCTCACCAGTGTGCTGTGTTGCTTGTGCTGCCCAGTTCCCTTTCCTGTGCCTCAGGCTTTCTCTGTGGTGCTTTGGGGACACTTGTTGCCTGCTGCATTGCACTGGAATGAGGAGGTGAATGTGGCAATAAGGCAGTACTTCTGGCACTTACCCCAAATTTCACATTGCTGGGCTTATCTGTCTGCATAGATCTCTAAACCAAACGTGCTGTTAGCAAGATGAGGGGTGTGCAGAGAATGGAGGTGGTGCCTCTATGTCCTGGAGGTGGAGGGAAGCTGCCTCTGCTCCTGCAGGATCTGTTGTGGCTACAGTCCCTACTCTCATTCCAGGTCAGCACAGAGCGGATGCAAGGTGTGATCCTACTGGTGTTTGCCAAGTACTACCACCTCCCCTTCCTGCAGGACATCCAGACTGACTGCACCAGGACTGGGCTGGGAGGCTACTGGGTGAGTGTGACTCCAGGGGAAGGGGAGGAGTGCCTGGTTGTTCAAGGGCTCACGGAATCCTCTCGGTGCAGGGCAACAAGGGTGGGGTGAGTGTTCGTCTCTCTGTCTTTGGCCACATGGTCTGCTTCCTCAACTGCCACCTGCCAGCACACATGGAGAAGGCGGAGCAGCGCAAGGAGGACTTTGCCACCATCCTGCACATGCAGCAGTTTGAGGGGCGCACGGCCAGCGGCATCCTGGACCACGAGTGAGTACCCCAACACCTTGCTCTACAGTCTGGGACAGGGTTCTATGCCGGCCCCCGTGCTTGACCACCTCCAGATAGGGTTTGGGATCTGCCCCCCTCAGTCCCATCACAGCTTGGAGAATGGGGTCTTGTCTTCAGAGCTGTGAGATTGTCCTGTGGTCCAGAGGGGAGCCAGCAAGATGAGTCAGGTGTTAAAAGGGATCCTTGGTCCTCCCCCAGAGCACGTCCAGGCCTGGTGCAGCTCCTGCCATTCTGGCACTGCTGGTTTTGGGACTGGTGAGGCGGGGTCTCTGCCCCACATGCTGGGGTCTGTCCCAGTCTCTCTGCTGTTAGGTCTGACTTTGGTAGGTGTCTCATGGTGGAAGTTTCCACCTTCAATTTCTGCCCAGGGAAGTCAGGCCCATTTGGTTAATGGTGCGTGGTCCTACCTGAGGACTCCTGTCAGGGCTGGCAGCAGGCCAGGCTATTGGCTGAGAGCTGACCTTCACTTGTGCTGCTGAGAGTGCCTGTGCTGCAGCCTGAGCATGTTTTCCTCCTGTGCTGCCGGGCTCGGGTTGCCTCTGACCTTCCATCCCATTGCCCTCCCTCCTGCCCACAGCCTCGTCTTCTGGTTTGGGGATCTCAATTTCCGCATCGAGAGCCTTGACATCCGCTTTGTGAAGTATGCCATTGACAGCAACATTCTGAGCCAGCTCTGGGAGAAGGACCAGGTGAGAGGAGAGGCTGTGCTGCTGCTGCTCCACAGCAGTGCCCTCAGTAGCGTTTGGCTCTTGCCAGAACATCGTGTGCAGTGGTGGGACAGGGTCTGTCTCCTTGCTTCCCATGGGACACAAAGAACACTGGCTGTAGGGAAGGGGCAGCACAATGCAGGATGATGGAACTTGCTTCCTTGGGCACCTGCTTCCTTTATCAGAGCGTGACAAGGAGCTGTAATATTGTGGGTGCAAACTTGCTACTTGCGTGACTTGGACAAACCTCCAGCGCTGTGCAGGACTGGCAGCAATGGGGTGGGACTGATTCTGTGCTGTGAGTGGAGAGATCTAAGGGGCTTGCAGAGGTGTCTGCTGTGCTCCCTCATCTGCTCTCTTTCCCACAGCTGAACATTGCCAAGACCACCTGGCCTGTCCTCAATGGCTTTCAGGAGGGACCCCTGAACTTCCCACCAACCTTCAAGTTTGATGTGGGCACCAACAAGTATGACAGCAGGTAGGGGAGCAGAGCTCAAGCTTGTGCCTGGGAGTGGGTGGTATGGCCGCAGGAGGGATGCCAACGTGGGGGGGGCCATGAGCCAGGGTGGATGGTGTAGGGTGTGGGGAGCCATATGCTGTTGAGGGGATGGCTGGCAGGCTGGAACACACTGAAGTGTGTGCCAAGACGAGCCCCGTTCCCTGCCTGCTTGTGCCTTAGTACTAGGGGGAGGCAGTTTGGGGTGGAGCCCACTGCCCCTGCCAGGCAAGAGATGCCCCTCTGTGCCCTGCAGTGCCAAGAAGAGAAAACCTGCGTGGACCGACCGCATCCTCTGGAAGATCAAAGCTCCCAGTGTGGGGCTGGGCGCAGGTGGGCGCCGGCACAGCCCAGGGGTGCTGTCAGTGACCCAGCTCTGCTACTGCAGCCACATGGAGTACACCAGCAGCGACCACAAGCCTGTAGCTGCCATCTTTGCAGTGCAGGTGAGCCCACAGGCAGCAGCTCAGCCAGTGTGTGATGGAGTGTGTGGGACTTATTTTATTTTTGTTTGGTAAGTCTGACTGTTTGGCCGCCGTGGCCCGCTGTTGATGTATGCAGGAGGGCCCAGCAGCGAATGGGTGCTCTGGGCAGCAGGAGCTGCTCTCTTTGCCATGCCCTTGTTCACCATGTGTGTGTCTCTGACAGTTTGCTTCCAAGGCAGACAAGCCTCCTGTTGAGATTTATGTGGCTGACGAATGGAGCAGGCCTGAGCAAGCAATTGTCAGGTACAAGATGGCTGCTGGCTTCCACCGGAGCTCCTGGGACTGGATAGGACTCTACCGGGTAGGGGCTTGGGGGCTGGAGGGAGTGGGGAGCACCGTGGGGTCCCTTCCCAGCTGCCCCTGACCAGTGGATGGGGATGCATGGCACAGACCCCTTTTTTTTTGCTCCTGTCACCTCAGACCAGCAGGATTTTGCCTGGCTTCAGGAGGCTCAAATCCAGCAGTTCCTTCTTCCTCTTGCTCCAAACCCACAGGTTCAAAGCCTGACACTGCTGGGGGCTGGGCACTGAGGCACAGTGGGGTGGGTGTGAGGCAGTTCTCAGTGCCCATGTGCAAGGGGCTGAGTGAGAGGAGAGGGAAGCCCAGGTGTGGGTGATGGTGCTGAGCAGGGTTGGTGTTCCCCCTGTGCATCTGTGTTCTTCCATGCTCGCAGGTGGGTTTTCGGCATCCTAAAGACTACGTGTCCTATGTCTGGGCCAGGAACGATGATGGAGAACGCTGCCTGGAGAAGCAACTGTGTGCACAGGTGAGCAGTTCCCTATTGCTTTGTGCTGAACCTTGGGTGGGCTGTGCTGGTATCTGGGATTTCTGCTCTCATCTGAGCCTGGAGGTGGGAGAGGGCCCCTCTGTGCCCACCCCTGGTACTCAGCAGCTGTCTCTGGGCTGCAGGTGATGTTCTCAGAGGAGACTCTACCCAAGGGGAAGGGCGAGTACATCCTTGGATACTACAGCAATACCTCCAGCAGCATCGCTGGTGTCACTGAGCCATTCCAGGTCAGCATGTCTGAGAGGTGGGGCTGAGGGAGGTGGGGGGATGTAGGTGGGAGGGGTGGTGTGGCTGAGCCAGCAGTGCTGATCCAGGGGTGCAGATCTCCCTACCCAGGTTGGAGGAGGGCAGCAGCCCCTCGGACAGCTCGGGCAGCAGCTCAGAAGAGGAGGATGACAGCACACTTGTCCTGCTGGCCCCCAAATCCCGCAGCCCCAGCCCGGGCAAGATGAAACGGCACCGGAGCCGGAGCCCCAGCCTGGCCAAGTTCCAGGGTCTCATCCTGCGGCCCTCAAGCAGGGAGAGGGGCACGAGCCGCAGCCCTTCGCCCCAGAGCCGCCGAGCCCTGGCCGGGGACATCCCCACCATCCATCTGTGCCAGGAGGAGGCGGGACGCTGCGCTGCCAAAGCCAAGGAGGCAGCCGACAGCCAGGAGGGAAACTCCTTCTACCAGACTGTGCGGGAGTGGGGGGGCGGCCCCCGCCGTGTCTCTGCTGACAATCCCCTGGCCAGGGCCGACCCCAGGAACCTGGGGCTGCTGCCTGCTCTCCGCTTGGAGATGATTGATCAGGCTATGGGCCGACGGAGGGAGAGTGGGGACCAGGGCTACCCCTGCAGGAGGATGAGCCCCACCAGCCCCCCAGGCTGCAGCACCTCCCCCAAAGAGGGGAGCAGCCCCCAGGAGCTGGACAGCTACAGCTGTGCCATGGGCCGCTGATGTGCCGGCCCCCTTCCCTGTAGCACCCTTGCTGTGTGCTTTTCCTCTGCCACTTTCCTGCTGAGATGCCCCTCCATTATTTATTGCGGTGACTCCTACCCCCTGTTGTGTGCCTGGCAGATAAAGGCCTCCCTCAGCTCCCCCCAGCCCGAGCAGAGGAGAGGGCGAGGCTGGTGTGTGTGGGAGCCCCTTGTGAAATTCAAAGTGTGAGATGCTTATGTCCTACAAGAGAGGGGAGAGGAGGGCAGGGTTCTGGTGGCAGTGGTGATGGGTATGGAGTGAGGACCACACCCCAGGGTACCCCTGAGATCAAAGCTTGCTCCTTCCCTGCCGCCTCCATTGTGCCTCAGCCTTGGATGTAGTGCAAATGATTAAATAAACCATCCTGGCCCACCCCAGCAGCACTGTGCTTACTGCAGGGAGGGCAGGATCAACCCTACTGTGGGGGTTACAACATGAATGGGGCAGCAGGCTCAGCCTTGGCACACACACCATGCATGGGCCACCCTTTATTCATCTCCTGCACACAGAGTCTGGGGCTGCCTCCCTCACCTTGCTCTTGGCATAGGAGACCCCAGCCCCTCCTGCCTCAGGGGGAGTGCCAGGATCACAGCCCACGGCCCACCACCCTGCCCCTGCCTTGATCCAGCGATGGGGGGAACAACTTGCACTTTCCTCCTGGTGTGATGGGAGAGGAAGAGGTGGGTTTCCCCCTTCTTAAGCCCTCTTTCTTTCCCCTTACTTTGCTGCTCATGGGTGGCAGCCGTATTCACCCTCCACAGCCACAGCTTCTTGAGAGGTTTCTCACTCTCAGCCTGCTGGTGCTCCAGTTATGACACCCTAGCTCTGTGCAATCATGCCAGCAGCAATGCTCTGTGCCAACTTTTGCCTCAGGACCAGAAATCAAGCATCTCCCCTCTGTGGCTGCTGCAGAGCATGTCTTCCTCCCCGGCTTCTCCGGCATCAGCGGGACACCACATGGTGCTGAGCTCCTGGCTTCTGTTCCAAGGCCACCTGCAGGCATTGCTTGTACAGAGTGGTGCTCCTGTTCTGTGCCTTCCAGTCTGGCAGCTCGGCTTTGGAGGTTGTGTATGAAAGACCCCAGTGACTCCAGATCTTTCTGAGATGCCGTGCAGGTACTAGCACAGCTCTGGATGCTGCATTATAGCTGCCAGAGAAGCAGAGCTGTGAGCATTGATGTAACACTGCAACCCTGACATGCACTGCTTTCCAACCCAAGGCAGCAGTGTGGGCCTTGCAATGCCAGCTTCATGCCAAGCCTGCATGACAGCACCTACCCCCCCTTCCAGGCCATGTTCCCTTTGCACTTACTTGTGCTGTATCCCCTCGCCCGGGTTGCAGTCAGGGGGTGGCTCCAGAACAAAGCAGGTCTTGGCGATGCGATGGGCCAGGGGGGCCACCTCTGTGGCACCAAAGTCTCTCACCCTGCCCAGGGACCGTGCCAGCCTGAGGGCATATGAGTGCAAGGGTCAGGGGGCAGCTGGCTACATCCCATCCCATCTGACTCCAAACTGCACAGAGTGATGTGCAACAGTGGGAAAAGCCTTTCTTTTTCCTCCTAGGAAACACACCTTCGTGTGCAGTTGCAGTGGAAGAACATCTGGGTGCCCACATTGTGCAGCTGGTACTTCATCTCCCCAGGGGCAATTCGGTGCTCACACTTATCCAGGTGCTTGTAGCATCTGCAGGCTCTGCGCAGGCCTGAGGATGGCAGGATGGTGAGGGGCTGAGCCAGCACACGTGCCCATCAGGCTGAGGCCCTCAGACCACCCCAGCACCCACTCACCTCTCTGCCTGTGCTCCTCCAGCGTGGGCACAGGGGTGGCTTCACAGCGCTCTGTGGCCAGGCTGGCTCCAGCGCTGTCACCCCGAGTGTGGGCTGCGGTGACAGGCTGTGCCCAGCCCCCAGCCCCACCTTCTGCTCCCTCTGGCACTTGTCTTCCTCCAGCAGGGTCCCGTTCCAACACGGTCATTGCTGTTGTGGGATCAGCCTCTAGTCCTGGCCATCCTGCTGGGTGCCTGGTCGTGGGCTCATCCTTGTCCCTGGCCGATTCAGGGGACAAGGTACGTGGCCCTTTGGGCTGCTGGGCTGTTGGCAGTCGCTGTGCCCGGGGGAGCCCGTGGTTTCGCCTCCGTCCTTGCCGGAGCCGCTTGCGCCCTAGTCTAGAGGCTTTCCTTCCCTTGCCCGAGGGCCGTGCAGCGGGACCGCCTGTCTCCTGTGCCGGCGGGTCATGGTGGTACTGACTCTGCTGCACCATCCTGGCCAGGGGCACTACGCCATAACGCTCACACCTAGGGACGGGGCATGACGTGAGGCCCCACACGCCATCCCCGAGCCGTGCTGTGGGGCAGGCAGGGTGGGTGTAGGGGAGCACTCCCGGAGTCACTCACCCTCCCCACCAGTGCCACTGGACGCACTCCTCGCTCTCCTCCAGCACGAAGCACGGCACCTCCAGCAGGTTGAAGAAGGTGACGCCGATGATGTTGGAGATGGTGTCGTTGAGGGCCAGCAGGCACTCCCGGAACCTGCGGGACACACGGGGTGAGGGGGCGGAGAGGGGCCGGGAGGGCTTCCACCGTGTCCCCCCCTCCCAATCCCCATCTCCGGGCCCGGCGCACCTCGCGTCGCAGTCGCAGTGGGAGACGGTATGCAGGCGGTAGTTGCGGATGCCGTAGTTGAACTGCAGCGCCGTGATCTGCACCGAGCACTGATCGTGCTCCCGACAGCAGCGATCGGGGCCGCGGAAGAGACCTGCGGGCGGCAGTCAGTGAGAGCGGCCCCGCCGGCAGGATAAGCCGCGCTCCCCGCCACCCC
>VZTY01032711.1:6432-17715 GCA_013400935.1 Turnix velox
TTGAGCTATTGGAGAGGGTCCAGAGAAGGGCCACGAAGGTGGTCAAAGGGCTGGAGCAACTGCCCTATGAAGACAGGCTGAGGGAATTGGGGTTGTTCAGCCTGGAGAAGAGAAGGCTCAGAGGGGACCTCATAGTAACTTATCAGTACCTGAGGGGGTCCTACAGAAAGGCAGGGGAAGGAATTTTTAACATAATATCGGATGGGAGGACTAGAAACAATGGATGTAAATTGGAGGGGGGTAGATTTAGACTAGAAAGAAATTCTTTACAGAGAGGGTGGTGAAACACTGGAACAGGTTGCCCCGAGAAGTTGTGGATGCCCCCTCTCTGGAGGTGTTCAAGACTAGGCTGGACAAGGCACTGGGCAGCCTGATCTAGTGGGAAGTGTCCCTGCCTATGGCAGGGGGGTTGGAACTCGATGATCTTTGAGGTCCCTTCCAACCCAAACTATTCTATGATTCTATGATCATGATCACAGCATTCAGGGTCACAGAAAGAGCATGCCTACATCAGTAAGCCTACAGATAGGCATTTTTATGTTCAATAAAATTGTAAATTGAGTCATCTTGTGCAAGGTGTGGTATTTACAAAAAGGTTGCAGAGTTCACAAAGAAATGAATGGCAACTATAGGACCCAAAATACCCCATAACCTCACATCCAAGTCCAAGGTTCAGTCTCTTCTTTTGCATTTAAATGTTAGTGTTACCGGTGCATGTGGGGAATTTAAAGGCAACTAACACTTCAGCAACAATACCTTACAGGAAGAACTCAAAATTTGCTGATTTGTTTTGCAACAAGAGTAGGGCTGTGGCTGTCCTGTTTTGAACATTCACTAACACTGTTGAATTTTTTCAGATGAATACTGAAAATAAAGAACATGCCAGGAAAATACTCTTTGCAGCTTCCTCAGGTTTTTACTGCAGCCTAAAGCCCTGACCAGTCAGATTTCCTGATTTATGCCTAGAGTGGTTATAAAGAAAACCAAAGTGCACAGTCTGTCAGTGTTTCACACAAAATTCATGTAACTGTGCTAAAATGGGTCTCACCTCACCCATGTCACAATGACTTGGCATCAGCACTGTGCAAAGGCAACTCATCTCTTTGTTGTCCTCCGCGTCTCCATATCAGCTCCCAAGCTCTATCCTGGGTTATGCCCAAAAGGTCCTCCTAAATGAGAGATGGTCCCCCTTCATCTCTCAAAAGAGAGGAGAGAGAAGAATAAAAATAGTTATGAGTTTAGTAAAACTCTAAGCTATTTTAATAGCTAGTAAATAATAAATAANCTGTGCTAAAATGGGTCTCACCTCACCCATGTCACAATGACTTGGCATCAGCACTGTGCAAAGGCAACTCATCTCTTTGTTGTCCTCCGCGTCTCCATATCAGCTCCCAAGCTCTATCCTGGGTTATGCCCAAAAGGTCCTCCTAAATGAGAGATGGTCCCCCTTCATCTCTCAAAAGAGAGGAGAGAGAAGAATAAAAATAGTTATGAGTTTAGTAAAACTCTAAGCTATTTTAATAGCTAGTAAATAATAAATAAAATTAAAGGGAAGAAGATAAAAAGATATACAATGTATACAAAACCATATCAAGCTTCCAGGATGATGGTTGTGTCCCCAGATGACATGGGGAAGGTCTCAGACTGGGGTCAGTGATTGTCAGAATCTGGATGATGAATCTGGAGTCCGGAATGCGCAGATGGGGATCGAAGGTAGACGGACAGAATCTTTCCTAGATGTCAGCCACTGAGAAAAGAGAGCTAACTCTCTGTTCCCTCGTTTTTTATAGAGCATGGGACAGATGGAGTACTCCTGTTGGTCAATTTTGGGTCACTTGCCCTGTCCACTCCTCCTTGCAGGTGGGATCCCTCTACAGCATTCAATCCTAATAGGTGGTCACAATTAAGAAGCAGCGAAATTTCATCCACAAAACATTTAAAAGATCAAAAAATGCTAGTGCAGCTTTTTTCCAAAATTCTTGAAAATAGTAGGTTATGGTGGTCATAGGCATCTAGACTCTGGTCACCTCTGGTCATCTGCATTTACCACGATGCAAGGAACCTCTATCAAAATCTAGGTCTTCAAAAAAACATGCTGAAGAGAAAGAAGCTGCAAAATCAAAGTGAAAACAATACAAAGACAGAATGAACAGGGAATATGATTTTTTGAAAGCTATTATTCAGATCTGGGAACAAAGACTAAAATAGGAAGAGAGAGGCAGCCTCTTTCCAGTGGTGCCCGGTGGCAAGATCAGAGAGAATGGGCACAGACTGAAACACAGAAGTTTCCCTTATGAACATTAGGAAACACTTTTTCAAACTGTTCTATTATCCTCACTCTGAAAAAAAATGCTACAGCAGAATGGACAACTTGGAAGTGATGCAAGATTTCTGCTCTTAATTTTTTTTGCTTATGTTCACTCTCCAGGTTTGCAAGAAATATTTTCATTTGGAAAATATTACTTAGCTTATCTACTAGTAAAAGGAACTCTTCTTAGCTGCATATAATGAGCAGGAGTATCTTTGGTTTACTATACAAATGATTGTGTGTATTATGACAGCAGTATTTGTTTTGTCCCACTATAATATTATAATTCTGCTCATTCAGTCTATTTGACAACAATTTTTATTTTGAATGAAGTCTGATACTCAGCTCCTCACTGGTCATCTTGGGAGTATGAACCATAGTTGGTCTAAGTGTTGCATCTGTCTGTATCTGTATATGCAGTATGGTTCAGAGAAAATCTGAATTTTCCATGTGTCTTTTTATTAATTGTGGCTCAATTGTTTTTTATTCTCCTGCTTTTCCTTCCAAAAGCTTTCTGTTCAATATGCAGAATAGATAGTCTATTAATGTGAAATAATTTTTGTGCACTGGAAACATTTCTTTCAGATCCCTTGTGATGTATCCAGAGATGTAGAACACTACTGAAACATCAACAAGAGTCTGGGCATGCAAGAAAATTATTTTGCTTCTAGAAAAGTAATTTCTAATATATTGATATTGCTAGAATAGTAATAGTATATTGCTCTTTCTTTCACTTCATTACCTTTTTTATTTCAAGAGATATGAGACTCAACCTATTAATCGCCACAGTTTCTCCTGTTTATTTTTAAAATTTGTCACTGATTCATTTTCCTCCTGCCAGTTCTGCAATAGAAAAAGGAAACATATGAAACAAAATTGACTTTCATCTTGATTTCATCTTTTACCCAATCTATCTTAGTGATTGACTGTGATTTTTCTAAAATTCACTACCATTCCTCTACCATGAAGGTCTTCTCTATACTCAATTTCTGGTATTTTCAGTCTAAGCACTACTCTAGTCTGAACATGACTGAAAATTGATTTGTCAAATGACAAAGAAGAAAAGAGTGCTGGACTACCCTTTTGCCATTGTGAGCCCTGTTGTCTGCTGTGAACACAGAGTCTCACTAACACAAGAGTCAAATATTCAGCAAGTTCTGTACAGAAAGTTTAGGGAAGTTATAGCTATGACTTGAGTAATGTGAATATTGTGGCAATTCTATTGCTGCATCTTTTACTTTTTACAGTAATTATTACATATACTTTTAGGAGGTACATTTTAGCAAAACAAATATTCAAAGCTGGCTTTGCTAGAACAGGAATCTCAGATCAGCTTCAAAGATGGAAAGGGAAGGAGTGAAAAGTACCAAAGTTCAGGGTAAATAAGCCAGTGGTTATTCTCTAGCTTCCATGTTTTTGGTATCCTTTAATTTAGACTTTGCCATTGCTAAAGCAGTAACTGTCACAACCAAAAATTTTTGCCTTTCCAGGCTTTAGAATACTTTTTCTAAGTATGAATTAACACAACTCAAACACTACTGTGAAAAAATATGTCAGGTTACTAACCTAAAAAGCAGAAAAGTAACCTTCATGTGATTTGAATCTGCCTTAATATATAATGTCTGCACTATCTAATTCTTTATTTCCTTCTCTTGTTCAGGTGTCTCTGACTTGTAAAGCATTGATGACTGCATTAATAACTGCCTAGTGATGTTTTGTCTGATTTTTGTTAGTGTGCTGGCAGCCCAGGGAGAACTCTGCAATTTTGGCTTCATCAGCAAACAGCACAGGCAGCTACTCATGGCTGATATCTGAATTCCAAACTAATTTATTTTTTTTAAAAGCATCCTGAAGTCACTCAGCTTCAGCTTTACCTGTTCTTGAATTGAATAAAATTTCAATTATGAAGTATTGCTGAATTTTTATGTGGTACTTTAAACATTTAGAAAAAATAGTACTTTTTAATTTAAGAAACAAAAATTTAATCTCTGTATTTATTAGGCCTGTCCTTTTTAGGGGATTTCCCATGGTAGTTTTTCTCCTTACAATAAGGAATTACGCAAGAATCTGAATATCTCACAGTTTAGGGCGCCCTAAATTTTCAAAATGTATTATGATCCAGTTTAAATAGGATAATTGGGGTGGATTTGTTTGTTGGGTTTAAAGGGAAAACAAGAAAGTACTGAATGATGTCTTGGCAGTGGCAGGTAATTGCACATGCAGAACCATAACTGATCTGTGGTGAGTAAAACTAGCATGAAAGGACCCTGACAACAAAACCATGACATCCTCATGCATGACTTCTGCAAATTATCATATTTTAAAGAAGTGCAGACTCTGAAATAAATCACACTACTTGGCAGCTATGACAAGAACAAATCTCCTTTTCCATTGTATCACATTGAGAGGGTATACAAGTCCTCCAAAAGCTCAGTACAGGAGTCTTTGTTCAGATGCATTTGGAGAGCTTCTTTTATTTAGACTTCCATGTATAATCAAAAGTTCTTCAGAGATGCATGATGCATCTCTGCAGGATAGGATAAGGAGTTAGTCTTTAGAATATTTTGAGTATTTCACTGTTTTTTTCTTCAAATTGGAAAGTGTCCAATTGCCCTTTTGGTGAAAAATTTGCAGCTTTAAATTCTGTGTAACTTTTATTCTAAGTTTTGTGACTTAGGGACCACTAGCTCTCAAAATATACAGTGCTGTCTGTTCTGCAAGTTGCAGCTCCTAAAGAACAAGCAAATGAATGATGTAGCATGAATCACATTGCCTAAAGAAGTAACTATGCACATCTAATATCATTAGCAGTAACCCTAAGACAGTCAAAAGGGAACTTCCTCATTATCCAGTGACTCAGAAAATATTTTCCAGCAGTGTTAGCTTTACTCTTCTTGCAGGTTTTACATATTTAATTTTTTAAATTAAGGCATTCCCAGTTGCAGTTATGAAGATATATTCAGAATATTTTCAGAAAAAGTTTACTATTGAAATATTCCATTTCATTCAAGCCAAATTTTTTTTGTTTACAGACATCAATTTACAAGTTTTGGACAGAATTATTTCTGCAAGTGATTTTTTTGAATGCTTCAAAAAATTGAGTCTATTTTCAGATTAAGAAAATCAAAGAAAAAAATCTTGTGTTTTGTACAGTCTTTGATCTGTTGACTAGGTTCAAGCATTGCTTTGTTTTAGGAACAATAAAGTATTGCTATTAATTTCTGGAGAGTCATGTTTTCTCTGACCTGCTACAGCATTTATGAAGGCTTAGCATTACTATAGAAAAGTCTGCACTCTCTGCTCTGACAGGAGAACCAGTAAATGAGAACAGTTTGCTACATGCACAGGATTTGACTCAAAATTCTTCCACTCCTGTTGAGGTTTCTGAAAGCTGAAATTGCACTGAAATATTCAAAAAATAGAGGAATTGGCTCAATTTCTATTCCCTACCTTAATTTTTACATTAAAATATTTTAAGGGAACTTATCAAATAGACAGTTCTAATAAGACTTTAGATGATTGCTTTCTGAACATAAGCCTTTGGAAAGCTGTCAAACCGTTGAAAATGCAGGAATAAATATACTCCTCTATTTTTATTCTCAGATTATTAAGTAATAAAAATATGTGCTGTGGTATGCTCAAACCATGCCAAGTATCATGTCAGAGAGCACACTTCTGAACAATAATTGGCTCAGTCATATGCAGTTACTTCAAATGAATTGACAAAATGTGAAATCATTTGAAAAAAATTCTCACCCATGGTCTTCATTCCTTGAATTGATGGAATGTGAGAAATTTACAACACACCGTTTGCACCTTGTCATACTCCCTAGGGGGTTTGTTTCTGTAAGGAAAGTTGCAATGCAAAAGGCGATAGGTTGCTGTTTCAAAATGCCTGTGAATATTCACTACAATTATAAAAATTAATTAAATCATTTCTGCTTTCCATAAATGTAATATGAAGTCAGCTTACTGGCATAAACACTAGCATTTTAAGTGAACACTGGAGACCACTTGAAAGAGCATGTTGATTTTAGAATTACTTAGATTTTCAGCCTGTATTCTCTTCTGATCCATACAGTGAACAGAAAAAACTGCAGTGACTTCCAAGGAAGAAAATAAGGTTAAAGTTTTCATTATCAATTACCTACTTAAAATTTTGGATTACTATTTCCAGAATTTGTTCAAGAAACAACTTTAAATCTTGGAACAATGACAAGATTCTCTAAGCCATAGGATACATTCAGTGATTGGGAGTTATGTGCTATCATAAATTCCCAATGCCGTGTCCTATGTCATGTTACATCCTTCCATAAGCTGACTAAGGATATTTTCTGATTATTAAATCAAATTACATTTCATGAAATTAAAACTAAAATACATTTGCTAAACTTGCAACTCTACGTGTTATTTTACCTCTTTGTCTTCGAGAAGATCAAAGAGCAGATACTTCTGTTACATATGAACAGAAGAAATGGCCTGGAACAGAAAGAAGAAGTACAACAAAACAAGGATTTGTCATCTTTTCTTCCACAGAGATATCAGTGTAACAATTCTATTACTGGTAGTCATCCACTTCATTAATGAGGGCTATTACTGTATTTTCCCTACAAATATTAGCATTAGTTTCAACAGCCTTTGAGAAAGGGAGTGCTGTTCTTGAAGTTTCTTGGCATTTGTCATGCTTTATTTAGTACAGGTGAAATTCTGGATGTCAAGATTCACACTTCACAGAGAACTCCTAATTTTGAATTTTGTTTGAACTAATCTTTAGTCTTTCCCCACCTATTTCAAATACTGGAGGCTCAGTTCAAACTATGTTACTTTATTACATTGCTTTTCTGTTTGGTTATAGCCCCTTGAGGGCCCTTTTCTTTTTGCCAAGCTGAATTGCAAGCAAATTACCCTAGTGTCGCTTTTCTTTCTCCTTTGCTTACTACCCATCATTACTCTTGGAGAATTAAGTTGCTTCAGCTGCCATTCCACCCTCCTTTCTCCTCCTTGCTGTGACAAACAAAACTGAAAACTGATTTGAACTATGAAATCAAATTACAATTTCACACTTTATTTTTCATATTATTTAAAAACATTCCATTGAACACAGTCTAAGAAAACAAAATTATACTCTAAGACCCTACATCTCTTGTACTGGCTCGGAAGAATGATATGCTGTTGGCAGTGATTGTCTTTTGCATAGATAGAGTAGCAAGGGCGTGAAGTGGAAATTTTTCAAGCATCTATCTGCATTGTGATGATCTATGTCTTCATCAACTCTTTTATTTTTCACCTTATTCCATTTCCTTTCTAATTACATGGATCTTGTGCCTGCACACCAGCTAGTTTGGTTATGGGAGTTTGAATTATGCAGAACTGTGGAACCAAAGTCTGCATCTCTTTCAAATCTATGAGAAAAATCAATGTCCTAAAGCAGGAGTAGTAGGAAACTCATGTTGTTGATTAGAAAATCCAATTCCCTCCATCCATGCATTCACTCACAGAAGTTCTGGTCTGTAGTTACACCCTGCTTCCATGTAGTTTCTCTTATTAATTTTCTTCTAGACTCTACTCAGAATCTATTTTTAACAGAGACTACAGCTCTTTGGTAGCATATTAATTGATAAAACAAAGGGTAATTTCTTAGATAAAATTTAACAAAACTGTAATCATAAAACAAATCCCAGAAAAATAATAAATTCAGTCTTAATCTATCTAAAAAGACATTGTTCAAGTTTAACTTGTGAAGAAACAGTGGTAAGCAATGAAAACGAAAAAAAATGTGAAGTCAAATCTCTTTTGCAATGTTTTACATTTATGTTAGGAATCACATGCATCCTTTAAAGCCTCTTTTTGATCTTTATTGTTAGAAAGTAATTATATATAGAAGATGTATCCATTGTTGTGCATATGCTTGTAGATACTGAAGTTAGTGAAAAAGCCATTAACTGCAAGCAAGGTAATTTTCAAGAATAGTATTATTTCACTTTTCAATAAGAACTGTAAGAAATAAATGCCTGGAAGGTGGACTCCTAGAAAAATAACTCCCACACTAGTCAGCTAACTGTGCTGCTTGAGGGAAGCCTTTATCTTATTTGCACATTGTCATACCCTGTGAATCCTCTCTGTCACTCCTTTTTGCTGTAAAACCGGTATGTTGGAATTACAATGCCTTATATAACTTAATTTGCGTCCTGCATTCTTCTCAGGAAAAGGTGATACTGCTTTGTTCTACTCCAGATGAAACTGCGGAAGATTAAAGGAAGAAAATTCACCTAGACTGAATTAACATCAGTGACATGGACTAGAGATGTGACACTTTACCAGGTGGATCTCTCTTACACCCCAGCAGGGGAGATTGGTTTGGGTTAGTGTTTCAGTTCTGATAGGATCCACTGCCTCAGAAAGTAGGAAAAAAACCACACAGTGTTAGTGAGGGCAGAAAACTTGCTTAACATATTTATCCAGCTACACTCATATCTATTTTTAAATACTGTTGAATATGGGTAAGAGAAATTGTTAAAATAGAGACATTCACAGACCAGAAGCCCGACTGTGAATATCTAGCAACTGTGAATATCTCCAGGATTTGCATTCAGCTCTCCAAGTCAGTCACATTCCGATACACAGTACTCAGTTTCCAAACTCTTTATGCAGTTGGTGAGGCTAAATATGGATTCCCTTCTCAGAAACACCAGGTACTGGCTAAATCTAGGAAAAAAATTTTTTTAATTTCTTTGTTTGACTGCTTCAGTGGGGTAAAAAGAGGAGTAAATATGGAGTTAAAAACTCTTTGGACCCAAGAGTTTTTGAGAGTTGTGGTAATGATGGAAAAAAAATGAATCAAGTTAAATATGAAACATCTAAAATTAAACTCTTTTTAAAGACAATTAAATAGAGTAAACGTGATGTTCTATTTATTGAAAAATTCTTCATTTTTTAAACTCTCACTAGATTGGCCCATATTTGCAAATTATTTCAACAGTTTCACAATAAGAGTTCTTTTCATTTATTGTATTAAAACATGACCAACAGTTTGTACCATGACAGTTTTCTATGATAATAGATTATCTGTTTATGATTTGGTAATATGGTATTTTGCGTCTCACTGTGGAGTCTATACCATGTAGTATATTGAAATCCATACTTTAATTACAATGTTACTTAATCTAAGAGTGGCTTAGGATTTAGAAGAATGTCTGTTTTGTATGATTTGTGTTTCTTTGTCTTTGTCTTTTGCTTTTAACTTTTTTTTTTCAGAATCTACCACAAAATTATCAAATTAGATTAATGGAATCATAAAATATGTTGAGTTGTAAGGGACATAAAATGTGTTGAGTTGGAATGGACCTTCAATGATCATCAAGTCCAACTCCTTGCAGTATGCAGGAGCATCTTGCACTGGAACAGATTGCTCTGAACCTATAAGGCTCTGGATGACTTCAAGGATGGAGAGTCCATCACCTCTCTGGGAAACTTGCTCCATTTCACAGTGAAGAACTTATTCCTAATGTCTGATCTAAACCTGCCCTGCTCTGGTTTAAAACCATTGCTCTTCACTCTATTGCTACATGCCCTTGCGAACAGTCACTTCCCAGCTTTCCTTATAGCCCTTGGGAGGCTATAAGGTGGCCCTGGAGCTTTCTCCTCTCCAGGCTGAATAGCCCCGACTCTCCCAGCCTGGACTTGTAGGAGAGGTGCATCACAACATCCTTGTGACCCTCCTCTGAATCCTCTCCGACAGGTCCATGTTCTTCTTGCACTGAGGGCTCCAGAGCTCAATGCAGTACTCTCAGTGGGTTCTCATGAGAGCAGAGTTACCTCTTTTGATCCGCTCTTTCACTGAAGCCCAGGATACAGGTTGTCATTTAGGCTGCAAGAGATCACTGTCTTGTGTTCAGTTTTAATAACATTAGTACCCCAAGTTGTTTTCTGTAGGGCTGCTCTTTATCATACCATCTCCCAGTCTGTATTGACAATGAAGATTCCTGGCCCTAGTGCAGCACTCTGCATTTGCCCTAATTGAACTTCATGAGGTTTGCATGGACCCAGCTCTCTAATCTGTCCAGGTTCCACTGGATTACAATCCCTTCCCTCCTGCATATTGACCATACCACTGCAAACTCGCTGAGTTTCACTCAGCTTCACTGTCTGTATCGTCTATGAAGGTGTTTAGCAGCAGCAGTCCCAGCATGGATCCCTGAGGGACACCACTTCTCATTCTTCTCCATCCAGACATCAAGCCATTGACCATCCAGCCAGTTCTTTATCCGCTGAACTGTCCACCCATGAAATCTGTATCTGTCCAAAATCGAGAGACTGATGCTATGGGGAATCATGCCAAAGGCCTCACAGAGATTCATATAGACTATTGGGCTTCCCGTGTCTACTGATGTAGTTAGCCCCTTGCAGAAAGACACTTGGTTGGTCAGGCAAGACTTAGCCAGCATGCCTTTATTGAGGGTATCTTAAGTCAGCTTGCTGTCCTCCACTTGCCATAGCATAGCTTCTAGGAGAATCTGCTCCATGATCTTCCCATGCATAGAGATGAGGTTGAGAGTTTGATAGTTCCCTGCATCTTCCTCTCTACCCTATATAAAAATGGGTGGACCACTCTATCTCATTTCCATTTTCACTTCTCTTTCCTTTTACTTTCACTTATCCCAAACCCATTTATTTGTTGATTTTTCTTCTTCCAGCATTCATTTTAAATCTCAGAGGCAAATCATGAGCAGTTGACCAGAGAAACATTCTGACTGCTAATTCATATGTAATGCGACTGCTCACAGTCTGGTCTGTGTAATGTAGCTTTGTTTCCTTTGTAAGAACTACTGATTTTCTAACTGCAGCCCACATTATTATTTATCCCTATTTAGACTGATAAATCTGTCTATATATTTATCTGTCAATAGACTATATAAATATAAACAACCCTGAGAGCTTATTCCCTACCATTCTCTGTTACAGAATCACAGAATGAC
>VZTY01032729.1:0-12420 GCA_013400935.1 Turnix velox
GTCATGAGCCCACCTCTCAAGCCACACACACAGTTTTTCTATAATTACATATTTAGCGTATAAATGTTAGTGTGATGCTGAGTATATAACTTTACCAGTTCTATGGAAAAAAAGGCATACTTTTTTCTGGGAAAGCTAAAGAATGTTTGCTAAAGAATAACTAAAGAATGTTGAGTACCTAAAAAGCAGCAAAGAAAGAAACTAGGCTTAGTTGATATCTTAAATTATTTTCACTACCATTATAACTTGGTATCAGAAGTATTTTTCCAACAAGAGAATAGTTAGAAAAAAGATCTAGTACTCATTTCACAAGACAAATTTTAATTTGTCATTCAAGGATGAACTTCCATGTAAACACATATGCAATCCATAGTCTCTGAACATGGTATGACAGAAACAACTCACTGGATAGAGCTAATGTACTCTGCTCTAATTTCAGGACAATAATTTCCTTTGCAGCTGAGATGATACATATATTTATCAAAGAACAATTCATGAGATGTCCAGCTAGTCTTCAAGAACTGTCCTATAAGGAACAATTGCAAGAAATTACTGAAACATGGAGTAAGAAACAACTCTAAATCAATACACACTGTGATGAAGGATCCTGTGGGAAAACCTGAACTCAGGCAACCCTGACAGTGGTGGCTGCATACAGACCTATCTGCTGAGGAAAATTTGGTTTTCCCATTTTCTAAATACATTTATATTATGCTGTTTATACATTCATCTAAAAAATCTTATCTACAGAATTTGTACACTATAATGCTCTATAAATTCCTTATATTTTCTTGCCTCGGTGTATATATAATCCAGCCTTCACTCTCTTTCCTATTCTGTTTCTATATATGTACATGTTAAACAATCTTACTCCAAAACTAGAAAACTATCTCTGTGTGACCAACCCCCAAATCGCATGTGTAAATTGAAGTTTCCTTAAAAATGAAATATGAAAGAAGCACGTGTACATACAATTAATTTTCATGCTGCAGGCTAAACTAAACTAAAATTCTAAGCTTTCATCCTGAACAAAATACTGTTTTTAGAACACAAACTGGAAAAGAGGAAAAAAGATTAGCTATTAGGAAGAAATTCTTTAATGTGCAGGAGATGAGACACTGGCATAGGTTGACCAGAGAAGTTGTGGCTGCCTCACTCTCAGAATTGTACAAAGACAGGTTGGATGGAGCTCTAAGTAACCTGATCTAATGAGAGATAAAACCCCCAACTATGGTAGATGGGTTGGAACTAGATGATCTTTAATATCTCTTCCAACCCAAATCAAGGTTTTATTGGTTTTATAATTATATGGTATGTATTAAGCATATATTTAATTTTAATAAAATCATATTTATTTCTTGAAGCTGGCAGAGTCTTTGCTCTTGGTTAAATTTTCTTTGAGCAAAATAGATAAAAGTTTTCAGGTGTGCACATTGGTAAGGTTTCATAACTCTCCTTCATCTAAAATTTTTAATAGAAAATTTTCATAGACTATCCCTTATTTTATAAGGTACTGATATGGAAATGCAATCAATCTTTATTCTGCTTTATTTGTTCAATTTGTGCACTTAATAGACACTACTGGTGATGCTACATATTGCAACCACCTCCTCAGTAAGCACAACATTACAACACTTTTTGCAGTTTAGTTTAGGACAACAGATTGTAAGTGGTGTGAAGGCTTTCATCCATTACACACCTCACTCTTCCAAATTCCAGAATGGAACAGGGTTTTGATATACAGCCTTTCTTGTACCACTCCGAAGAGATGATATTACAAAAAAAGCACCACATGTCAGAACTCTGCTTGCTATGTGTTAGCCCATATGGAGGGTTTAGTCTCAAGGATGACCAATGTATTTGTTCTGGTATGACCAGTTGCTAAAACACCAAGCTTAAACAGAGGGAAAACAGTTGGCTTGTAAGACAACATTTTTTTCCTTTCTGCAAGCTGTAGGGGAAAAGGAGTAAAAAATGAGAAGAGGATTTGATAACAATGGAAGACTACACCTTTGCTGCCTGCTAACATCTCTTGACTCCAAAAGCAAAGAGTGTTTTCCCACAAGAAGGAAATTCACTAAGCTGCTTCTCATTAGTCTAGAACAGTTATGCCTGACAACTGGACTAGGCACACACAGTTACTTTAACAAGAAACCAGCAACTTGAGTATTTTTTGTAGTTTCCAGTATTGTTAAGAATAAACCTATAAAAAAGATTTATTACTTTTATAAAGAAAGTCAATAGAGCATGACAGGAATATATAGTTCCAAGAGAAATTTAACTCAGCTAAACTGAGAGTCAGCAGGAACCTTAAAGAGAAGCAATTTTATCAGTTTTAATGAATGCTATTAAGTGATAAACAAAAAGAATGGGAAAAAAGATTAGTGATTGCTCAGAAAACATCCTTCCCACTCCTCTAAATAATCATGACAACACAATCTTCAGCTGTGAAGTTAATTTCCTCGATAATTATGCAAGGCTTCAGAAATATCCAATTGGTTTGACTTCCCCAAGGAACAGCAAAAATCAGATGTTCAGTGCCACAGTGGAACTACAGTGAATAGAGGAAGATCTGCTGTTGCCCCCTTTTCGGGCCCTAGAATGTATATCCATGCTGTTCAGACACCTTGCACAGAATGTGCTTCTCTAGTACCATATACCTGACAAAGCTGTTCACAGAAGCTGTCAGTGACATCCAGTTAAAGGGTCATTCTGAAAGAAGATGGCATTCTAATGATGTTCTTAGTTCACTGGTTGAATTTCTATTTGGTTGGCTGTACAGAACATAGACTATAACAACAAATTAATTCTTAAATGCAATTTAACACCATAAGCTAAGTTCATTTGAGTACTGAATTTGTGAAAGAAAAATAATCCCTTATTACTAGTCATAATAGAAAGGAATTCTCTGCAATGACACTTAATGGGGTACATCCTCATCCTTGATTTCTGCTGTGGAGATTTAGGCACCCTCTAAAAAGAAGTAAGTTGAAGAAAAGAAATTCCTTTCGCAATATGTCACAAACAAGATTCAAGAGTACAACAAAGCTCTACAGCCATGGTTCCCCTTGTTCCTTCTTGTGAGTGCTGTTATGAGAACATGGCTCAAAGGAAGACAAGCTGTTTCATATTAGTACTACATAGATATGGCATTCCTAAAAAAATATGTTTATCATCTATAGAAAAATAATCAGCTCTACTAATATTTCAACCATGAGCCAAAGGGTTTAATATGCTTATGCTCAGCAAAGAGCAACATCTTAGAATTCTAGGAAGGTAAAAACTACAGCATTGCCAGTGCTTTCATGTCTGAATGATGAACAGTGTTATCTGAAAATACTCACATCCTGTCCAAAATAAGTAAACAGTTTGGGACTCATTTAATTACAATTTCAAGATATCTACTATCATGTGTTGCCTGATACAAAAGTCATGTTGCTTAATTATATGCAGCAGTCTCCACAAAGTTTACTGCACTGGGTCAGAAGAAGCATTTTGTATTGGAGCTCTCAGAAATGTAAAATGAATATAAAAGTGTATTAAAAGAAAAGGAAATATTCAGAAGGCTGTGTGGTTACATTATGTGGTAAAACTTGTGTTTTCCATGGATATTTATGATCTTCATTTGGGGAAAATCAAATTCTTGGCACTGACTACAGTTTTAGTGTGACCATTATATGAATGAACATATTAGGGAAATTGAGAGTTTTAGTAGAAATGGCAGTTTTCTTTAAGGTTGAGCTTTACAAAACACCACTAACATACAAAAAAAACCCCCATGGTTATTTCTCAGATGTCTCACTTCTAGGAAAAGAAATCCTGAAATCTCTATAGACAAAGAAATAATGTCCAGTTTCCTGTAGCTTTTGGTTAAAACACCCAAAAAATTCATAGGAACACTGTAAATCCTTGAAACACTGCTTGAAAATACAAGCCTGTCCTTTTTTTATGCCCTGGAATAGGGCAATGTCCTGCAGTGCACCATTAACATAAGAAATGTTCTTTTAAGCTGGCTGTCTAAAGTCTCCCCAGAGGCTCCATAGTACAGTGATCCTAAGAATAGATTCCAGCACTACAATATGTGACATAAATCTTTAGTGAATTTATTGAATAAGTTTCTAGTTACTTAGGAATCAGATATTAAGTCTGTAGCACAGAAAGAAAAAGCAGTGGCCATAACTCATAACAAGGAGAGATACCCCCTCCAATGTCAAGAGGTCTTTTCGGCCTCTTGTTCCATCTATAGCATCAATAAGAAAAAAACAAAGTAAGAAAGTGCTGAATTGCTACACAGAATCTATAGCTACAATTAAGATATTTATTTTTCAGAGGTGTTCTTGTCAGTTTGCATTCCTAGATACATAAGGTTACTCAAACAAAAACTGTCATTTATGATTTTTGTTGACTCTATGTAGTAACAAGCAGTAATTTAAGCAAAGCTTTGGAGGACAAGTCCTGGGAACAATATAAGAAAAAAATGCTCAATTGGACCTTTGTAAATGTAACTTCAGCATACTTCCATTACGGCTTATGTTTCTTCTTATAGTCAGTGTACATTTTGATGTTATTATTAGAGTTTAAATGCTCTGAAAATCTGTTTGCTTTACCAGCCATTTTATCACTTTGATATTTTCACCATAGTATCTTAATATGATATTTTCACCATAGTATCTTAATAATCTCTCACTGCCCTTTTTCTTAATTTTCTTTCATTCAAATTAACTATTCACATATTCATCTCATGTCTTCTCATTAACTGTTTCTGAGTAGTCATATTACATTACCTCTGGTTCCTAACGCTCAAATTGTTTCAAAACTATCAAACTTTGCAAAAATAAAAATACAACTTACTGCAAAAAAATCTAAAATATTTTTTAATTAGTAATTTCTGACCTTTTAAAATAGACAAATGCAATTTTAAAAAATTATTTTCCAATATAAATTGGCAAATAACATGTACTTTGGAAGAAAGTGTAGATGATTAAGGTAGGAGGCCAAAACTAGCAAGTCACCAGAGAAGATGCAAGGAATTTTCCTCTTTCTATTGATGCAGAAGAGTAACATTTGGACGCCACGTATAGATAAACAGAGTAAGGGAGTTTATACAAGCAAAAGCCCAGGAATTGTAAAAAAAAAAAAAGTGGGATCTCCTTCCCTGCTTCTTGCAGCAAAAAGGAATGCCCTAACATATGACTTTGTCCTGTATCATAAAAGGACACATATATGCCTCAAAAGACATTCTCATGTTAGATTTCCCAAGATCAGTAACACAAGTAACATAGTAACACTGTCTTACCGTGGAACAAGCTACACCCACTTTACGTAATACTGAGGTCTAGTTCTTGACAACTTAATAGCTTGAAGTTATGTATATGTATTTTTTTACATGGTTTCTATTCCTTGAAGAGTGACAAAAGATTTTTCCAAATTTTTTTTAGTGTCTAAAAACATGCTCTAATGTTGGAGCCAACTCTGAGTCTAGCCAAAGTTGGAATTCCCTTGTTGAAACCTAATACAGAAAGAGTAGTGGGCAGCTGCGGTACTATGTTTCAGTTGTCATGACTTATTAGGACTGTTTTTCTGAGACTCCACAATATGTCTAATCTCAGCTGTATATGGCTTTGGCAGTCTTCTAATCCAATGCCTCACCAAAGCTGAATTTAGACTATTCTCAGAGGGACTGATTTCACTTATTGTTATGAACATTTCTCTTGTTTCTAATTGACACTCCAATCAGAGGAATACTCTATACTGGTAAGTTTTCTGAAAAAAAAAACAAAAAAACAAACAAAAAAAATCACCTCTGCCATTTCTGTACTTGCTCTGAGCTTGCCCTACTACATAGATTTCTTGTTTTACAGAAGCATTTGAGGCATACAGACTCCTTTGAAGATCAAAGGTGAGCACAGGCCTATATTTTTTTCATTTATGGAGGTCTGAATTGCTGGCGTATATTTGAATGAATCTGTAATTCTATTACTCCCTGACACAGGATGTTTATATTTGCTCATTAATGAAACAGTATCATGACTGAACGTGTGGCAGCCACAGTAATTAGCAAAGCATCTCCTTCCATTCTTCAAAATGTCGTCAAAACACTTGCCAGGATACAAACTCATTTTCAGTCTCTACTGCCATTTCAGCCACTGATGATAGCTTGTCTGCTTAGTTTATAAGAGCTCTTGATATAACAGAACTTGACACTGTTTACTTCAGCCTATTATGCCTGCTGCATTCATTAAATGCTTCAGTGGAAAAGAAAAATTGAAAGAAAGCTATTCATTGTAATGCCAGCTGCTTTTTAACAAAAGGAAATCAATTTTTGCTTGAGCTCAGAATGTACTCAGCAGGCCCAGAGTGACCCCCACTTCTGATGTCAACAACAAAAGAAACTCCTTGCGTTTTCCACAATGGTCACAAAACAGCCAAAGAACACTGAAAATGTAAGATTGGTTTCATTTTAATTTATGTTCAAATTGGTATCCATTAATACAGGCAGTACCTCAAAACAGAATAACTGCTATGTCACAGGTTGCATGTGAGAGACAAGGGTGTTTTTTTGAATGAAATTGCTCATTAGAAATTACTTGGAAGGACCATCTTAATGTTTGGTATTTGTGGCTGATACCACAATGACTGATAGTTTATTTTTTTGTGACCAGCTTGTTTCAAATGCAGTTATTTAAGTACGACAGTGACCACAATGGTTTATATATTGATGATAACCCTATATCTGCCATGTAAAACTTCCTGCAATACTGAATGTCAAACAAATGTCTTTCTTTTAATATTAATTTTCATGTGAACATGGTTGGAAGAGATTGCAGAAGAAAATGTAATAGTAACAATGCAATAGTAACAGTGAAAAGAGAATGCAATAGTAACAGTGATTGTTATTAGTCTGGTAAAGCAGCCATGCACAGAACAAAATCAGGCTTTAGTATGATAGACTGTGTAGAAATGCAATTATAAAAATTGTCTTTGCAGTATAGACCTTATAATCTATATAACTAGAAGTCAGCAAAACAAACAAATCTTATGGGTCCGTAAGTGCCATACTGGGTGCATGTGATCTATGGTATTCACGAAGTTTGTACAGATAATAAAAGCAAGGTGAACTTCTCCCCCTCCCTCTGTCACTAAACATCTTACCTTCTCAAATATTTTGATGTTCACGATTCTCTTGTTTTCATGTCTCTCACTGACTTTGAACATTACTGAAAAAGCAGAGGCACGAGTCAAAGGTTAAAAACAAGACTGAAGCATAACGCTTTTAATTTTGTTTTTTGTCAAAGACTGAAACAGTTACTCAAGAAAATCCAGAAACTTTGTTTATGAGCCTCCTTTCTCCATCAGAAATGTACAGCTTTCCTGAACCACCTCCAGAGGGTCCTGAGAGATTTGGAGATCTCCTTCTCTGTCTGAACCTGACTTGCTGTACTCCCACAAACTGAAAAAAGAACACAGGGATCAAGAGTTTTTGGCACCTCTGGAATTCAGAAATAAAAATAAAAAAAACCACAGGAAAATGAGATCAGAGAAAAGGAATTGCGCGGACATGATACATGGCCAAGAACACAGGTTCGTTTTGGTTTTGGGTTTTTTTGTTGTTGTTGTTGGTTTTGGTTGGTTGGGTTTTTTGGATGTTTTTGGTTTTAATTAAAAAAAAGGATTTGTGCAGACATCATACATGGGCAGAAACTTGCGGTTTGGGTTTTTTTGCAGAAAAAGGACATCTGGGGGGGTAGTTCATAGCTGAATTTCTTGATATTTGGTCATTACTTTCAGATGTATTTCCTGTACATATTTTTGGAGTGGCAAGAAATTATTAGGAAGAGAGGGTCCTTGATACCATTTCCTGAAGACCTGATTCCAAATTCTGGACAACATGAATGTCTTAAGAGACTACTAACAATATGCAAAGTCCTAAGTATGTTTTCTCACTTGGTTTATAGTCAAGATAAACAACATCTGCACCCAGCTGTCCTCAAAGGTCTCTTCCTATTTATGCATTATGAGTTACAACAGTTTGGCCATCTTCCACAGTTCCTCTCAAGAAATGTTTCAGAAAGCTCATTGAGGAACTGGAAAGGATTATTTTTTTGAAGGTGTCAAATATCTGCTGAGGTATTCTGGTTGTGTCTGAACATTTTTAACTGTGTAATTACTCCCATTTTCATGTAACAAGAGTTTGTGGTGCTTGAAAATCTGCTAGTCTGGTGCAAAATCACAAATTACCTGAAAACACAGGGTGATCAAGGCAGGAAAGTAAATATATTAGGGAATATTTAGTGAAGGGGTGGGACTAGATTTCTATAGGTTCCTTCCAGTCTCTATCATTCTGTGATTCTACAACTATCAGGAGAAAAGGGAAAATTAGAGGTAAATGTATTACATAAAACTAATTAATAGATTATTAATAATTATAGCTCTGCTACAAGTCGTAGATTCTAGTTGAAGCTTTAGATCATGGATAGTAGTAATATACATTTCCATAGCACCCTCCTCCTATTTCCCAATATGAACAGAATAAGTAATCATGATGAATAACTCATTTTGGCAAATGAGAAACGAAGACTATTATACATGGTATCCCAATCTTTGCTTGACATTCTTGGCTGTAGTTGTTTTCCTTCAAAGGAAAGAGGTAAAATCTTCCTCAGTGTGACTCAGAGAAGCTCAAAGCAGTTCTTGTCCTGTATTGCTTTTACACAGAGCTTTGTAGCTATTCACACAGGTGTCCTGTGGAAGTTACTCCTAAAATTAGAGATCTAGGAAAGGAGACAAATATTCGCCAAATCTGTCTTGTATAAGGTTGCAGGCAATTCTGTAAGATAAACAAGCATAGTATTAATTCAACTTGATGTAACTGTGTCTCAGCAGTTACAACACGTCATTTATGATTATGTACATTATAGTTGCTTACACTTACAATAAAGCAGCTATGGAATACTGTATTCGTATTTCTGACTCTGTTCAGTGGGTTTTTGTTCATATAGGATAGGAACAAGTAATTCCTGCACAGTTACAGAACAACAAGAATCTCTGTTAAAAAAAAAAACAAAAAAAAACCAAAAAAAACCCCAAAACAATGCTGATTTTTTCATGTATATGTATTTATAATATGAATGTGACATGCATTCTATTCACCTTCAGTTCACTGAAACTCACAGAAATGGCATCTTTCTTACACAAAACTTCAGTCTGACGAAGATGGACAAGGCACTGAGCAACCTGGTGTAGTGAGAGGTGTCCCTGCCCATAGCAGGGGAGTTGGAACTAGACGACTCTAAGGTCCCTTCCAACCCAAACTATTGTATGATTCTATGATTCTACATCTAACAGTGTTGTAATATCACCACAAGTTTTGACCTATTCTAGGTGTTACGACATTCTGTTTGTATACCTTTTACCAGGACCAAATTTTGTTTCAAAAGACAGCTTTCCATACAGTAAAAAAAAAAATCTTTTGAGTTTCTGCCTTCACATATCACAAATGTTATGCTATAGAAGATATATTGTTAAAATTTTTGAAATTTAGATTTATGTCCATGTATGCAGAACACGAGATGAGTAGTGTGCGTAAGTATCAGATTAGAAGGATGACTATAATTTTTTATTCTCTTCATTTAGAGCTGCTGGGTATACAGGCATGGTGTAGCCTTGAAAATAATGGATAACATCTGTGAGAAGTTCCTGTTCTCTTCAGCCAAAAACACAGCTAAATTAACTTTCAGTTGAAGGGTATCCATAAGACAAGTTCGACTTATGTGGCATGCGTGCATGTGTGTATTGGATAGTAATTTTATCACCATCTGATTTCTCGTAGCTTTGTAGGTGTTGTAAATGTATCTCTGATTGATTTGTGGCAGCCTTGTGCAAAGACTTGGCACTCTTACACAGATGCCAGTGCCTTGGAGGAAAATACGTCATATAGTTCACATCAAGTATTTATGCCCTTTTGAATATTACCATAGAATCATAGAATCATAGAATACTCTGGGTTGGAAGGGACCTTAAAGATCATCGAGTTCCAACCCCCCTGCCATAGGCAGGGACACCACCCACTAGATCAGGCTGCTCAGTGCCTTGTCCAGCCTAGTCCTGAACACCTCCAGAGAGGAGGCATCCACAACTTCTCTGGGCAACCTGTTCCAGTGCTTCACCACCCTCACTGTAAAGAATTTCTTTTTTATGTCTAGTCTAAATCTACACCCCTCCAATTTACCTCCATTGTTTCTAGTCCTCCCATCTGATATCATGTTAAAAATTCCTTCCCCTGCCTTTCTGTAGGACCCCCTCAGGTACTGATAAGTTACTATGAGGTCCCCTCTGAGCCTTCTCTTCTCCAGGCTGAACAACCCCAACTCCTTCAGCCTGTCCTCATAGGGCAGTTGCTCCAGTCCTTTGACCATCTTCGTGGCCATCACAATGATAATCACAATGATAATTCAGAATTATAATTTTGAACACAGAATCATCACAGCAATTGATCATCGCAGCAATCATCACACAAATTAACCACATCTGAGGACTAGCAGGACAAATTACTAGTATAACCTTATCAGCACAGTCCTTTACTTTTCCTTGAAATAGCTATAACTTTGTTTTCATATATTTTCTTAGGCCTGAAGGAAGTTCCGTGAGTGCCTTTCCAAATCCTTTATCATCTCCACAATTCTATTCTGTTACAGTTTTCAGCATCAAAGACCTTTTTCTTTCATTAACTGGGGAGTCTCTAGTGAAAAAAAAGCACATTTAGTTCTTATCATGATTGTAAGAAATCAGTTGTATCCTTTTCATCTTAGGACACTACCATTTATTATTCCTTCAAACTTCTTTCTAATAAAGGAGTTCCTATTCTATCTATTTTTAGCACTAACAAGATGTTGCTGGATGAAAGAGTTGATGATGAGATAACCATCAGGAGAGCAGAGGAATATTTGTCTGTTTGGAGTTGAACTTAAACTTACATCTAGAAGCTTGAGTGGTAGTTTTTGTAGTTACAAATCTTGCATACACAAATAGAAATAATTAGGAGTCAGAAACTCAGAAGTATGTTATTATGGGGAGAAAAAACATTTTAGACTTTTCTCAAGCCGTTTTCCATTTCTCTCTTTATGTGGACTTCCTTCTATGAATTGTGAGTGCAAACCTGTCAGATATCACCTGTCAGCTACTACAGAGCAAACTGCTGAAATCATTAACTTTTTCTTTGAGCAGTTTTCTGCTGAATCACCTCATACTAAGGTAAGGACTCTGAAAGTGGCAGTGGTGAGAGGCTGAAGTCTGAGGCTGGGACAGGAAACAGGAAGGCACAGCCACTTTTCCGTTAGTTGCCAAGAGCTGCTAGGCCTCCAAACATAGGGTTTACCTCTATTCTAAGGCACTTGAGCTTTCCCTGAAGAAGTGCTGTTGGATGGTGTCACAAATTGGGCAAGATGATGTGACGTGAAGCAACAATTTTCTCTGCAAGTGTAAAAGGGACAACTTAGGCAATTACAGGAACTGTGCTAATATCACTGTGTAAAACACTGACATACTTTTATACCTTCCTATATGGAACATACTAGAATCTTGTACCGATTGGTACCTTACAAAAGGCGCTTACTGATTTGTTAAAGCAAATCAGCTGGTTAAAACCAGCACCGCCTCCAAGGCAGTCAGAGTAAATAAACTATATTACTACCATCTTTCTGTGAAAAAGTGGGTGAATTTAGTCTCTAGGTTATCCAGAATGGCTTTTTCTCATTCATAAAATATAAAGACTAAAAAAAGCCTTAATTGCTATTGCTAGATCTTGTGCTAGCAAAATAAAAAAATCAGAAAATTTAATGGAATACTATCATAAATAATAGAAGAAAGTAATTTGAGCATTTGAAATGAAAGGCAAGAGGTGAATATAAGATTTTACAAGGAAAACATCAAACTGAAACAAGAAACAAAATTGAACCTTTGTGTTTTATCAATACCCTGACCAGAGGAGTATGGCTTCTCCTCCTTGAATTTACCCTGAATACAAGAAGACAGAAAATACTGTTACAGATGAGTTTCTTATCTTTGATCATCTCAGGGTAGCCAGCATTTTGGGGAACAATGCAAAGAACTTTCTTCTTATTCACCATAATAGAAGTCTAAAATTTAAGGTTTTCTTGGCATTGATGTGAGTGCAATTTGATTGCAGAAATCTCTGTAACACACCATTAACCAACAAAATATGTGTTAATACTTGCTATAAGTAGAAAGAGTTTTACATCGTCTGACACACATTGATTTTTCTCTCAGACAAGGATGTATTACTTTGTTTGCAGGGGCTTTTTTTATCATCTTAAACAATTCAGAGCATCAGAGTGGTCACTGGAAGAAACAGGCTGGCTGGAAAAAGGAAATTCATTCCCAAACTGTCCTGGTTTGAGGTAG
>VZTY01032736.1:10333-39044 GCA_013400935.1 Turnix velox
TGGCTGACAAACTTTCTGAACTTGATCACCATAGTGAATAATGAAAAGAAGAGCTTCTTGCATACCATTCCCTGGTCTTATCAGTCTGTGAGCGAACAGTGTCTGAGCAATGTGCAGTTAATTTCAGAGTTTAGTCAGACAGAAGAGGCCTAGCTGAAAAGTGAAGTTACAAACTAGAAAATTTACCTTATTTTACCTCAAACCAGTACAGATGTTTATGTCAAGGGTGAGTATCGTGAGGATGGAATCAGGTTCTTCTCAGTGATATCCAATGACAGGTCAAGGGGCAATGGGTGCAAGCTGGAACACAGGAGGTTCCACATAAATATAAGAAAAAACTTTTTCTCAGTGAGGGTGACAGAACACTGGAACAGGCTGCCCAGAGTGGTTGTGAGGTTCTCCTTCTCTAGAGGAACCCACCTGGACATGTTCCTGTTTGACCTGATCTATGCGTTCCTGCTCTGGCAGGAAGATTGGACTAGATGATCTCTTCAGGTCCTTTCCAATCCCTGACATTCTGTGATTTTGTGAAAATGCTAATTTGAAGGTTTCCGGTTCTCCCTGAGGATAAACATAGTTTAAGGATCTGTGTGGAGTGTACTGGAATTACTGACAGAGTCAGCCTCAATTGTACTGAATTTATTTTGGGCTTTTTGGGCTATTATGGTTTTTTTGGGCTTTGCAATATTTTGAGGTGATAAAAATACTTATAAATCCTCTGAAATTGTAATTCTGGCAATAAACTGACTCAACTGTGTCTAAATCTATGATTATTAAGTCCATGCATTCCTCCACCTGTTTTGCAGGAAGGTGCAACATGAAAGCACAAATGTGTAGGAATTAAGTACAGAATCCATATCCTTCATTACTGTTTTCTGTTGCATGGTGGTTTCTTACATAGGGAACTTCTGGAGGAAATCTTGATTGGAAGTACATGACAACATGCAGGAATTTGTTCATGAAATATAAGTAATCTACCTCCTCTTCTTAAACTATGATCCTCTTGGTTAATCCATATTGTCTACACAGTTTTTAAAATGCATTTTCACCTGAAAGTCTAAAGTATTCTTTATAACATAATCAGGTTTTTGTTTAAATTTGAAATGCGCTTCTTTAGAACTTCAACATTAGTTGCATACTTGGTCATGAAGCCAAACAAATACAATGACATTTCTTGAAGATCTTGTGAACTCTTCCATAACCAAGATAGACTGCAAAGTGTAAAGGAAGAAGAGAGTGACTGGGAGAAGCCTGTACGAGAAGAGATTAGTAAGGACGGCAAAAAGAAAGAAAGAAAGAATTAAAGGTCAGTAGATGTTTTAAATGGCATTGAAATATAAGACCAAGAAAATAATGCTAGAAAAAAATGAATACCCAATTTTGAAAGTGAACATCATTTATGCCTCTGTTCTGTCAGGAATATGAGTTGGAGGGCTGAGCCAGAACTTAGGTAAAGGTGGCCATCTGAACAGGATAGTCCTAGTTACAAGGAACTGATTGCTTAGGCTCAAAGGGGAGCTTTGATAGATGCTATATGTCATTCCTAGGTACAGAAACAAGAAAGGGATGAGAGTTGTCCCAAGTCAAGGCTGGAATGTCCAAACCACACATCTTGCCTTCACTAAAACTTGTCAAATAGGGTCACATGGATGTGGAATATCAGGAAATATGTGGTAAAGAAGTTGCAGCTGCCTATATTTTAGTATAGAGAAGGTTTATAGGCACTTGCTCAGGACTGCACAGGAAGCCTAAGTCAAAATATAGATTTTGGTTTGCAGGTTACCCAGATCTGTTAGCTAAGAAAATTATGCTTGTTGTTACAAAATGTACAGTCTGCTGTGGAAAATCTTCCCCTGTTCTTTCTCCTACACTCTAAAACATCTGAGGAATGGCACATGACTGTATTCAGCTGAATGATTATGCAGGAGTGCAAAACTTGAAATGTTTTGGGTTTTTCATTGATGAGACAAAGACAAAGTCTAGTTTGTAAAATGGCAGTTCTTCACACAAACACTCTTGTAGGAAACAATAAAAGAAAATTACTTAGTTGGAACAAGTGTATCTTTCTTCCAAATAGATAAATTCATATGAAAATGACCTGGCACTGTTAAGCATGCAGTATTCTTGATATTAGGCAAAACTGAATTTAAATGTTTAAAGACAGCTGCTTCTCTATGACTAGCACAGAGAAGAAAGTGACATCCTCTGATTATCATCCTGCCCCAATGTGGATGTGTAGAAGAAGCAAACAGCTTTACCTTTTTGTCAGTAGCAGAGTGGCAAAATACTGACTCTTTGTAGCCAGCATTTTTCTGAACCCACACAGACCTACTCAGAAAATAGCTCATTAAAAAGACCTCTGAAAATCCTTGCTGAGAAAGGAAACATATGTCCTCTTCTTCTGCTTTATTGTGCACATTTCTTCACTGCTTTTTTATGTTCATTTTATTTATCTCCAAACCATGCTCTACATGCAGCAGGCAGCAGCCTGGGGAAAGAGTCGTCTGAATTACCAACCCACTGACTTTTATTAGTAGAAGATAGGTAAGAATGCTTGTAAGAGTGCTTGTGTTGATTATTCATTAAATCCTTTGTGCATATGGCTGTAAAGGGTGGGGTAGACTCTGATGGGAAGCCTTTTGCTGGTTATACAGCATGAAATAATCCATGTCATAATGATTTCCCCAAAATATTCTGTATATCCTTTCTCTTTCTTATGGAAAGGAGCTGAGGGGTCTGGACTAGATGGTATCATAAACCATTCACTGCTGTCTGGTGGTATTGCAGCAGAAAGAAATGACAGCAGATAACTGGCAGTACTCAGTTTCATTGAAGGAAAGTGGATAAAGATAAAGGTTTTAATTAACATTTCATGAAAACATCTGTTTGTTGGTGTGTTTTGCTTTTGGTTTTGTGTTTGTTTTTTTTTTAAATACCTTTCTTTGATTGACCAAAACCCTGATAAATACAGAAGCCAGATGGCTTTTTGGACCTTGAAAATACTATTTGAGAGTATGTCACAGTAAATTAGTGAGGAAACTCCAAAATGTGAAAGATGTGCTATTATCTGTCATTGCCAGATGTATAGATTTTGAAAATTTAAGCTGTACATCTTTGTGTATTTCCTTATATCCTTTGGATCCCTGCTTCAAAAATGTATTTCTTTAGCAAATGCCTAGACACAAATAGTAGCAGTTTAGGAGAGGAAGTATCTGTTTAAAATGTCATGCTTCAGAGATTTAACTGAAAAGTTTTATAATAATAATATTAATAATAATAATGGAAGAGATTGAACAATGGGATACTACTTGATAGAATTTGTGCTGCCAAGAGTAAATCACATCAACCTTTTCTTTCCACCATGAGATCAATTATTTTTAAATGAAAACTTACTTCCCAATTAAACCAAACTTGGCCAAAATATTTTAACACTCAAAACCCTTTATGTGTGTGGTACCTCCAAGATGCTTGTGAGTAATAGCATCTCTCTGCTTTTTGGTATTCCAGTGGGAGCAGGTGGAGGTGATTGGCTTTATCTGGGGGCAGCAGGTAATGACAGGAGCTCTTAACCTGGAGCAGAGCAAAGGAGCACATTTAAGTCACCCCGTGGTAGCTAAAGACTCTGGATGGAAAGAGACCTCTCAGTGTTGACACTGTAATGTATCCTCTCCTGGAAAAGTGTATTTCTTTGCTATAAGTGAGAATGAATTTGATCCTGAACTTGAATTTGGTCCTTTGGGTTAGAGGATAAATTTTTTTTTAGAGAAAGTACGAGAGTACAAAGGCCATGGCTGTTCATTTCTTGCTCTCAGACTTGGATGACATGAGTGATTGCACTCTGCATTTAAGTGTTTTGAATAGATTTCTTCCTGGGCAAACACAGAGACTGCCGCTGCTGAAGTGTTCTTGCTAACAATGAAGAACACAGTGCCCTGCCATCCAGCACATCCTCAGTTTCATCTGCTGTGCCCAAACCACCACTAAGCCTCAAGGGTATGGTAAAAGCCCAGATAACTCATGCAACTTACGCAAACTAGAGAAATACACACAGAGATGCAAACATTTTTAGTTAATCTAATGGAAGTATTATTAATCCAATCACAGAGTTGTTAATTCATTTTCCCTGACTTGGGGTCAAGCTGGATGAGACATCACAACCAATATTTATCAGAACACTTTTTATTAGCCAAGGTATTATCACTAATAGAATGGGTCTGTTCTTAATAACAGCAGGTAACTATTCACATAGAGCATTTAGTTACTTATGCAGGTCTCTCCTAGACTCATGTGCTTAATGATCACTACCCAGCTGCAGGTCCAGCTGGGAGGACAGTCTTTTGTGCAAAGGTTCTACTGATATGTCTTTGGTTTCTAGGTGGGAGGTCAGAAAGTTATGTTAGAGGGCTCCACTTTCTTTGCTTGTATGTATAATCCCATAGTCTTTGTCCCTGTATAGCAGTTATTGCCCTCTTGCATGTGGTTCAGCTTGTTTACTGGAGATGTCCGTGTGTCCTGGTGATCTCAGGCAGGTTGGGCTGACTCTGAGTATTCTGAATTGTTTATTTTCCTGTAGTGAATGATAACAAATCATTAATTTTTTGTGCTAGTAGCCTAGGGCCCCTATCCTATACTTTCTCATCCAAGTCTTCTGCTCTTATCTCGTGCCTTTACTTTTGGAGGCATCTGTTAAAACCCCCTGATTTTCTTCAACAGCCTTCAATCTATGGTTTCCTGATAATATGGCATACATTTTATTGTCACATGTATATCTATTTTCTGGAGTCGCTCAGTTGTTGATTTACTATACAGAAATAATTGTCCATTAGAAGACACATGCAGAGATATGCACAGACATAGATGCAATTCTGGGCACCACCAGCTCCCAAAACATATTGCTTGCCAAAATATCATTGGTGTATTACTAAAAATATTGGAAGGAGAATGGTTGAGGTGCTCATTTGTGGTGGCAGCACCATGTGGTCTTGATCATCCTGTGGTGGTGAGGGCAGGACCAACAGTGCCCAGTCATGTGGTGGAGGAGCCCATGTGTGAATCTCAGTTCAGTGGGGAGGAAACTGGTCTGGCTGAAATCCCTCTGGGTCCTCCATCACTTTGGCATCTTGAGAAACCAAAGGGCCAATGGCTGATCCATGCTTTTGTAAAATTGAAGTTCCTTGCTAGCATTGTCCCTCAGGACTGATCTCTCAGCTCTGGCAGGTGTAAGCAGAGATTTATTTCTGTTCTCAGTACTTGATTTGATAATTACACCCACTTACTGATAGGTGCAGCTTTTTGGAAAAGAAAATGAGGGGAATTATGTTATACACATTAATGAGGCTGTGTTCCAAGGCCGCTGTGTGGTATGACAGCAGAATTCTGATGCTCTCTTGCAGCACTGAAATAGCAAAAAACTTTTTCAAGAAAAAGAACAAATTCAGCTTAATTTTCTATTTCTTACTGAATTACTGAGGCTGGGATTGGTTGTGTCTTGCTGCTGTTACACTGATGTGACTAAGCAGTCTGCAGCCTTTTTGTTGACAGGATTATATGACATTGTGTAAGCACATATTCGTGTATGTGAATGCCTCTGTGTTTGGAGATTCAATATACAAAGCTGTAAGTCCCGTGACCTTGTAAGTACCTAAATTTAGGTGCAGATATTTTTATGTATTTACAGGCACTAGAATTATTCTGAAGTCTCCCATTTCTCAGGGAGTCTTCTGACCGCTGGGCATATGAGCAGTCTGTGTGCATGCAGAACAACACCAGTTTTATGGATTTCTAAATTTTCTTTTGCAATCAGCCCTTTTTCATTCTACTTTTGCCAGTCCTTGACTTACTCCTATGCAAGACCAGATGGTAAGCCTCACCATGCTACATAAAATAAACCTGTGAAAAATCGGAAGCAATATTTCTGGTTAATTTCTGATCGACCAACACTGTAAAAGGACAGACAGAAGAAAACGGCGCTTAACTGTTGAGTAGCTGGAGGCAGTCTGGGTGCAGGACTGCCTAGCTGGAGGTTTGTGTGTGGGTGATGGATGAGAGCAGCTTGGGATGTTTTTAGATTAAAAAATACTGCTTCCTAGGAGGTTTTGGAGATTGGAGCAAGGCTCTAAGGGTGTCAGTGATCCTAAAATATTATTTAGAAACCCAGGTCACCTTAGGGTCTAATGTTCTATGATCATTTAGTCCAAATGCATTTAATTAAACCAATTAACCATCACAGGCATGGTATTTTACTCCCCCTTTGCAAAGAAGGGAATTAAAGGCTACGTCTACTTAATTTTCACCATGCTTAGTATATTTGTAGCCTGGTATGAAAGAGCAATTACAGTTGCATAAATTCTGCTGGCTGAAGAGCTAATTAAAATTATTGTTGAAAAGAAACACTTCAGCTGAATCTGAATGAGCCCTTGCATTTTGAGTAATACATTATGATTTCATACCATTATTCATTTGCTCTTTCTAGTGCCTTTAACACCCATTAATTTTCAAAAAGATGTCCATGTTTACTTTTTAGTGTGGACAGCAAAAGAAGCTCAAGCGATTTGCTGAAGGTGATTCATTGAACACATTACAGAGGCAAGCCTGGGGAAGCTCCTGGACCTCAGCTATTAGGGAGACTTCTGGCACAAACCTTAGCAGGGCTGTAATTTCATCCTGGACTTTTGGAGTGGATTTATACCTTTTTCCCCTGAAGTTTCCCTGACAGAAAGCTGGTGTTTTGATGGTCATCTGATGCTATTTGTATAAGATTTTAGGTAAACCAGGGCTCATATTACAGAATAATCAGCTAATCTGTACTGTGTTACTGTGATAACTGTAATAGATCATAGAATCATAGAATAGTTTGGGTTGGAAGGGACCTTAAAAATCATCAAGTTCCAACCCCCTTGCCATAGGCAGGGACACCTCCCACTGGATTAGACTGCTCAGTGCCTTGTCCAACCTGGCCTTAAACACCTCCAGAGAGTAACCTATCTTCTACTAATAAAGCACAACCTCGCTGGGCATCCATTTACATCCATTATTAGTCCTTCCTAGATGAAGATATGAAGATAGGCATAAGACCCCTATATGTCAGGAACTGATAATTTCATCTGTTGTAAACTAGTCATCCTCTCTGTCTCGAGGAGACAATGTCACTTTTGTGGTTTGACTTCAGTCTGAGCATCAAAAAGGCATTTAAAGCAAGATTACCCAGCCCAGGCAGTGTTTTTGTGTGGCCCCTCTGCTAAGTGAGTGGGTTTAGCTCTGCTCTATATTTATCACACAGGAATTGTGGGCACGTGAATTCGTGTCCTGATCAAAACAGCCTGTCAGTCAACATGTTACTGTGGTATTATACATGTGCTTGCTATTTTGCTGTTACTTATTTACACATGGAATCTGTAATTCCTTAAACAAAAAAATAAACATCTTCTTGAGGAACTACTTTATATTTCAAGAGTGAGATTTTCTTAAGGTGTCTTTTTATTAGTGAAAGAACTTACATTAGCAAACCAGTGGAAGAGAAGTAATATGAACCAGCATACTCAGTTTTGCTTTGGCAATCTGTATCCCAGAAGGAAATCCTGGGAAGGAATCACTGACAATGGGACCTCAGTTTAAATTACTAAATAGGCAGGATGCCGGATGCACAGAGAGCTTTCGAGAGATTCAATAGACGTGTTCATTTGTCTTTCTAAGGTAACTGAGACAATGAAAATGTGCTCTACAAGTAAAGACTGTAGAAGTTGTGGTAATGAAAACAATAATTAATATAATTTAAATTACTGTCCCTGAGGCAGTTGTAAATTGATGTTATTAATTATGCAACAAAGTTGTTTGTAAATTAATGCCATAGGAAGTTATGGAAGTCATCTACAATAAGTTTCTCCTTTTGAGGCTATTTGGCAATGTATTATGCAGCAGCCTATGGCCCCCAGTGGATGTTCAAAGGTTACTTATATTAAACTCTATAATTTGTATTCTTCAAAGAGCTAAGTGACATGAAAGGATGCAATTAAAACCAACAAATTATTTTATTGTGCATAGAGTTGATTATATAATATAAACCAGAATTCATTAATATTAACTTGGATGGGTGTCACATATGGTGTTTTTTTGACACCTTGACTCTGTTGATTCAAATAAATTACAGCAGCAGGGAATGTAAGGCATTGAATTCTTTATGCGGTTACTATTGAGTCTATAAAAAAGAGTATATGCAAGAAAGTTCTATATGAATATATTGGAATTTTAATATTATTTTCCTGCTATTTATCTCTACATATCAGAATGGCTTTTACTAAGTGTCATAAAATGCTGAAAGTCCATTCTGTTAATTTCTTTCATTTCTTCAAGGATAGGAATATCACCCAGAGAGATATAGTTGATTAGATGAGCATATGAAAAATGGTGCAAAAGTTCTTTTTCTACCTTGAAAAAAATAGGTAATGGTTCCTTCTACATCCCAGTGTCCAGTTAAAAATTAAATTTTAAAACCTCGAAGTAATTTACTTTTTTTTTGGAATCTGTAAAATGAAAATAATTACTTAAAAATTATTTTTAAACAAGAGTTTCTTCTTTTTTGTTTTCTTTAGTTGATACATTTGAGTTTTCTGATCATCCCTGTAACAATTACTTCTTATCTAGGTTTGTGTGATATAGCCTAGATTGTATAATGAATTTCATCTGCTGGAAATTCTTGTTTTCCACTGGCTATGACTGAACCTAAGTGGAGAGCATTTTTCCATTCTGCCTCACAGTTTTGACTTCAAAATTTCTGAAGTACAGTAATTCCATCTGCTAATTTATACTTTCTAAACTCCAGGAAAAGATGAAAATACACTAGGGGAATATAAATATTCCCATGTTTTATATTGTCACCCACCAGAAAAATATTTAACTTGTATATCTTTATATTAATTTTCCAGTCTTGGTTTTAGCTTGTAAGCAATTTTGCTGGTTTTTTCCTCACTATGTTTAGGCCAAAATACAGCAATGTTTTCTTTGTGCATTCTTTAGCCTCTATCCCAGGGCAATTGAATTGAAAATGCAGGGTAAGACACTATAGAATTAGATGCTGGCAAGATCTCTGTTCCTATGAAGTAGTCTGGAGCCTCACAACTTGTTTTTTTCTTTTGTATTTCCTCATTAAAAATATGCAGGTAATGGGAGCTTGACAATAGTAGCACATTGGATGGGAACTTTCTTTTAATCTATTTCTGTGAGGTCTTGATATTTGTATGCTTTTTCTTTCTTCTTTTTTCTTTCTAAAGGAGTATTTTGTGTTCCGACATAAGAATTTTCTCTGATATAAAACAACTGGTGTCAAGTGTCCCACAAGAGCATGACAAGAGTGTGGAGCAGAGGGGGGAAATGTAATTAAAGGTGACTAAGGTAGTTAGAGGCACTGTCTGCATTTCCTAACTAGAGAGAGATGAAAACACAGTCACAAACCCACAGGAAAGCAAAGGCCATCTCTAGCTGTTTTCTTTTGAGCCCCAGGTGCTGTCAGATTGTAATGGAGAGTGGCAGCTATACAGAAATCACTGAATGCTGACATTATGGGTTCTTCTGCCTGTGTTCAGGTTATCCTGCTTCTTGAAGAGTACCTTTGAGTACAGCAGGTGTTCAGGTGGTGGCTGCATCCCTGGCTGCTTGCTAATGAGTACCTTCTTGAGTACTGCTGTCTTGGATCAGGAATAAGGACCGTTTCATGTGCCAGCTATTAATATTTTAAAGTTGTGTTGCTGCTTTGTGAAGAGTTGTGGAAACATAGAATGGTTTGTGTTGCAATGGACCTTAAAGATCATTGAATTCAAACCCCCCCTACTATGGGAAGGTACACCTCCCACTAAACCAGTTTGCTCAAAGCCCCATCCAGTCTGGTCTTGAGCATTTCCAGGGACAGGACATGCTCAGTTTTTCTGGGCAACTCATTTCAGTGTACACTACCCTCAAAGTGAAAAAAATCCTCCCAATTTCTAATCTAAATCTACACTCCTTTAGTTTAAAACTGTTACCCTCACCCTATCCCTACAGTCCTTCACAAAAAGTCCCTCCTTGTCTCTCCTGTAGGCCCCCTTTGGGAACCAAAATGCTGCTATAAGATCTTCTCGAAACCTTCTGTCCATACTGAACAACCCCCCAACTTTCATAGGAAAGATGCTCCAACTCTCTGATCATCTTCATGGTCCTCCTCTAGACTTCTTCCAACAGATTTGTGTCCTGAGCCATGATGAGACTTGAGAACCCTNAGCATGACAAGAGTGTGGAGCAGAGGGGGGAAATGTAATTAAAGGTGACTAAGGTAGTTAGAGGCACTGTCTGCATTTCCTAACTAGAGAGAGATGAAAACACAGTCACAAACCCACAGGAAAGCAAAGGCCATCTCTAGCTGTTTTCTTTTGAGCCCCAGGTGCTGTCAGATTGTAATGGAGAGTGGCAGCTATACAGAAATCACTGAATGCTGACATTATGGGTTCTTCTGCCTGTGTTCAGGTTATCCTGCTTCTTGAAGAGTACCTTTGAGTACAGCAGGTGTTCAGGTGGTGGCTGCATCCCTGGCTGCTTGCTAATGAGTACCTTCTTGAGTACTGCTGTCTTGGATCAGGAATAAGGACCGTTTCATGTGCCAGCTATTAATATTTTAAAGTTGTGTTGCTGCTTTGTGAAGAGTTGTGGAAACATAGAATGGTTTGTGTTGCAATGGACCTTAAAGATCATTGAATTCAAACCCCCCCTACTATGGGAAGGTACACCTCCCACTAAACCAGTTTGCTCAAAGCCCCATCCAGTCTGGTCTTGAGCATTTCCAGGGACAGGACATGCTCAGTTTTTCTGGGCAACTCATTTCAGTGTACACTACCCTCAAAGTGAAAAAAATCCTCCCAATTTCTAATCTAAATCTACACTCCTTTAGTTTAAAACTGTTACCCTCACCCTATCCCTACAGTCCTTCACAAAAAGTCCCTCCTTGTCTCTCCTGTAGGCCCCCTTTGGGAACCAAAATGCTGCTATAAGATCTTCTCGAAACCTTCTGTCCATACTGAACAACCCCCCAACTTTCATAGGAAAGATGCTCCAACTCTCTGATCATCTTCATGGTCCTCCTCTAGACTTCTTCCAACAGATTTGTGTCCTGAGCCATGATGAGACTTGAGAACCCTCCCTGCTGACAGGACAGAGCTATGTTATTTCTCACACAAAATAAAATCCAGAGCTCCTGATGTGATGAAGCAGACACCCATTTGTTATGAATTCAGGCCATGTGTGCTTCAGTATGTGGCCACTTGTGTGAAGGGGAGGAGGGGGAAGCAGGATGTCACCTTGTCCCTGAAGCGTATCTCTAACCGGGCAGCAAGGCTGCAATGTTAGTAACCTACTTTTGTGAGTTTGCAATACATTGGATTGATTTCAGAACAGAAGGGGCTGCTGTTTATTCAGATTTTTCACTTTCAAATATCAAACCACTTTTTTCTTTCAGAATTAGAGATATACACATGGAATTTTTTTCTGTGTGTGTCTGAGTGAGCAGGGTTCCCCTAAATAATGGAGAAAACAGCAGTTGGCAATGTTTGCATAAATAAGCTCCTTCCATTTTGCTCAAGCTCTATAGGAGACAGCTGCCACTGGAAACAACTGATAGTTGCTTAGATGTTTTTAAAAACTGGAAATCTATGTCTATAATTTTTAAAGTTTTGACTATGTTAAGGTGGAATTGTCTGAGTATATTCCATAATCCCACTTTATTCTGTGTTTGCATCTTATAGATGCAAATGACAAAGAAGCATATTGAGAACCATAGCTCTCTGGTTTGCTTTGCTTCAAATGAGGAAGTCAAAAAATGAGTCAAAGCAATAGCCCTGTTTTTCTCTACAGTTCAAGGTTCTGCTTATTGAAATTAAATGAAAACACAGTTAACTGCCATAAGCTATAAATCACATGATTAAAACCAGGGAAAATCTATAGTCTTAAATCAGAAAGAAGGATTTTTCTACACCAGTGAGTAGTGGAAACTTAGCAAACTTCAGAAGTTTGGGATGTGGTTTATATAATGGTTTGGGTTGGAAGGAACTGTAAAGATCCATTGACTTACCTTGCCACAGCCTTTGGAACTCCTCCCCCTGATACCTGGCAAAGCAACTGAGAGTTTTCAAATGATGTGGACTTCTTTTTTTTCTGTCCAGTACCTCCTGTGAAAGGGATGGAAGTGGTGGGAGAGCACTGTCCTAAACCTGAATGCTTAGTTAGAATTGCCTTTTCTTAGTCTATCTTCAATGCATTCGGGGTAGGTGGACACAATCCTGGGCAGACTGTGAGGTGGAGAGGGAGACATTAGAAAATAGACGCAAGATTAGTTGATGTATGTGAAAGAACGATTGAAAGAAAATGGAAGCAAATTTGCTTGAACCAGAATTCATCCCAAATGTTCAAAATTAGCTGCATTTTAATGATGCTAATAATAACCTTTTTTGCTTTCTTTTTGCAGAGCAGAGGTTCTTCCAGTTTTTTTTAAGTTGTTAAGCAAATACTCTAGAGGCTGTATTATGTCCAGGTACAGGGGTATAATTGCATCATTGTTCTACTAAAGTGGAATTAAACAAAGATAAAAAAACAGCCTTAAAATGAGTTGAATATGCTTTTCTGAAGAATTGACAGAATATCAAATAATTGAAAAAATTGTCTGCTAAATCTGTCATGGCAGACTATTAGAATATATACAATGATGATGCATATAATCTAGGCCATATTCTGCCTAATAAAGGAGACTTTAATATACAACCATGTGTTAAACAAAAAAAAGTTAATATAGCTAATAATAGACTTGTATGCTATATACATGAAGTAATTCTTCTTTGGATAAAGCTGTTGACCTAATTGTGTGCTTTGTAGGTCACTTCTCAAGAATCTGGAACTAAACCACTGACTTTCACATTTGTACCATCCATTGGAATACTTCCAACTCATTTTGAGGTTGTGGATGTCTCTCAGTTCCTTGTGACAATTCCAGAGGACCCAAAGGATCTGAGGAATCAAGAGATTATAAATAAGGTACAGTTTTGTTTGAGCTTCTGATTCTACTCTTTCAGAAGATAGAGGAAATTTTGTCCTGAGCTTTACTGAGCTTAAGCTCTATCGCTTGGACTCTTTCTTGGCTTGTGATCTAGCAGCCTCTTATTTTATTCCATGCTACTAAAGAGGAAGCTGGAATCCTCAGATTAATGTTAATGTTTACAGTAATTGTGCTGTTGCATAACAGCTCCTTCCCTGAGATATTGCTGGGACTGCAGGTATTGATGAAAAAAAGTCTTTTCAAATAACATTTCAACATTTTAAACATTTTCAGTGGTCTGTATGACTGAAAAAGAGGCTGATAGGGTTAGAGTGTGAATGCGTTTGAAGAGCAAGCACTGGAGTAATATCTTCAGGATACTGGGCTCATGAGTTACATTTCCAACCACTCAGTATTGTGCCCCCCTTTATTGTCCAAAATTTCTTTCAAAGATCTGAGCTCCAGGGACTCATGGAACTGCCAGTGGAAATTTGTCATTGCTGTATTCCCCAAGCAATTGAAAAATTCCTCAAGAATTCAAGTTTGAACTCCATCTACAGGTTTTCTCTTGCAGTACAGAATGCTTCTACCCTTTTACCTGATTCCTCTTACAAGAGAAATAGGATTTGCCACATTATTTTCAATATGGAATGATTTGGTGACATGTGTGATGTATGCTCGGCTTACACTACTTCTGCTCTCATCTGAAGCATGCATCAGAAGTTACCTAGTGGAAGTGAAAATTGTGAGAAATACAAAGAGCAATTCTAATTTGTGCTGAGAAGCTTGAACATATAGTAAAGCTCTCTGACCTCAGATTCTTTTTGTGCTCCCTTCAGAGAATGCCCTGACTGAAAGGCCTTTGTTTCTTCATGAATATGTATAGGTTTTGTCCCAGATTTTTCTGTGAGACTCCTCTGAGGAGCATTGTCTGCTCCCGTGGATCCCTCAGTTGGGATGCCTTCCCACTGTGTGTGCCTTAGACGGGTTTGACAGCTCATTTGGCTTGCTTGCACCATCCTTCCCACTTCCCCCACCAGCTCTAAGCTTGGGATATCACTGTGCTCAGAGCAGCCCAGAGGGTGACCACTGGAGCACTGGCTGGGGGGCTGGTAGCAGGGGACTACCTGGGAACCTTATTTCTGCTGGATGCTCATGCCCAAAATCTTCATTTTCTCTCTGCACTTCTGGTAGCACAGTGCCAGCCACCACTGCAAGCCAAAACTGCTTTGAATTTTGGGATGCACAAATAAAATGCATCTAATTGGGGTGTTTACACTTGTCTGTTTTGCAGCCTAGCACTGTCTCTGATGAGCTGGCCTTAAAGAGTGGGGCCAGACCAGACTGTGTGTCCACTATCCATACAGACAGCACCCGAATGTCTTTCCATTCCTTGGAGCCCAACTCAACCAGAGGAGAAATGCAGGAGAATGACCTTTTTAAGGCTGAATTTATTCTGATTACTGACTCTGGTGATGAAGATGAAGTAACCACTGTCACAGACAATGTTCATTGGCCTTCCAATGGCTACAGTCCCATCAGTGCTCAGCTGCTGTCCACATCCCATATGTCCCCTGGAAGTGAAGCAGGCGACAGGCTTACTCCAGTTGCTGTGCTTTCCCACAGCACTGCTGATCCAAAAAAACATCAGGTAAAACACTCTTTAAACTCTAGAGCTAACCTTTGCTTTCTGAAGTTGCCAGTACATGGGCACAGGGTCAGTTTGTAAAAAAGTGTGGCCAATTTCTTCTTCAAGTAACATTTTTGCTGGCCATTCCTATAACTTGGTCTCTAAAAATTTGTTCTAGTCCTTCTGACTTACTGCTTCTACCTAATGGCTCTGGTGTGTACGTGGGGCAGATAATGCTGATCTATTGTTCTTTCCTTTAAGAGCAGCTCATCATACCAGCAAGTTAATCTAAAGGTTTTAGGTCTGTAGGTAGTCTCAATTAGCTAAGGTCATTGAAATAAATTGAACGCATATATTGTTTGAATTATTAGCATCAGACTTTTCAGGCCTGGTGTTTTTTTCTCAGCACCTGCTGCAGCCCTTTATACTAGAGGAAGAGGCTGGAAAAACTCCTATTATTCTGATTGTTATTTAGTACTAACTTTGCACAGGTGTAAAGAACTAATTAAAATGAAAGGTCTATTTTATGTTGATCTTTATAGGGGATACTTATTGATAAATTAATCTTTTAGTCTGTCATGGGGAGAACTCAAAATGGGTCTTTGAAATGTTTAATTTTCAAAATATATTCACTGCATAAAAAATGAATGTCATCTTGGAAAGAGCATTGATAGTTTTCAAGGGTGCATATATAGTGGAAAACCGGATCTTTGTCAAAGTAGCATTATGCTTCTGATATAGAATAAATTCAGACGTTTCCTTTGACTTCAAAAGGGTATCCATCAGTTAAGAATGAAAATCTTCAATACCTTAAAAAAAAAGAAAATTATTTATATGTATTTTGTCTCTGGAAACAAACAGGACTTCCTATCTTGTGTTGAAATACCTGTGCTACTAATTTTTTCATCAAATTCAGTGTCAATTTTTAACTGAGAAAATTATGTTATAGAAATCCACTCTGGCTTGAGGTTCACAGTATTATGAAATACTAATTTCTACCAAGAAATTCCCCTGAAGGTTGTGTAAAAGGATTAGATTAAAAAAAAAAAATTGAAAAAAAGAAAAATATAAGTTTCTATTGTTTTTTGAGGTGTGAATTTCCTGACTGATTTTGGAACATGTGGAATTTTTTTTTTTTTGTAATGTCAGAGAGTCTACAAAAGAGAAGCAGGCTGACACCTGCCTTTTGGTACTTACCTGTGGGGATGAGGGGGATAACTGCTCCCCTTAAAACATATACTCAGCTTGGAGAAGCTTCTTGACTCAACAGTCAGAAGGCTTTTTAGCTAGTCAGAGTCACTTGACATTCTTCTCTCCAGTGTATGTCATCTGGTGTGTCTTCTCCAGACAAATTAATAAAGTGTCCACACAAACTCCTTGCCATTGCCAGGAGGAGCATACCTTCCTTATTTGTTAAAAGCAGTCTGTTCTGTATGGCATCTATATCTCTGATTTACTGTGCTGTCTCCAGAGGTTATCCCCTACTTTTACACAGTCTCCAGTGCTTTTTTCCATCTTTCTGCTTCTGTCATGTTTTAACCCCACCTGGGAACTGGGATCATGCATCCCCTTATTGTGTCCCTGGTTGAGATGGAGAAGAGACTCGGAAGAGTAAAGATAAGAAAATTTGTGGGCTGAGATATAGACAGTTTAATAAGGAAAGCAAAAATCATGTGTGAAAGCAAAGTAAAATAGGGATTAATTCACTATTTCCCATTGGTTCAGCCAATGGAAAGCAGGGATCCATCACGCATAATGCTTGCTTGGGAATACAAACATCAAAACTCCAAATATCCCCCAGCCTTATATACTGAGCATGATGTCATACGGTATGAAATATTCCTTTGGTCAGCTGGAAACAGTTGTCTCCATTGTGTCTTCTCCCAACTTTTTGTGCCCTCCTTCTCTACTTGTTGAAAGGGTGATGCGGGGAATGGAAAAGGCCTTGATTACTCAGCAACACTGTCTTCATTCCAAATCTGAAATTACAGTGGATGCCAGTAAGGAAGTGAACTCCATCCCAGCTGAAACCACAACAGGTTCTCAAGGTTGCAGGCTTGGTAGGGAATTTATTTTATTCTGTCCTATATATAATCAAATTGTACTGAGATCAAAACTGGCCCCTGGACTGGGTCTGTGTTGAGCCATATCTTCTCTCAGACATGAATTTTGTCTTTTAGCCTCCTATGGGCTTTTGTCACAGGCTCATCCCTTTCCTGTTTGACCAGTACATTTCAAATGTGCTAAAAGCCTGCTGGTTAAAGCTCAATACTAAGACCAGACTGTGTATTTGGGATCACCATCTGCAAGGCATCAAGATATATTTCGAGTTCATTGATGCATTTGAGATGAGGTAGCCTTGCCTCCTGTTTTCAACTTTCTTTATATATTATAGGAAATGTATGTCTGAAGTGCTCCTGGGAAGAGAAAATGGCTTGCAGTTGAATTACAAACTAAAGGAGCATAAATCTACCTCAGTCCCTCACTTCCTCTGCGCTAAACCAGTACAACTACAGAAATCTTTTAAACCAGTAGAGAAACTGAACAGTAATAAAAATCAAAGGGAAGTTGTAAGGCAAAACATCAAGGAAAGTGGTAATATCTCACCTTCTGGAACTACTGTTGAGGCTACATCTGTAAAACCATGCTCAGTCTGGTGGCCACTCATCCCCAAATTCAAGAGAGGTTAAGAAGTCGTTTCCAACCAAGTTTGATTATGATTTTGCAATGCTCTAAATTAGAGGAGGATCATCTGTTGGTGAAATTAACAGTGTGATACAATAGCAAGATCTATTGAGAAGATTTTAATAATGGCTCAATTAGCTCAGCACTTAGATGTTCAGTGGTGTTCAGAGTAAAAGAAAACTACTGCAAAATCTCTCACAGGAGCATTACTATGGACATTTTTATAGCTTCTTATAAATCTTTCTTACTGAGTTTTAACTCCTTAAAAGTCGTTGCACATCCTGCTGTTATGGAGTTTCCTATTAATCCCTCATTTTCTTTCAATTTATTGTCTTTGTAAAGGGAATTTATTTATCCTGTGTTGACATGCAGAGGTTTCATTGCCCAGTTTTGTTCTGGTAGTGGATCAGCTTCAGAACTCATTAATAAATTTAGGAGTCTGCTCCGAACTATCATATATCATATCATATATCATTATTTTTAAATATGTCATGAAACCTAGTTAAACAATTTATGTTAAAGAAACCTAGTTAAACAATTTTATGTTTCATGACATATTTAATAATAATTTTCATAATACTTAAATTTTTCTTAGTTTCCACTACTTATTCTTAATTAACAGGTTTTTCAGCAAGAGTTGTAATTTCTTAATCCAATAGAAAATGAGGTACGACAGTATCACAGACGGTAATTTTTATACCCTGATATTTTCCTTGAGTACAACCATTGGCTTTCCACTTTGGGATGGAACACCCCCAAAATAAGGGGACGTTAGTGGTGTTCTGATGGCATTCTGATTGGTTTCTGTGAATCAAGGCATTATTTTGGCTTTTCTGGAGGTATCTTATACAGAAAGGCTCTTCAGTTTACATGGGTTATAAGGACTAATAAAGTTCTGATGTGCATGTTTAGACCATATTTAATATTTAGTTTAGCCCTTAACAGCCTCCAGGTCTCACTCTTGTTCCATCTTCCAGCATGTGTTCTTGTATTTATACAAAGTTTGTAGGGATTAGAGTCAGTTTCCCTGCTTTGAAACTGCCAAGGCAAAAGTTAGATCATTATTTGTAGCCTTTCAGTTTTACAGTTGATGTAGTTCACTATTTCATTGTGTTTTATAAATTTTTTGTATACCCCAGTTTATAATTTCAGCATTATAATAACTTCTAAGATTTTTAGAGAATTTCTTTCTTTAGAAACACAAAACAGTATAAAAGGTTGATAATATACTTGTCTGCTCTGATTAGTTTTGACAAATCCTAATTAGAATAGACCTAAGAAAAAAGGGCATTCTTGACTTTCAACTGATTTCTGTTAAAACAGTTAGTGTATTGTAAGACCGTGTAGAGTGGAATAATATAAGAAAGAATCTTAAATGCCTGCAAATTGTCTTATGCACTGATCTGCAATGACAAGAAAAGTGAAAAATAATCTGGCTACTTTCCACTGAATTGGTAGTGAGATGGGACAACACTGCAATTTTCTCACTTCCTGTGATGTTTATACACTGTGAATGGCATCTCACGATTTTGAATGCTGATGGCACAATTATATGGGGTTTTACTTAAAAAAAAATCTCAGTAGCCTTGAACCTAATTTAAAAAATGAGGCAGCACTTTACTTGTCTGCACTCAGTCAACTACCCTAAATACTGTAATTATCAGGCTGTATCCCTGAGTTAAAGACAGCTTTGTACTGTTAACCCACGGAGCAATACTAATGGGAACACTATATGCATGGCCACAGGATGGAAATGTGGGGTGCTTGATAGGTTCCACCTACATTAATATTTCTGTTTTTCTTTTTTCTCCAGTTAATTTCTGCTCTTTCCAACTCTGATCATCTTTCCTCTAAAACACCTGCTGTCCACTTAATTTCTCCAACTAATCAGAAAGTAGTGTGTGGTGCCATGGTTAACCTGAATCAAGCCTCTTCGCTGGAAGATTCCTGTAACAACTGGCAGTCAGCAACTGGGTTTTCTAAGCAAGATTCATCTCTCTACTTTCAGTCTGCTTGCTGTAGTTCATCCCTTCCCATGTCTAAAATATCCCCTTATGCATCAAATAGTTGTTATTCCAGTCCTAAACTGCAAACACCAGGTCTCAATACCCCTGTCTGTGTTTGCAAAACAGGAGATTTTGCCACATCCTCTGTTCCAGCAAAAAGCCCAAGTCTTGCCCATGATTGTCCATGTTCAACTGAAACTAAATGTTCTCCAGCTCAACCTTTAGTTCCTAGCTCTTCCAAAAGATTGAGTGCTGTATCTCCTGTTCCTGTACACATAATAACACATTCATTATCTCCTAACCCTAAACCTTTGTCTCCACTTTCTCTTTATGGCTCCTCTTCGACGATATGCAGTATGAATGAGTCTTACACACAAATGCCATCTAAAGGAAATTTAGCAAAGTCACAGGTCAGATCCCCTCTGCCAACTAGACTGACCCTCCTAACTGCTATTTTGAGATCAGGCTCTTCTCAGAGGAGACCGCTTTCCCCTGCTTCTTGTCCCACATTCTCTCCTAGCTCCCTTAGTTCTTCAACACTTGCCATAGATCAAAAGTCCAGGATGACTCCCCCAGCTCCCAGGAAATGTGTTTTGAGCCCTCCAATAAGGCCAGATTCTCCCAGCAGAGGGGAATATTTGCTTTCAGGGTGGTCTCACCATTTGTCTTTCCCCTCCAAAACTCATCCCACCCCTAGCACAAGATCCCTTCTTTCTGAAAAGCACCTTCCAGTTGGAGCACTTTCTCCAGAGACCCCAAGTCCTCTGTCATCCCCTGCCTCCTTCCATAGAACATCAGTTACATCTCCAAGTTTGCAGTCTACACTGTCTCCTCCTTGTTCCCCAGTGCTGTCTTCTCTTGCACACTCTCCCTCTCCTTCTCCAGAAGGGCTTCACTCTGTAGCCATCAGGTCTGGGGCACCTAGTAAGTCTCAAAAAGTGCACACTTACTCTCCCATCTTTACCTGCCAGTCATATCCTTTGCTTTCTTCTGCTAGTCTGAGTGGTGTATCCTCTCCTGCTCTAGAAAAATGCTCATCTCCTTCTCCAAGTCTTTTGCATTCAGCTTCTAGGTCTAAATCAGATTTATCCCAAATGTCTGTTCAGGAGACAAGTGTCTCCTCTCCTACTTCTTCAAGTGTCTCAAAGCAGTGCTCTCTCCCACACCCTCATTCTACTCCACTGGTTACACAGACTGGTAGTATTAATTCCCATCCACTGCAGGTTAATTCTTCATTGGGACACAAGAATTCTAGGTCTAATTCCTCCTGTCCAATACCAAAGCAATCTGCCACTTCACCGGTGTTAAAGTGCAGATCTCCTGTCTCAGAGAAGTCACCAGGCACACTGCCACCAAGACCCAGAGAGCTGACTTCACCACAGTCTTTTCCCCTGCCTCCTGATCATGAAAACATCAGATCCAAGGTACTCTTGGTGCATGCTTATTTTCTAATAGTTCTTTTTCCCTGCAGGAAAAAAATCACACTTTTGTCACACAATGCCAGCAAAATAAATGTGCTGTGGAAAAAACTGTTCAAAGAGGAACTGTTTTTATATTGATAACAAAGATAGCAAAGACTAAATCCTACCATATGAAATTGCTAGTAATATGTTTTGTGTTATGGGTGTTGTTGCTGTCAGAATCCTTTAGCATATTAATAAATGGGAGGACATAGTATTAAAGATGGATTTGTGTCCGGTGGCTCTGATATACATTTTGAAGCTCACGAAACCTGTGATAACTACCATATGCTAATGTAAATACTTACGTATTATCACTAAAAGGAATAGAAGTATGGTGATCTTAGGTGTGGAGCTGAGCTAGAAGCAGCTTAATCTGATTGATGTGACAGCCCGTCCCCTTGCTCCCCAGGAGGCTGCACTTATGTCACGTATTCTGTGTGTTCCTGGAACCATCCCAGAGGCACAGCTGAGCCTAGCCTGAGCAAGAATTATGAGGCCAAGAGCCTTTCTTTTTTTTTGGTGCAGACAGAGGGTGAGAAGGAAAAATAAAAGCCAAACTTCTGACAACGTGAGCTACTGCAAATATGAAAGTCACACACTCAGCTGATCAGCCACACTCCTGCTGTTTGTCATCTACCCAAAGGTGGGAGAGATCCAGCAAAGTGAGAATAAGCGATGAAGACAATTTCTGCAGGAGGGCTTGGAAACCAGCCTTGCTTTAAACCTGAAGATAAAGCTCAAAAACAGGGAGGGAAAGGAAAGAAAAATGATCATAAAACACACAGCATGTAGGTGAGAACAACAAAAATTCCTCTGCAAAAATGAAAGGGAGGATGACAAAAAGACATCAGAGCTGTAGAAGACTTTCCAGCCTCCTTTATCTTATCTTTGCTCTCTGTAGCTTCCTTTGTGCTTCCTCTTGCTGGTGTCTGAGCTCTGCCTACCACAGAAAGGCTAACATAGTTTATTGATCTATTTGTTCATGGCATAAAATTACAGCCGGTGTCAGATGTGCTCCTAACAGCTTGGTTGTGGCAGGGGTAACTTGAACTGCTTGGTAAATGTTAACTGAAAGTTTAAATAAGCACAAAATAGCATATGTCATGAACGGTTCTTTTAAAATCCAAAGAGCCCAGGAGGAACCATTGTGCCAAGCAGCTGTACAGTGTTGCTATGCCCTGTCAGTATTATTTAATGAAACAATTCCTAGAAGAAAGCCACAAGACAAAACCGGAAGGCATGACTGAGCCAGCAGATTGCAAAGCAGTTGTGTTTTCTGCAAGTCAGTGCAGTGAGCACTGTGAGAGTCTTTGGCAGAAAGTAAATTCTTTGCTTGTGACATAGAGCCATTGCCTGAATTTATATTTGCAGCAGTAATTACACCTTTTTTTGTACACTCTACTGTCTGTTTTCCTGCTAATTCTGCTTTACCATGCCATAAGGTGGCACTTCTGAAACTGTCCCCCTAGCCTGTTGAGACCCAGAGAGTGTCCGTTGTTCCAACACACTTTGACCATTAGTCTGGTACAAAGCTGAGAAGATCTGAACTCTCTAAATCAAATGCAGCTCAGTGTTCAGCACAGAAAAGATCTTTTACATCTTTAAAATGTGAGGCCAAGACTTCATTTACAGTTAATAATAATCCCCCTTTCCTACTGCTCCCATGTATTTCCATACCTAGTTTATGACATAATTCGATGGACTTTACTGATGGTAATGGGCCCTCTGACAATGCCACAGCCTGGTATATTCTCAGAGAAAAAAGGAAAGGGTTGAGGAGAGACAGCATTAGCATCTTATGTAAGCCTTTTAGGTCTCTTTAGTACCAATCAGCTTGAATTTAAAACTAGACAAAAAGCAGATTGCTTCCTCTGACAATTGTTGATGCATGGCAAAATTTTGGCACGTGTGAATGTGCTAAGTGAATATCAAGGGAAAAGAAGTGCTTGACTTTGACGTGTAATTTTTCAACCTTAATGTTGAAGTAACATTAAGATATGTAATAAACCAATACCTATTAAACTGGAATTTTGACATTCGATGTGCTTTTCAGTATTCACACCAAACTGCTTCATTAGCATGATATCAAAGCAATTATGCAAAAAAGATTCTATAATGGAGAGCTTTTGTATGTCTATACCTATACGTGCAGCAATTCATACAAATCAAAGAATTACCTAAGACATACTTACCTGTTTGCATTTGTATGTATAAACACTGCTTTCCCATGCTTTACATATAATCTTTACACTCACCAATTATTTATAAATACTAAAGTTTTTCTAAATGAATATAAAATTAGATCAACAGCTCAGTGGGAAGTGTGAACTGTAGATGGCTACAGAATGTAAAAATTTTCTCTCTGGACTTTGCAGACACTTTCATAGTGTCCTCATGGACTTAATATAGCAACAGTAGAAGAGTGGAAAGAGACAAAATTGCTGATTCTGCAGAAACAGAATAGGATAAAAACTTCAGGCCATTGTTTGAAAACTCTTTGCAGTAGTTTCATGGGTTATCATTCCTATACATGTTTTGATTATTCATCTTTGAATGTAGCTCAGGAATGCATGTAGATCTGCCTAAAGGAGCTGGGGAACAAGCTAACTGCAGCTCAACATGGAGCTCAGCACAACTACAAAAACTACCACAAAGCAGGAAATATTACTCATGAGGAGCTCTGTGCTCTTGTGGATGGTTGCTGAATTTAAGCCTTTATTGGTATGCATTTTGCAGTCCCCTGTGTGAGCCCTGTGTGATCATTTGAGTAAGAGAAATAGGATTTTTTCCCTGAAAACTCCCTGGGCTGATATTTGCCTGAGCTTCAATACTGGCATTGATTTGGTTCTGAATGAACCATGATTCAAGCCAACAGTCTTATCTATCCCTGGCTGTTTAAAATTACTGATAGATTCCTACAAACCACATTTTAAAATGTATTCAGGAAATGAAGAATTATTTGAAGTAATGCAAACCAATGCATCAAGAAAAATATTAATGCAAATTAAGAGCTGAATTAAAGACTTTTCACTCATCTCAGCTGCTGTGGCAACAATGCACTCCTCACAGGTTCTATCTCATCACGGGGAGAAGCTCATGCTCTAGCGTAGTCACTGAATTTCATTTACATGTTGAATTATATAATTTTTCTTGATTGAATACCAATTATAAAAAACCACGGATGCATCTCACGGGTATGCTGATTTTAATAGTTGTAATATTTGTAATATTAATCTTCCGTGCCATGTCAGGTTGCAGTATTATCTGTCTTACCTGCATACAGATTTGCATGTACACTAATACATTCATACATGTTTACCAGAGCGGTGCTGTCTAAATGTTCAAAGGGCAGCATTCAACACACATAACTTTTGACAAGTCAAAGTTAGAAATCCAAGTACAATCAGGGCAATTACATTATAACTAACAAAGAGCATACGGTGTGTCTACAGGATGATTTTATATTACCTTTTAGATGCCTATTTTTTGATGAGATTAATTACTGTGTCTATGCCTATGACTGCAAATCTTGTTAGTTTTCACTGAGGTTTCTAAATGGTAGACATCTGAGTTGGAATCACTGAATCTCATGTAAATTACAACTTCACACAAAAAAAGAAAAAAATTCACTTTCACACTTGTATTGTTTTTCTTTTACGGAATGTTCATTCAATCATATTATTGTGACTACTGACTTCTTGAATGTCTGTCAGTCTCTACCTTCTGCCTAAGAGAAAAGTAAAAAGAAATACATTATGCATAGAAATAATTGAAAGGTGGTGTCTCACAACATTTAAAGAGAGATGAAAAATTTTCTGAATGGAAATTTTGGCTTCTCCACTGGCATAAAAACTTCTACTGGATTTAAAGATATAAAGAAAAAAATTGACAAAAGAATAGGGCAAAATGCAGTGTGCTGCTCTGCCTGTTATCTCATAGTCACCAGTATTCACTGTTGCAGACAGCAGTATGGTAAAAACTGTAACTTTATTTCTGGATGGCTGTTAGAAAAATGATTGGTCAATAACTTAAAACTCTTTTAATGTGTGATTTTATTAGAATGTTGCTGAAAACGTAACTATGTAGTGAATTCCTACTTGATAACTAAAAAGAGCAATTAAAATTCCAGTAGTTGTCATGAAGAATTAGAGCTCTTGAACTCATGCAAGTACAGAACAATCTCATCAATAATTTAAAAATTGCTGAATTCAACCTCCATAATTGTAAAAAACCCATAGAAAATGTAATTTCTAAGCAACTAAAAATAACTGGGAATGCTGACGTAGTCTAAAATAGTTGTTGTTTAAAAATAATTATTTTTTAGACTTCTCAGAATTTTTGTACCAAAAGGCATGCATTTTGTATGGTTTATATGTCTGTTCTGCTTGCTTGTTTAGAGTGTGAAAATTGCTGCACTTGTTTGGCTGATAGGAGACGAATCTGTGACATGACTTAAATGATTTATCCACTCATGCAAGTAATTTAACGTTCAAAGATCCTATTCAGTTTCATTAAAGGCAATCACAGAAATCCCTCTAATTTAGAGGTCCAGAATTACACCAAACTGCAGAAATTGTTGAAGTGGCAGAAGCAGCCCACATGCACATGGAAAAAACTCATAGTCTCTCTCAATGTCCATTTAAAGACAGTAGTCAGGAGAAAATGGTTCGAATCACTATGGAAGATATAAGCTGGTACAGGGATTTCAGTTTGTTCTATTTCATTCCTAAAAACAAAAGATGTCCTTTGAAAAGTCCTCTAAAATCTTTTTTCCTTTAAGAAATAGCTTTCTTAGGCAATAAGTAGGCCTTGTGTTGTTACAACTTGTCTGCAAAACAATTGGAATTGTCTTTCACTCTGTCATACTTTCCCCTCTCTTCCCTCTCTCTTTCTCTTTTTCTACTTCCCTGTTTTACTTCTCTTCCTGCTTTCTGGTTTACCCTTTAGCAGTACAAGATCAAGACAAGCTACAAGGCATTTGCAGCAATCCCTACAAACACATTACTTATGGAACAGAAGGTTAGTGTTTACTCAGAGAATTGGGAATTGTGTTGTAAATTTGAGACCGTTCAAGTTTATGTATGTACTCTAACATTTCTGTGGGAGATAGTGCAGAATGTGACTAACTGCTTAAGATTACAGTGCCAATCATTTCTCAAGGTTAACCAGTTTCTGCTGAAGACCAAACCCTTAACTGATCTAAAGTTTTACAAATAAATTTAATGTAAAAAAAAAAAAACCAACACAAAAAACCCCAAACTGAAGGAATTGCCATTTATGGCAACGTCTTAAAGTCTGGCTATTCTGGGGTCCATCCATCAGTAGCTCTTGCCTGGTTAATGATTATCCAATGGCTGTGCTGATGCTACTAGACTTAACATCCCTAAATAAGCAAATTTGACCATGAGAATGATCCCAGACTTGCCATGGTTAATTACCACCTCCTAAGCAACTTCCCTGAACACTTCAATAGTTGTCATGGGCCTGGGGTCCATTCCCACTTTGGGGAAACTATCTTCTATAGGATAGGATGATAAATCCAAAGAAAACCTTATTTACTACCAGGCTGGGTTGTGTAGTCACTATTTAGATAATATAGGTTTCAGAACTGTAAAAGTCAATTGAAAAATTAAATTTTGCACAGATGCTTGAAAGTACTCAGCAATGTTTGTTTAAAAAAAAATCACAAATTGTTTTTGGACAAAAATATAGCCTACTAAGTGTAACAAAATATTTCTTTGATCAGCAATAGGCTAAGTGTCTTACGTATTTAAAGACATGCTTAATCACCCTGGCATCCAGTTCATAGCTTTGACAGAAAGATATCTCTGTTTAGGATCTAGTTCAGGAACTTAGCCTCTGGTTAATTTCTGTAAGATTAAACATTCCTAGCTACAGATTTAGATGTGCATTCACAGACACAGATCAGGTGATTTCACTAGGAGTTTGCAGAGCCTAAGTCATTGGAGAGGGTGAATTTAACTATGTAAAAATTTTGAAAATTATATTTCTTTCCTTGAAATTTTACTGACCATCATCAGTTAACTGCTATAATTTTTTTTAAAAAAAGTAATTACTTTCTTTTTTCTGTTGTTTTAATATTCAATGATTCTTCTAATAATTTGTGTAAAACCTGATCCTTTTTTTACTTAAATCTTGAATTAATTAATGAAGGTTGTGTCTTCTTTACCATGCAAAGCGGTCCTATAGAAATGTCTGATTAGAGGAATATAGCTAATATGGGGAATCCTACACCTCTACAGAATATATTTTGAGAGGGTTTAGTTTAGACAGAGTGCCTGTTAGTAGCTGAAAGCACTTGGTGGACTCCTGAAATGCCTCTTCATGGTTGACTTCATCTTCAAGGCATCTAGTGCACCATGTCTGAAGGCATCAGACAGGCACCATTACACAGACCGAGGCAGGTAAGTGGCTTTCAGCAGATTTTTAACTCTGAGAGAATACTCCTGATGTGAACTGGTGGGTTTATGGAAGCCACCTGGTTGCATTTTTTTCAGAAGAAAGGGCATTCCTTTTGATGATCTCTCTGAAATTCTCCAGGGCATTGACTCCCAAACTTCGTAATAATTATCCTCAATACATAAAACTGAATTGTACAATCTAATGCCATACTCTGTAGAAAAATTAATGACTGAACAGATATCTGTGTTTAGATTTACTTTTGGTTATCAGGCATTTTATTGAAAATGCTCGTCCTGGTGTATCCTTCAGTGGTGAAAGCACAGTCATGTGACTAATAAGAAATTAGTTTTCTGCTATAGGATTTGAATCAGAAGAGGCTTTTGAATAATTTACTTTGTAAACTGTACATTTCAGCATGGCCTGACATCCTGCTTTCTCTCACCTTGGGAATCATGAGTAATAATCTTCTGTTGATCTCTACCAGCAGCTAATTATGGTACTCCTAAGCTAGTGCCTTTGTGTTCTATGACAGGTATTTAGGGTATGGATGTTAAAGAAATCATGAAGAGCTTACAATGGTATACACAGGTCCCTTTTTATCAAGCTATAAGTCCAGGTATTCTCTTCAGAAATTTTGGGGAGAGAACTGAGAAGGAATTCATGTTACATTGTAGTTCAATTACAGTAATTATGTTGCTCCCGTTTTATGCAATATGTTCTGTGCACGAGGCTAAAAGGAGATTCAAGATAACGTGATTTTAACTAATAAGTGATTTTAATTAACATGAAAATCATGATTATGTGAGAATGAAGTTTTTGAGTGACTTCTTTTTTAAGCAAGGAAGGCAGGCACGTATCTGCTAGGCACAGATGTTACTCAGTTGCATGCATGGTTAGGAACACATCGTCTGCTTAAATTGTTAAAAATTATTTTGCTATGCAATTGAACTGGAAATGCACATTCATAGAAGTTAAAATTTTCCATTTTGTGAGCAACTATAATATTTTATTGAATGGTCATGAGAAATAATTGTAGAACTGTGATTTAAATGATCTTAGTGACAATTCATATGTAGTATTAAGTAAATCCCATGACAGAAATCTACCACTGATATGTCATGCAAGGTATGATGATTTATCTGTCTCTAAATTGTCTAATTGTGTCTGACTTTGTTTCTCAAGCTTTTGATTTCATCCTGTGTTCTACAACTCCTTCTTATGGAATCATTAGGTTATCATCATCTTAGTAGTTTTTCTAGAGCATTTTATCCTCAAAGTAAATTGTTCAAATCTGTACCTATGGTCAGAGAAGAAAAGGCTTATTAACTATATATGTGTATAATTTGGCAAACACAGAAATGGCTTAATCTCATAAAATTTCATAATTGACATGCTTTTCAGCTCTTTTAGTTTGTATGATCCTGAGCTTCCTCCCATCTCGGCTCTTGTGAGGCCCCAT
>VZTY01032763.1:0-11763 GCA_013400935.1 Turnix velox
AAGGTTGAAGTCACCCATGAGGAGGTAACTGCATTGAGGTGAAGGTTGATAACATTTTCTGGAAACAGCTGTTGGAGCTGCAAGGAGCAGGATGGGAAAAGGACATAAAAGCCTTTTAGCCCACCTGGGTTAACTCCAAGAAGAAGCAACCCAAAGGGAGTCCATCCAACCTGCTCTTACCCCACAGCACTGTAGAGTCCAATGTCCTCTAATAACCCCACCATGGACATCACACCCAGTCTCTACAACTCATCATCATCGAAGTTCCCTTTTATCCAAGAACAAACCAGACAGACCTTCTCATCTTGTTATTTTACTGGAAAATAAAGAGAGAAACCAACAGATTCCACTGAATCCACCTCTCACCTGGCTTAAGGTACCGCTTCACAATCAGCTCGTTCTGCTGTTGATCTCTTCCAGCAATAATCAGGTAATTGTCTGAGCTAATGAACCACAGGAACTTCTCAAACCTGCCAAATGACAGCAATCCATTGTGTGAAAAACACCTGGGACTAACAGAACATCACCAAGGTGGAGGTTTTTTTAATACCTAAAACTCTAAGAATATCCATCTCAGCAATCTACTCCTTACAATAGACACTGCAAAGACTTTCACATCCATCCATGTGCCTGGGGCATAAAAAAAATGGCACAGTATAAATATAACACAGAATCACAGAGTGTCAGGGATGGGAAGGGACCTGGAGAGGTCATCTAGTCTTATCCCAATGCCAGAGCAGGAACATCCAGATCAGGTCACACAGGAAGGTGTCCAGCTGGGGTTTGAATGTCTCCAGAGAAGGAGACCCCACACCCTCTCTGGGCAGCCTGGGACACTCTTCTCTCACAGTTATTAAGACTATAAAAAGCTTTGGCTTTGTTTTTTTCTTCTTACTTTTTAAAAAATCCACTGTTATTCTATCACAAAGCTGCCAGAAATCAGCAGTGAAGTTCTATATTTTTAAGGAGTCATGTTAAAAGCTAAAAAAACTGTGAGTCGTGTCACCAAAAGGAGCTTTGCAAACAAAAGCATTGCTCCAAGAAGCTGTAAGGTGGCTCAGGACAAAGTGTAGTGCTTAGAAATCATAATTAGCTCCAATTCTAAGCTCAGCCTGACACTGCCATCCCAAATTTGTGCACCTTCACAAACCATTACACAATGACAATGGAACTGTACTTGCCAATAGACCTTTCTTGCTTTCTGAATGGTGGTAACAGTCTGAACTTCCCTCAGTGTCTGCTTGGTCTTCTTCTCAGCTGATTTAAATGCCTATTTTAGACAGAAAACACCATCACAATCATTAAATCACAGAATTATAGAATAGTTTGGGTTGGAAAGGACCTCAAAGATCACCTAGTTCCACCCCACTAACTCCTCCCACTACACCAGGTTGCTTCATGCCTCATCCAGCCTGGCCTTAAACCCCTCCAGGGATTGAGGGGGCATCCACAGCCTCTCTGGACAACCTCTTCTAGTGTCTCACCACCCTCACCATAAAGAACGTCTTTCTTATATCTAGCCTGAATCTCCCCTCTTCCAATTTACACCCATTATTTAGTCCTTCCATCTCATTTCCTATTAAAAAAGTCCTACCCCAGCCTTTCTGTAGCCCCTTTTCAGGTACTGAGAAGCTCTAGGCAGCAGAAAGCCAACACCTGAAGAGTAGGAAAGTTGGCAGCAATGGGTTTTTCAGAGAGCAGTCTCCACATACCTGCATTCCTCTCAAGCACATCTGAGACACCCATCCCAAAACCTTCCTAAATCTCTGCCACCCCAAAGATTATCAGCTCTTTGATTCTAAGGATTTCTATCAGTTTTCCACTCCTGCCTCCATAAGCATCCCCACCAAGGATCTGTCTTACCTATTCACAATGCTGCTGGTGGAAACCATGATGAATTTGTCAGCTTAAAAGCTCAAGAATAAAAAACCTTGGTTGGTTTCTGCCTCTCACATCTCATTAGGACTACCCCAAGACCAAGTTATGCATTTCCACTGATAGGGATTTTTTTCTTAGAAATATTTTCCAAAAGCAAAGAAATACCTTTTCTGCAGCTTCCACTGTCTTCTGAGTTTTCTTTGCTGCGTGTCTTTTGTGATCATAGTACCTGCAAAACACAAGTTTGGGTCCTGGTGGAATCCCAGCAGGTCCATTCCATTTTAGGAATCATTTAGCAGAGTTTTCTGCATACCCATTCACTTCTGAGCAGACTTTTCTTTTTAGTCAAGATCTTTGGCTGTCAATTCTCCACTCCTGCCTCCATAAGCACTGTCCATATCTCCACCAAGCATCTGTCTTACACGTTCACAATGCTGCTGGTGGAAACCATGATGACAAACCTGGTTTGTCAGCTTAAAAGCTCATGAATAAAACCACCTTGGTTGGTTTCTACATCTCACTGGTCAAGGTGAAGTCTGTCTCTCCTCAGACTGCCCAAGCACCACCTTTGGGCTCATGTGTGGCACAAGCAGCCACTTTTGGCCACGTGTCACAGGGCAGAATTGGGCTTCAAATGAAACCAACTCAACAGGAGCTGCTCTGCAATGGTGAGACATCACTTCTGGACTGAGCAAATGCACATCCTAGAGCTCAGGAGAGGATGTCCACTTTATTTTCTAACCAGACACACGCAGAGAGCCCTTCCTGGGGATCAGGGTGATCACCAACAAGTGCAAGGAGACAGAAACTTGTAGACACCTTCAGTGAAAACCTTACTTTTTGGCATTGGCGTAGGCAGACAGACTGAGATCAACATCAACCAAGGATGGTTTGTTCTTCTGAGGTTTCTTCAGCTGCTTGGTTTTATTCTTTTTCTTCTTGCCCTTTGCTTCTTCCGTTTCTTCTTTCTCTAAATCCTCCTCCTCCTCTTCCTCTTCAGATAACACATAGGGGTTCCTGCAAACACATGACATCATATCATTTTTGAGAGATAAGAGAACTGGTTATTTCTCACCCTTGGTGCAACACACTCTTCCTTCTGCTCTCAAGAAGACTGGAGATGGCACTTGTGCTGGGTTTGGTGACCCCTGCTTACCTCAGCAGCATTGTGATATGATTTGTCTGAAGCTTTAATTCCTTGATGGCACTTGCAACAGGGTCTCCCTGGGCCTGAGCTTCTTTGACAATGGCTCCAATCTCTGTCCAGTCTATCTGGTTGGCCAAGGCACTCCGGACCACCTGGATGGCTCGGTCCACCATCTCCAAGTTCATTTCTATGAGTTCTCCTTTTATCTTATCAGCTTCCTTTAAGGCAAGAAGAAAAGTTGATGCTCATTGAAGCTGAACACACACACTCAAGTAGTGATGAATAACAAGATGAAACCCAAGAATGGCATTTTTACCTCCTGCTATGAGGTAAAACAGCAGATTTTCTAGTTTTCAACTTCACTTTTCAGCTGGGGCCTCTTCTGTCTGACTAAACTCTGACATTAAAAGCACGTTGTTCAGAAACTCTTTGCTCTCAGACTGATAAAATCAGATTACACCAAGGAATGGGATGCAAGAGCTTCTTATTTTCATTTCTCACTATGGCAATCAAGGGCAGAAAACTCCTCATTTGCCCCACCAGGAGTTGGAAGCAGAAAGACATAGAGGGGTCCCACCTGCTAGGGAGCAAAAAGGGAAGGGGACCCCAAATTGACCAACAGGAGTGTTTCATCTGCCCCATGCTCAGTAGAGAAGCTGAGGGGTCAAAGAGGCAGCTCTTTCTTTGATGGCCAGCATCTAGAAAAGACTCTGTTCATCTGCCTTTGATCCTGATCCAAGCTCCAGACCATCACTGACCCCAGTCTGGGACCTTCTCTGTGCATGTTGGGGACATGATCCTCATCCTGGAAGCTTGATATGGTTTTATATGCATTGTATAACCTTTTTATCTTTCTCCTTTTCATTTTATTTATCGTTTGATTAAATATCAAAGCAGTCAGGAATTTTTCTGATATCATGCATCTCTTTATTTCTTCCTCTCCTCTCTTTTGAGAGAGGAGGGAGGGACATCTGACCTTCAGAGGGGCCCTTTTTGGCCTAACCTAGGACATCACACAAGGTGATGGACAACTCAAGCCCTGAAAGCAGAGCAAACTTTGGTGAGAGAAGCACAAAGCACTCAGAAGAGCTGAGGCTCCCAGTGGAGCTGCAGGAGGCTTCATTTTGGGACCTAACATTGACCACAGCAGTGCAGACCAGCAGGTAAAACCCTTGAATAAATATTACATAGATTTTTTAGCTAACAAAAATAAGTCTCAGCCTCACCTGAGCTTGCTGCAGAGCTTCTAGTCTGTGCTCATGATCCCTACGGACATTTTCTAGTTTCTTCAGTGCTTGTTTTTCCTTTCAAAAGTAAAAAGATAGGGAAAAAATATATACAAATGGCATCTTATCATCTAAACACTGCAAGATATTCACTAAGAGTGAAATACAGAGAGAGAGAAATAATACAGAGAGGGAGAAATAATACAGNTAATACAGAGAGGGAGAAATAATACAGAGAGGGAGAAATAATACAGAGAGGGAGAAATAATACAGAGAGGGAGAAATAATACAGAGAGGGAGAAATAATACAGAGAGGGAGAAATAATACAGAGAGGGAGAAATAATACAGAGAGGGAGAAATAATACAGAGAGGGAGAAATACAGAGAGGGAGAAATAAAGCAGGGTAAAAGAGGTGGAATCTCCAAAATATTGTTACTTGTATTCCAATTGCTACACTGTGATCTTGAAAACCAAACCACCCCTGATCCAGCATTTCCAGAGTAGAAATGAGGAGTCACATCACCCCCTCTAAGCTGCAAGAAGCAAATGGAGCATCTGAAGGTCAGAGAACCCCCCTCAACTGGCCCACTCTGGTGCAAGAGCATACCTGCTGTAATGCTTTCAGGTCGATTTTCTGGCCCTCCAGCTTGGAGTAGAACTCATCTGCTGCCTGCAAGAGAAAATTGAGTTTTAAGAAGCTCCAGCATGCACTGACTTAGACTAGTTCTACACAGGCAGGTTCCACCCAAGGGATGTGGCTGAAAAGCATTAAAAAAGGAGACAGATGCTGTAACAGGGTTCAATAACTCCCTCCATTTTGGCTTTGCATGAGCCAGACACTCAGGGCTGTATCCTTGCACAGTAAAATAAAGGACACTAAAATTTTTTGCTATGTTGGTTGAAGAAAAATCATCAAAACATAAAAAACACAGGAAGAATAAAATGCCATAAAAATGCCTTCAAAAATGCAAAAAAAGCCTTGAAAAATGCCTTAAAAATTGCCTTTAAAGACTTAAAAATGCAAAATTGCCTAAAAAATGTCTTAAAAATTGCCTTTAAATGCCTTAAAATGCGAAATAAATGCAAAAAAGCCTTAAACGTGCAAAAAAGCCTTAAACATGCAAAAAACCTCTTTAAAATGCCAAAAAAATGCCTAAAAAATCCAAAAAAGACCCAAAAAATTGCCTAAAAATTCTTTAAACATGCAAAAAAACCCTCTTTGAAATGCCCCCAAAAATGCCAAAAAAACTGCCTAAAAATGCCTTAAAATGCCCCAAAAAAAGCCCAGATAATGCCCCCAAAAAAAACCACCCCAAAAGAACCCAAATAAAGCCTAGAAAAAGCTTTAAAAAGTCTTACAAATGAAAAAAAAGAAAAAAAGACTAAAAAATGCCTTTAAAATGCCTTAAAAATGAATATAAAGAAAAGAAAAAAGCAAAACATTGCAAAAAAAGCTTTAAAATGCAAAAAAAAAGACTTAATAATGCAAAAAAATTCCTTAAAAATGCAAAAAAAAATCCTTAAAAGTGCAAAAATATCCTTAAAAATGAAAAAAAAAAGCCTAAAAATGCTCAAAAAAAATGGGAAAAAACTGCTGGGGTTCCCAATGCCAGACACTGAACTTGAAATAAAATAAGAGGAAAGTTTTAGGCTGCTCAGGTAGTCTGAGCTGTGAAGGAGATGACACAGATTCAGCCAGGAAGCAGTCCCACAGGAAGGTGTCCAGGTGGGATTTGAATGTCTCCAGAGAAGAAGGAAACCCCACAACCCATACAAACAATCACCTTTTCCAAGATCAACATTTCCACCACCAAACTTCTGCATTTTTATTTTTAATTACTCTTTTTTATAGCATCAGTCAAGTCGAGCAACCCAAGTACAACATCAGCAAAAGCATTGTACCTTATTGAATGAGTCAAATTCCAAGTAGGGAGATTTTGAATGTTGAGAAAACAAGAAAGGATGAAATTCCTCATATCTGTAAAATACATGTTTGATATGATCACCTGAAAGCTGGCAGGCAGACTAGTAGAAAAAAGGGAAGAAATGCTTGGAATATTTACGTGTAGATATCTTCTGCTGGTTTGTCTGGCTCCAGACTTGGCTTTTTCTCCCTTTTCTGGATAATATAACCCTAAAAGAATATAGAAATACATCACTGGCATTTGTCTTTGAAGAAAATCCCTGTTTTTCTTGGCAAGACAGCAGGTTTTAGGTGTTAAACTACTGATCATGAGACAGCAAATGATTCTAGCAGGGAGAAGCAACCTGAGTAAAGCCCTGAGTCCCCTCCTCACTTGTCTGAACTCCAATTTATTCCAGAAAAAAAAGGCTGAGCTCTTCTCCCAAACCTCAGGGCTTATCACACAGCTTCACAGTTTACATGCACAACAGTGTTATCTGCTACCAAACAACAATTCATAGAATCACACGGTTAGAAGGGACCTTCAAAGGTCATCTAGTCCAACCCCCTGCAGTGACAGGGACATCCTGCTCTACATCAGGTTGCTAAGAGTCTCAGCAAGCCTGGCCTTGGATGTCTCCAGGCATTGATGGGGTCTCCACCACCTCTCTGGCAACCTGGGCCAGTGTCTCACCACCCTCATGGGGAAGAACTTCTTCCTCATGTCTCACCCAACCCTGCCCTGCTCTAGTTTCAAACCACTGCCCCTCATCCTGTGTCTCCATCCCCTGGCAAACAGCCCCTCCCCAGCTTTCCTGGAGCCCCTTCAGGCACTGGGAGATCCACAGAAGTTCTCCTTGGGATCCTTCTCTTCTCCAACCTCAACAGCCCCATCTCTCTCAGCCTGTCCTCACAACAGAGGTGGCTCCAGCCCTCACATCACCCTCATGGCCTCCTCTGGCCCCTCTCCACCATCTCCATGTCCTCCTTGTGCTGAGGGCTCCAGAGCTGGAGGCATAACTCCAGGTGGGGTTTCAGGAGAGCAGAGCAAAGGGGCACAATCCCCTCTTCTTGACCTGATGTCTGCAGTTTTACTGCTTGTAAATCATTTCACTGCTGCACATCCAGTGCAAGGAAGTAATTTTTATCTCCCTGACACGAGTCTGAGCTCACACACAGTATGAAATGTGCAGCTGCTAACAGCAGGGACAAGCTGAACAACACCTGCCACCAGTTTGATTCTGCAGCTCCTGAATAACCAAAGAACAACCTCACCCAGCTGAGACTCACCTTGCCACTGAAGTTGTCAGTCAGCCTCATGTATTCTTCTGCTTTCTCTAAAGCAGCAAGAACTTTTTCATTATTTTCTTAAAAGAGAGAGGAGAGGGGAAAAGAAAGTTATATAAAGACAGCAAAGCAGCAAATCAACAAACAGCCCAGGCTGCTGCTCTTCCTACTCAGTGCCTGAAGCAACCTGTCTAATCCAAACAAGTTAATTAGGGTTCCTGNTTTAAAACATCAAGAAAAGAAAGATATATAAAGACAGCAAAGCAGCAAATCAACAAACAGCCCAGGCTGCTGCTCTTCCTACTCAGTGCCTGAAGCAACCTGTCTAATCCAAACAAGTTAATTAGGGTTCCTGCATGTCTTAAAATAGCAGATATCACAGAATCATAGAATAGTTTGGGTTGGAAGGGATCTTAAAGATCATCTAGTTCCAACCCCCCTGTCTGGGACACCTCCCACTAGACCAGGCATATCCTTTACCCCTGATGCTACAGCAAATACTCTTTATTTTATACAGGAGCCTCAGTACCCATTCAGTATTCAGGAACTTTTTAATTTAAAAAACAATCTTTAATTTCTATGCCATAAATATTCAAGGTTTATAAAAATAAAACCACAGAGGCATAGCACAAATCAGTGCTTGTGACAAGTTATGTGTCACAAAGCTGATTCATTACAGCACCACAACATAGTCATAAGCAAAAAATCCTTCTGATTTCAAGGAAAAAAAAAAAAAAACCACAAAAGAAAAAACAAACAAACAAAATAACCAAAACAAACCCCAAACAGAAAAAAAAAAAAAATTCCATGCTGACTTTACTAGTCAAATCCAAAATTTCCCAATAAATGTAAAGCTGGTGCTTTATGAAATCCCCACAGATAAAAGACTTCAACACTCACTTTTCTATATAGGATTCCTGTAAAACAATCCTTTACACAGCTTGAATTTGCCTGATGTATAAGGTGGCATCTCATTACAAAACCATTTAGATGAAAGGAGGATTAGAGAAAAGCCTTTAAAATGTTATTTCCTGCATACCTTTGCTTTCCATGTGCTGATCTATTTTGACAGAGCCAGAAAATCCAGCTTCTATAAGGCAGTGCTCAATGAGAGTGGCTCCATAAGCTGTTAAAAAAGAAAGAAATAAATTTAAAAGGGAGGATCATCTATAGAAAACATTTACAATGAAATTTGTATTCCCACTGAAATGATGAGGGCTGTGAAACTACAGCCAGACCTCAGAGAGGCTGGGGAGAGCAAGGGGAGTCATGGTCTTGAGTTCAGGAGGCAGAGACCTCTCCTAATCAGATCTCAGAGCTACTCTCAGCACCAGAAGACCACAGCAAGACTCATGTCTCTCTGCAGTTAGCTTAGAATGCAGAAAGTCTGCTCTGTTTTCAAAGGCTTAGGGTTTTTGCTGCTCCAAATACATCCAAAATAACCCCAACTGTTTGGTTCAGCATCATCTAAACATGAAGTGCAACAACTCCATTTCATTTCCTAACACAGCACAATTACTCACGAAGATGTGGGTTAAGGACCCTCTTCAGTTGTTCCCCTTTGGGTGCACTTGATATGATTTCAGTTAACCTACAAAAGAGAATTTCAAAACCAAGCTTAAAAGCTACAGAACAATTCTGGTTTTCAAGCAAAGAAGTGCCAAATGGCCCCTTACTTAATATGTGAAAAGATGACACAAAGAATCACAGGGATTGGAAGGGATCTCTCATCAACCTGCTGGAGCAGTAACACCTAGACCAGGTCACACAGGAAGGTGTCCAGGTGGGGTTTGAACGTCTCCAGAGAAGAAGACCCCACACCCTCTCTGGGCAGCCTGGGACACTCTTCTCCCACCCTCACCCTGACAAAGTTCTTTCTCCTATTTCTGTGGAACCTCCTGTGTTCCAGCTTGAACCTATTGCCCCTTGTCCTATCACTGGATGTCACTGAAAAGAGCCTGGCTCCATCCTCCTGACACTCAACCTTTACATATTTATAGAATCATAGAAGCATTTGGGTTGGAAGGGACCTTAAAGATCACCCAATTCCAACCCCTCTGCCATGGGCAGGGAGCATCCCACTAGACCATGTCGCTCAGTGCCTCATCCAGCCTGGCCTTAAACACCTCCAGGGATTGAGGGGGCATCCACAACCTCCCTGGGCAACCTCTTCCAGTGTCTCACCACCCTCACCATAAAAAACTTCTTTCTTATCTCCAGCCTAAATCTCCCTTCTTCCAATTTGTACCCATTACTCCTAGTCCTGCCATCCTGCACCCTATTAGAAAATCCTACCCCAGCCTTTCTGTAGCCCCCTTCAGGTATTGAGAAGCTCCTCTGAGGTCCCCCTGAGCCTTCTCTTCTCCAGGCTGAACAACCCCAACTCCTTCAGCCTGTCCTCAGAAGGGAGGTGCTCCAACCCTCTCATCATCTTTGTGGCCTCCTCTGGACCTTCTCCAACAGCTCAATGTCCTTCTTACATTGAAGGCTCCAGAACTGGACCCAAAACTCCAGGTGGGGCCTCACCAGAGACAAGTAGAGGAATCTACTTGTCTCCTGCATCTGTGAGGAATTTAGGATCATTCCAAATAAAAACCCCACATAAAAGCAAAATCACCTCTCCAAGGTGGGCAGGGGAGTGGGTGCTTTCGCGCTGTCCACAGGGTACCGCTCCCGAACTGCAAACCTCACATCATCCGCCTCGGCTGTGCGGAACCTCAGGATGTTTAAAATGATGTACTGGTGGTCTGTGAGGACAATGTTCCCCTGGAAGCACATGAGGAGAGGAACCATCAGCAAGGGCTCAGCTGCTTCTTTGTGAAAGGACAAGCGGACAGCTGAGCAACTCACCCTGTCGTACAGCTCAACGATGAGGTGGTAGGCAGCCTCATCGCTGCCAAACTGGAAGTCCACGATGCGGTCGATGCCCAGCTGCTCCACACTCACAAGTCTTCTGGTCTTCAAATGCTTACGGCACTGTAAGGAACAGACATGCCCATGAGATGATGCAAACAGGTTTGCATTAGACATCAAGAAGAATTTCTTCCCCATGAGGGTGGTGAAGCACTGGAAGAGGCTGCCCAGAGGGCCTCACCCCTGGAGACACCGAAGGTCAGGCTTGGTGAGGATCTGAGTGACCTGATCTAGTGCAAGATGTTCCTGTCACTGCAGGAGGTTGAACTAGGTGGCCTTAGAAGGTCCCTTCCAACTCTACATCTCTGTGACATGCTTGTGACATTTTATCCTTAGCTATAGATCCCCCTGCTGTGACACACAGAATCACAGAATATCAGGGATTGGAAGGGACCTCAAAAGATCATCTAGTCCCGTTCCCCTGCTGGAGCAGGAACACCCAGATCAGGTCACACAGGAAGGTGTCCAGGTGGGGTTTGAATGTCTCCAGAGAAGGAGACCCCACACCCTCTCTGGGCAGCCTGGGAAACTCTTCTCTCACCCCTATTTCAGTGAAACTTCCTGTGTTCCAGCTTGCACCTTTTGTCCCTTGTCCTATCATTCAGTGTCACTGAGAAGAGCCTGGCCCCATCCTCCTGACACTCACCCTTACCATATTTATCAACATGAATGAGGTCACCCCTCAGTCTCCTCTTCTCCAAGCTGAAGAGCCCCAGCTCCCTCAGCCTTTCCTCACCAGAGAGATGCTCCAATCCCTTCATCATCTCTGTGTCTCTGAGCTGGACTCTCTCAAGCAGAGAGATCCACCAGGCAAATCTTTCTGCTGTTTTTTCTTCTACTAATTTCTTCTGACTTGAAGGACAGAAGACCACTGTTGCTTTCTGATGTCCTGCCATATTACTAGAGAGAGAGGAACCCTTGGTTGTCTCACCTTCATTGCAAAGCTAGATGGCATCATGTTTTTGGGCCACTCAAACTCCGTGGTGTGAATACGGATCCCAGATTCAAGCAGCAGCGTGGCCTTGCAGTCTGGTCTGAGAGCAAAAAATAAAGGCTCAGAACCTGGAACACACACAGCACACCCCTCCCTCCCCACCACTACCCACCAGTATGGACCAGAATGAGAGCAAAGTGTCACAAATCAGTGTCCCACCCCCCACAAAAAAAACCAGTGAAGTCCTGCAGTGCCACAGCCAGGCTGACAGCAAAGGGACTCCACGTTTGAACTCTACGGATAACTTGGCCAAGGAAAAAAACTCCAAGTTAAATGGAGTTTAAAAGTTCTCAGAGATAACTGGAGGCAAGGAGATGAGCAAAGGTTCATCTCAGATACCACTGGAGAGGACAGGGCAGTGACAGGACATGAGCCCTACCTCCCATGCTGAAGGCCAACAGAAAGGCTGGGGTA
>VZTY01032768.1:230-13671 GCA_013400935.1 Turnix velox
CCCCCTCCCCTTCTTGTCTCCCCATCGCCAATTCCTCCCACCGCCTTGGCCCCCCCTCTCCTTGTCCCCCCGCCATGTGCAGCCCCCGATGGATCCGCCCTCAGCCCAGCCCTCAAATGCCGTTGGCAAAGGGGGGTCAGGGATGGGATTTAGGCCAAACCCCGGTACCGAGCTCGTTGTCTCGGTGGGAGCAGGATCCCGGCCCCTCCCGCTGTGTGTCCGTCCGCGCCGGGAGCTCCTGCTCCATCCCCTCCGCAGCGGCCGCTTTGTCATGGCCGGGCCCCGCCGCCCCGGAGGGTCTCACCCTTTCCGTGTCCCCGGGCTTGGTGACCGCTGTTGGAGGTTCTTTGCCTCGTGACCTCCTTCCCTCGCTCAGCCAGCGGTTTGGTGGCAGAGGTGTCTGCCCACAGGGAGCACATGGATGTGGGGATGGAGCAGGAGCTGAGGACCTGGATCCTGAAAGCCAGGGTGTGGTTTCAGCCGTGGGGATGCTGAGCTGCAGTCTGGCCTCTTGGTTTTTGGATTGTTCTTGGTTCTCCACTCCAGGGAATTTCAGGGAAGAGGCAAATCCTCTGGCTGTCTCATTTCCCCTGTGGCTCCTCCTGATCTGTGCACGTTGCTTCACTCCAGAGCAAAGGCAGTGATTTCTCCTCACTTGGGGAACTGCATGAGAAGTGTTTGAGCCACGTAGCTTTAAGGTGCAGAAATCCCCTCTGACAGCCAGGACAGCCTGACCTGCTTGGCTGCAGTTTATTTCTAACCACTTCCTCTGTGTGCACCTGAGCACCAGCTGCTGGTCTCCAAGCCAAGGTTCAGAGACCATTTGGAGTCCTTGAGTCCCTGCTCAGCATCACCCGAGGTCTGGACTAGCAAAGAGCTGCTCATTAAGGAGTGTTGTAATTATTCCTGGAGGAATCCCATTCCCAGGGATTCTCACTTGAAGGGTGTCTCAGGTGGCTTTGCAGCACTTCCTGTGCTGTGATCTGAGATCCCCATGGAAGGTGTTTGCAGCACTTTCCAGACCTCTTCAGCAATTTCTCTCTGCTAAAAGCTTGATAATTCCTTAAAACCTGGTTGATAAGGCCAGACTGCATGTTGAACTTCACTCTGCAGGAGACATTCCCCATGGTGGCTGGTGGTAGAGGGAGTCCTCTCTGGTTCCCTTCCCCTTGTGCCCTTCCCTTCCAGTCCCTGGAGTGGTTTGTGGCTGCACTGAGGCTCCTTGGCTGCTGGGCTTTGCTGATGAGTGCAAAAGGGAAATGAAAGAGGGAAGCAGAACTGTTGGAAGAGGCCAGGAAAGCCCTGGGGACTGGCTGCTGTGCTGGGTCTGGAGGAGCCCTCTGCTCCCTGAGGCCCAAAATTCTACTTAAGCAGAAAATGGCATCAATCACCTTCCCCTTTTTTTCTTTGAGGTTTGCATTAACTGAAATAAAACCCAGAAAACTTGCAGAGAAACCAAGATTTGAAGCCAGTAAAGAGCTGCTGGGATGAGTTTGGCTGCAGTTGGTGGTTCCTGCAGGTTTCTGGCAGTGATGACCTAAAGCCCCAGTGATGTGTTATCTGGGTTATCAAACCCTCTTCCCACTCTGCTTCCCTGGCATCCCTCAGCAGGGCCTTCCATGAGGAAGTGTTTAAAAAGCAAAATATTTTCTTATTTTGAGTCCTGTTTTGAGGCTGTTTGAGGAAGAGGGTGAAGGGCTGGGGCAGCTCCTCTCTGCTCCCCCAGGGATTCCTGGAGCATCCCTGCTTAGGCCAGGAGTATCTCACAGCCTTGAGATTTGAGCAGCAAACTGGGAAAGGTGGGATTTAACTGACCAGCACCATCCTTTCCCCTCCAGTGTGATGCTGGGCATGTGGACTGGTGAGCTGGCATCTCCTCCAGGTGGCAGAGAGACTGTTCCTGCTCACTGCTCTGACAGGACTAACCTAGTTCTGCAGCAGCTCTGGGATGCTGCAAATCTGGGGTCATTTCATGCTGGTGTGGCTCAGGGGACAGCAGCTTGTAGGGAGAGGGGACACCTTTGCATCCTCCCAGCACCGTGAGCAGGGTGTAGGCAGCAGCAGGCTTGGAGGAGTCAATCTGGTTTGGGCTGGGCCTTAAATGATGTGGAGCAGGAATGATCCTGCTCTGAGGAGCCTGGTGGGGCTCCTGTGCCTCCTCACGCTGTTTCTTCTTGTTCTTTGTAGTCAGGACAGTTCAATGAGGACATGATTCCAACAGTGGGCTTTAATATGAGGAAGATCACCAAGGGGAACGTTACCATCAAGGTAAGGGGCAGATGTCACTGCTGTGTGGGCTCTTGGGATGAGAGGTGGGGCTGAAGGGAAACTGGTGGGTCTCCTACTGGAGGCAGCAGTGCAGTGGGCTTGAAAAGCTGAGTGGAAATGTTTGTGATTGTGCTGAGTGTTTGGAAATGGCACATTGAAGGGCAGGAGGTGTGGGGAGTGTGGGAAGAAGCTCCAGAGCTTGGTCACAGATGTTCATCACCCTCCTGAGGTGTCTCCTTTCTTTATCAAGTCACGAGCCTCCTGCTAAGCTTTGAGCTGAAGAGGAGGGGATGGGGTGGGTTTGGTGCTGTGGGATGTGGGGGTGTGGGTGCTCTGGGCAAGTGGCTACATGGGGAAGGGTGGTGGCCAGTGGGGTGACACCACTGCCTTCTCCTCTCACAGCTCTGGGACATCGGTGGCCAGCCGCGGTTTCGCAGCATGTGGGAGCGGTACTGCCGCGGGGTCAGCGCCATCGTGTGAGTATCCCTGGGAGCTCAGAGCCTGTCACACACCTGCTGCTGCCACCAGCTGGGGACATGCTGGGAGCTGGTGGTATTCATCACCTCCATGCACTGCTCCGGGAGCTCTGTGTGAGCAAAGTTTGGTGGTGGCATGGACCTCAGGTGTGTAAGCTCAGGGATGTCCCTTCCCCTGCAGGTACATGGTGGATGCTGCTGACCAGGAGAAGATTGAGGCCTCCAAGAATGAGCTGCACAACCTGCTGGACAAGCCACAGCTTCAGGGCATCCCGGTGAGCTCTCCCCTCAGGGCTTGCAGTGAGGGGCTTGCATCTTGCAGAGCAGATTTTAGAGGGGGGGATCCCCTTCCTTGGGGGTGTCTCCTTTCGCCCCTGCACTCCTGGGCCCTGGGGTGATGACACTTTCTAGCCCAAGGCTGGGACAACCAGGAAGGTTTTAGAAAAGCCCAGGAAAACCCCTACCCTGTGTGTAAGATCTGTCCTCTTGCATGAATGTGCACCTTATTTATGGTGGGACATGAAGGTTTGGTCTCCTGGGAGAGCAGCTGCTGGGCTTGGCACGAGCAGGAGGTGGGTTGTGGTGGTGACACGGGGCCAGGCTGTGTGTGCTGGGCATCCAAAATCATCTTCCTTTCAACAGAGTGAATCCAGGATCTCTCTCAGATCCCAGAGGCTTCTTGCCAACTGAATGAAGCTCCTGACACAATGTGCTGCCTCTCAGCCTTTCTGAGGGCTGTTTTTTTGAGGACAAGTGTCCAAATTTAAACTGGGGGATGCTGCTGCTGCTGCTGCTGTGGAGGCCCCGGCTCACCCCGGGAGGGCAGCCACAGCCAAGTGCTGGCCTTGTCATCTGACAGTCTCGTGGCACACTCTGCAGGGATGAAGGGGTCCTGCTGCCTCATTATTTTCCTTGCATAGTCTGAGGAAGCTTCTGTGGATGTGAGAAGCCTTGAAGGGAGGGGAGATGAGTGTGTGGTGCAAACAGCCTTTGCTTTTTTGGGCTGGCTGCCTGCAGTGAGAAGGTTCTGCTCAGCATCTCTCTATTGCTCCCTCCTGCTAGCAACATTTTTATCCATTTCACTTGAATTTCTGCTCAGAGGCTCCTGGGAGAATATTCTAGATGGCAAGAGAGATGCTGTTGTCCTCCAGGGAGGCTGTGCTGTGGGGAGATGCCATGTGTGGTCTAATTAAGGCTGTTCCTTGAAGTGCTCTCTCTGCCTTCTGACTGCACATGAGGGGACTTTCTTAGTTAGGGTTTGCCCTGGTGAAGTGGCCAGGGCTGTCTTGCATCTCAAGAAGGGTCTTCTTCTGTGTGACCTTGTGTGATGTGTATTCAGGAGCTTCAGATGACCCCCTTGTGTCTCCTGCAGGTCCTCGTCCTGGGGAACAAGCGAGACCTGCCCGGTGCCTTGGATGAGAAGGAGCTCATCGAGAAGATGTAAGTGTGGCAGTGGCTGTAGTGGGGCTGTGACATGGTGTGGCCCCACTCTTTCTGTCGTGTCCCCTCTGACAGGGTCACCCTGTCATTCCCAGCTGAGGTGGCATCACAGTGCGTGGAGTGAGAGATGTGTGACAGGGGACATCCCGAGGCAGTGGCAGGGGTGGGGACTGGGAGGAGCTGGAAGCCGTGGCTGTCGGTGCCAGGGCTGGGCTCTGAGTGCCACACGGTGGCGTTGGGGCCCGGCACAGCCCAGCACGGGGCAGAGCTCAGCGCTGGAGCTGGGATCCCTGGGGATGCTCCTCCCATCACCCTCCGGATAGTGACTCTGTCCCACCCTGCCCGAGCAGCCCTCACTGCTTGGAGGTTGGATTCTGCTCCAGCAGGTGAAACCTCCATGTCCCACTCCCTTTTTTTGCCACCATGTCGATGTGTGGCCTCCTTGCAGCCAGTGCCACATATTTTAAACCTCCAAGCTGCTGGTGGCCACCTCCTCCCCTGCAGCTGGGGACCTGGGACACTGCCCTGACCTGCAGCATCTCTGCTCCCATCCAGCCACCCCTCGGGGATCTCCCAGGGTACTCCCTTGGTGACAGCTCCCAAACTCTCTCTGCCCCATCTCACTGCAGGAGGACAGCTGTGTGATTTCACGAGCAGGCTCTCCTTGGTGTCCCTCCTGCCCCACTGTGTCCCTCTCACAGACCGTGTGACTCCATCAGTGTAAGGAACATGGGACACCAGTGTCCTCACCCAACCCACATGCAGGTCCCAAGGAGCCTGGGGGGAGACATTACCCCAGCAAAGTGTTCCCCATCTTGGAGTCAGGGTCCAAAGGGACCCTTACAAAAGGCTACTGGGAGGCATTTCCCATCAGCAGTGCTGTGCAGAGCCAGGGATGTGCAGCCAGAGCTCTCTCCTCTCCTGCAGGAACCTGTCTGCCATCCAGGACCGAGAGATTTGTTGCTACTCCATCTCCTGCAAAGAGAAGGATAACATTGGTGAGTGCTGGCAGCTGTGGTGTGGGGCTCAGTGGGCTGTGGGTGGGGAACAGCCCTTTCTCAGGTTGGGGGGAGAGGCTGTTAGCTGTCCCCTTGCCTTCACAGACATCACCCTACAGTGGCTTATCCAGCACTCAAAGTCTCGGAGGAGCTGAGATCCCGCTCAGCACGGCGTGGATGGGGAAGATGCCATTGTACAAGCCCCTGCCCCTTCTTTCTCCTGCTCTGTCCCTCCAGCTCTCTCTAGATGGGTATTTTTAGGGGACCCCAGACTCCACTCCCATTGAGGCAGAGCCCTTGTTTTTATTGTAAAGAAAATGTCTGACTCTGCCCTCCTCTCCTCTCTTCCTCCTCTCTCTGTCTCTTCCATTTTGGCACTGTTCTGTTGTTGTCTGTGTATACAGTATATATATATATGTATATATATTTTAATTTTTTAATTTAAGCGATAGTGCTGTTACTAAACTGGGCCCTGTGAGCAGTAGGCAGGCTGTGGGCTCCCCGAGGCTGCCCAAGGGCTGGTGCTGGGAGGAAGATGAGGGTGATGGCAGAAGGCAGCCCCTGGGGAATGGGGCTGTGCCATGCTGTGGGCAGGTCCCCTGGAGCTCCCTCATCCCTTCTCTGGGTGTCCTGCTTGTACCTCTGGGCAGGGGTATCCTGGGGATGGCAGGAGCAAGCCCACCTTGCTCTTCCTCAGGCCTGGGGAAGGGGCAGGAGGGGAGAGTGCCACCTCCCTGGTCTCCTCACCCCTTTGGGGAAATCAGGAATTTATCATGACCTGCTGCCATCAGCCCACCCTGCATTGCCTCCTGCTGCCACAGCAGCTCACTGCAACCTCACTGCAACCTCTCCAAGCTGCCCCAGGCCCTTGTCCCCCTGCCCCATGTGTGCCCCCCAGGCTGGACCATTTCCCTGTGCTCAGCTGGGCTGTGTCAGGGGGAAACAGTGATGCCAGTGGGCCCAGTCCTGCCCCAGTTACCCCTGGAGATGGATGTTCACCCCCACATGGCTTCTGTGGGGGGCTGCAGTGGCTCCCCATGTGCCAAAAGGCATCACCTGCACCCAGCTGGGGCTGCTGGCTCTGCCCTGGCTGGGGATGTCACAAGGGCTACAGGGAGGGACACGTGGAGACTTGCAGGGGACAGTGACAGTCCCTGTGGCCCCACAGAGCTGCCTGTCAGAGCCAGGGGTGCTCTGTGTGCCCCACTCCCTGTGCCCTGCTACCCCCCTCAGCTGGGCTGTCCTGGCTGGTGGGGACACTGATGGCAGGACCTGTGGATGGTTGGGTCCTTCTCTGCAGGTAGAAATTTTTTTGGGGGAATGAATGAGGAAGGCTGTGCCCATCTGTGACATGTGATGAGTTGTTGGGTCTCTGCAGGCTCAGCCTGGGGGCCTGGCCAGGTTGTTTGGGGCCAGTCTAGGACACGGGGGACACACACACTGCCATCAAGAGAGTGAGTGTGTGGTGGGATGGGGCCAGCAGCAGGGTGGGGAGGCTGTGACCTGTCCCCAGGGCTGTTGGTGGCCCTGTGGTGGGGGCTGCCATTTCCCTGCTGGGCTCCGGGGCCACGAGGCCAGGGTTTCTCTTCTGTTCTTGTTTTTGCAGAATTGCACAAAGAGAGGTTTCCTTTTTCTTTTCTGTTGGTTTGTTGTTGGGATTTTTTTTTTTAATTTAATGAATTGTAAAGTGTTGTCCCCCCCCCAGTCCCTTTTTTTTTTTTTTTTTTTTTTTAAAAGATATTTTGGCTCAGATTGATGACCTCTGTCAGTAAATGATTCTTGTAACTGTACAATTTTTTTGCCTCCTAATAATAATAAATTAACAATTTTGCGTTGGGGGGTGTGGTGGCATCTGCTTTACTTCTCCTGGTGCTGAGCCCAAGGTGAGGGTCCCACAGGCAGTGTCACACACCCAGGTGGACACCTGAGAGGTGTCTGAGCTATTTGTGGCTGCTCTGGGTGCTTTGTTTTCTTGGTCTGGGTGTGGAGATGAGCTCAGGCACCTTCATCTGTGGCTGCTGCTGCTGCCAGCACCTCCTCTCACCCCCCATTGCCCCNNTTCCTCTGCCCCCACATTGTCCCCAGGGCACTGCTTCCATCCTTGGTTGGGGCTGCTGCAGGGCTCCTGTGCCCTCTCCCACGTCTCCTGGGGGCTGTGACTGGTGCTGCCCCATGTCCTGTGGGGAGGGCTCACCCTCTGCACCCCTTTTCCCCCCAGGGTTGTGCTTTCAGCCTTACAACAGCCTGGCTGGGTTGACGGTGGTGCTGGGACCCCGGTGGGGTGTTGTTCCTGCTGTGGGGCTGTGCTTTGCCAGCAGCCTGGGATGATGCCCTGCCCCACTCCCCCCTCCTCCTTCAATCCCTCCCCAAACCCCCCCACTCCCAGCCCTGTTGGGCCACAGCAACAAGCCCGGCTTTGTTCACCCTTGGCCCGGGCTCAGGACAGAGCCAGCGCATGAGCTGTCCCTGCTCCCATCCTCCCACTGCCCCCAAACCCCCCTGGGGACCCCACTCACCCCCCAGGGACGTGAGGCATCGGGGCACGGGTGGGCATCCTCAGCCCACCCCAAGGGCAGGGTGACATCCCTCTGCTCCCCCACCTGCTCCCGGACCTCGGGGCCCAGCAGGGAGCGAGGAGGAGGGAGGGGGGTTGAAGGGAAGAGAAGAAAAAAAACCGGGTTTGTGCTGTGGGAAGAAAAGTGGGGCTTTTGTTTCCCTGGAAACGGGGCTGTGAAAGCGAAGCGGGTGTGTGTGTGTGGGTGTTGGTGCCGCACAATGGCCGCACTCAGCCCCTGCATTCACCCGGCCCCGGCAACCGGCTCCACAGCCCCGGCATTTCTCCTCCTGGGCGGGCAGCCAGGGCAGGACAAGGAGCTTTTAACAGCCCCGGCCTGGCCACTGTGTCCTCAGCCCAGATCCCACCGGCCCCTCCTGCTCCACAAACCACCCCTCGTCCTCCTGCAGCCTCGGCCAGTGGGGCTCGGAAACTCTGATGTCCCTCAAACCATCCTAATGCAGCTTTGTCCCCACAGTGGGCAGGAGCCCTGCACAGCTCTCATCCCTGGAGACATCCGAGGCCAGGCTTGCTGAGGCTCTGAGGTCCTGCAACCACCTTTGGAGGGGATGCTCCCAGGTGCTGGCTTGGAACCATCTTGCTCAGCATCCCCTCAGTGGGAAGGAGGCAGAGGGACCTTTCCCCACCACCCTGTGGTGCTGCCTGACCTGACATGGCCTCTTCCCTGCCCCTGAGGACCCCACTGCCCATGCTCCCTCCCCATGAACCCACAGGGTTTAGGGAAAAGCCATCCAAGGCCCTGAGGTGTCTCTGCAGGGTGAGAGCAGTGGGCTGTGTCTGCCATCTCCTCTACTTACTGCTTTATTCAGCTCTTACAAGACATTGCTTGGATGTGGTGGGATTTGGTCACTGGGACCTTCACCTACTGTGGAGGGGACGGGACAGGAGCAGGGCAGTTTGTGTTTGCTATGTCCCCACCATGGACACCCTCCACAGTTGGAAAGATGAGACCTTTCTGGCACAATTCCATCTGCAGAGCAGCAGCAGCCCCTCCAGAGCCTGGGCTGGCACTGCTGGCCTCGCTCATGGCCTTTGGGCAGAGGCAAAAGTGTAGCCACAGGTGTAGCCATGGGTGTAGCCACGGGTGTAGCCATGGGTGTAGCCACAGGTGTAGCCACGGGGACTGGGCTCTCAAGCTCCACTGGCCCGAGGTGGGGTTTGAAGGCCACGGCAATGGCCCCTGAGCTGTCTCTTGTGCTTTCTCCACACGCAGACACGGGCACTAACAGCAAGACGTTTGGAGGAGGAGGTGTGTGGATCTCTACAGCTCCCCTCTGGCTCTTAGCAGGGGGTGCCCAGGGCCAGGAGGGGCGGGGGGGACTCCCGGGGCTTGTCGAAGAAGATGGAGGAGGACATTTCTGTTTTGAGCTTGCTGTCGGCGCTGCCCTCGCTGGAGGCCGAGTCGGGGCCGCAGCCCTGGCAGCAGCAGCAGCAGCAGTCCATGAAGGCCTGGCCCAGGGAGCGGCAGAGACACAGCAGCAGCACCGGGGTCACCGAGCACTTGAAGAAGAGGAAGAACTGGTTGATGAGGTTGAGCAGGTCCAGGGTCTGCTTGGAGATGTCGGGGGACATGTAGGCCACCACGATGTTGCAGACGTTCTCGGGAGTGGTGCAGAGCCCGTAGATGATGGTGAGGCCGATGATGGTGCAGTTGAGGTGTCTCTCACACTGGCTGTGCTTGCTCCCCCGGCACTCGCTCTTCTTCTCGGGGCCGCTGACCCTCCTGGTGACCAGCTGGCAGCTGATGGTGAAGAGGATGGGCAGGCAGAAGTAGCAGCCAAAGTACCACCACATGCGGGCGTTCTGGTAGGTGAGCACCAGCGAGTAGAGGGACTCGGGCAGGTTGGAGGAGGGTTTCATGGTGCAGAACTCGGTCACCACCCCGGACACGGGCGACGTGTCCCTCGCCAGCTGCCACAGGAGGAGCTCTGGCACTGCCAGGGTCATGGAGCCCACCCAGATGACAGCCAGCTTGGCCACGATGGACTGGCAGCGCTCGATGGGCCGGGCGCTGGCCTGGGGGCTGGTGGCCGCGTGGAACCTGTCGATGCCCAGGGCACAGAGGCTGAAGGTTGTCACTCCCAGCGAGGACACCTGTGGCAGGGGAAGCAGAAGTGAGGCTTTGCTGCTCACACATCACAGAAACCTTGGCTTTACTACTCCACACCACAGCCCAGGTAATGCCAAGGTTTTACAGAGGTGACAACCTGTGGCTGCATCTCAAGGCTGGAGACACTTTGCTGTGATGGCAAGTGGATAAAAATGTCCCCTGAGCCATTTATCCCAGCTCAGCCCCCTCTGAGAGGCTTTGCTGGACATCTCTCCATCCATTCAGCCAAGATGGGAATGGCAGGACTGTCCCTCAGGCTCTCCCTCTGTCCTGGCTGGCTCTTGAGGAGGAAAACAAGGACTGTCACACCCAGCAGCCCCTTCCCAGGATGTCCCAGGCTCCCCAGCTGTCCCAGCCCGGGTTTGTCCCCCCCCTGCTCTGCTGCTTCCCGGACAGACCAAAGGGTTTGTCACAAACCAGCCGGGGGCCATTTCCGCCGCATTGAGAAGGGCAGGAAAAACATCCTCAGTGCCAAAGGAGCCCGAGGAGCTGTGGTGGCTCTGGGAGGGCTGGCAGAGGCACCCAGGGTGACGATCAGCATTCAGCTTTGCTAGAGCCAAGTCCCACAGCCCTCACCCAGGCAAATGGCAGAGACACTGCAGTGCCCCCCAACCCCATGGGCAGTGCTGGTGTTAGCAAGTCACTCAACATCACCCTGCATCAGGGGACCTCCCCTGCACCCACAACCTCTCTGAGCCTTCCCACAGGCCCCTCAGCCTTCCCCAGTGGTCCTGGCTTGGTCCCCTCAGTGTCACAGAGCAGAGGAGCAGGTGACCAGCACTGATGCCAAGCTCCCACCATCAGTGTGTATTTAGGAGCAGCAGCCCTAAATGCCCCTTCAGGGCAGTAACAGCCAAACATCCAACAACTCTTCATGTCCCAGCTCCTCTGAGCAAACAACACCCTCACTGCCCAGCACCCAGCTCCCTCACACAGCTCCCTCCTTGGCACCTGCAGCCTCCTCCTTCCCCTGAGCCCTCCCACAGCTCTTTTCTCTCTCATGATCCCCTTGATCATGGCTGAGCATCCTCCCACAGAGCCCTGGCAGGGCTGCAGCTGGTGCCACCTCAGCATCCTCAGTGGGACCACAGCAGCACTCTGCTTCTCCAGGGCTGTGCCCATCCTTCAGCAGCTCCAACACCCCATCTCTTCGCTTCCTGCCTCTTTCAGGGACCAAACTGTCCCAGGGTCACCTCGGTGCTGCTGAATCTCTGCACCTGGAGATGCCACCCCCAGCCCTGAGGAACAGCCCAGGGCAGAGGCAAAGGGAAGGGCAGTCCTGGGACCATCCCTCAGCTCCTTGCCCTGCCCCATGATGGGGTCCATGGGGCACCACAGCCCTTGCCATGGGCCATGGGCAACGGAAACTGGCTCCAGAGCAATGGAGGAGAGGAGAGATGAGTCCTGGAGCCCTCGCAGGGCCCCGAGCAGCCCCTTACCTCCATGAAGGGCAGGATGCGACAGGACAGGTCCCCCAGCAGCCTCTTCTTGGTGATCTCGTTGAAGATGACCACAGGCAGGCAGAAGAAGAGGATGAGAAAGTCCCAGAAAGCCAGACTGGCCAGGATGGAGTTCCAGGCACTCTTCATGTAGTAGTTGTGCCAGACGATGCACATGACGGACAGGTTGCCGATGATGCCGACGGCGAAGACGAGGAGGGAGAGGAACATGACGGCGTAGGCGCTGTAGGAGCTCTCGGTGAGCGGGTACAGGGGGTTGTGGATGTGCAGCCGCCGGTCCGACACCGTGCTCAGGTTGGGCTCGGCCCCGGCCGTGGGGACCCCCGGTTGGTGCTGAGAGGGGTCGGTACTGGAGGTCGGGTTGAGGCTGGCGGAGTTGAAGGGTCGGGGAAATTCCACCCGCACCCCCGGCACGTACTGCTGCACAGACTTGGAGTCCTCCTCCGTCCCCCGCCGCCACCTCTCCTTCATCACCCCCAGCTCTGGGCTCAGCCCAGAGACTGTCGGCACAGTCCTCCCTCCATCTGAGGGGCTGCTGCCATCCCCAGCCCCTCTTCCCCTCGCCACAGCCCCCGGGGACAGCAGCAGGAGGAGGACGAGTGGTGTGAGGGGTGGCATGGTCACCTCTCCACCCTCCTGAGAGACTGTGCTGACAGATAGAGCAGCCCCAGAGCCCTGCGCCTGGGCAGGGAGGGAGTGATGAGGAGGAGCTGCTGGTCCCTTCAGCTCCGGCCGCTGCTCTGGGCTCTCTCAGAGCTCTGGACACAATAAAAGCTGCTCTTGAAGAGCCCGAGCCCTCTGCTGGTCACCCACCCGCTCCCGGGGAGCCTGCCAAGCTCTCACAGATGCACCAGGCCCTGGGCCAGGCATCTCAGGGTCCCCCAATGTCCCTTGGCATCCTCCCAAGATATCCTCAGCATCTCTCCAGCATCCTCTCAACAGCCCCCCAGGATCCTCTCAACAGCCCCCCAACAACTCTCCAGGAGTCCCCAACATCCCTCAGCATCCTCCCTCCAGCATCCCCCCAGAACAAGGCAGTGGAAGGATGCCCATGGCCGGGGAAGGGTCTCCTCACCCCACTGCAACCAGCAAACACCAGTTTGTCCCCAGCTGGGACCCCTCTGCTGTGTCCATCTGGCCCCGTGCCCACTCCTGCCCCAGCCAGGGAGGCCTCTGGGCTGATGTCCCAGAGCTCCAAGGGGGACACGGGCCTCCTGCTGCCTCACCAGGAGCTGGAGAGCTGATGCCACTGGAGCCAGTGATGGGAAACTGAGTCCTGGAGCTGGGTCAGTCCCCTTCCAGCTGAGCCCTGCAGGACATTCACTGACAGGGGATATTTTCAGGGCTGGGTGCTCCTGCTCCACCTAAACCAGTCTGGTGTTCCTCGAGTCTCCTGTCCCACAGCACACCATGGTGAGGCAGCACAGGGTGGGTGACAGTGCTGGGGGGGTGGCAGCAAAACCAGGGCATGGACAAGTTGTCCAGCCAGGCATTTTATTGAAGTTTGATGAACTGAAGGCCAGACAATCCAAACTTTCTCTCCAGTGGACCCAGAGTGCTGACCCCAGAGTGCTGACCCCAGCTCCCTCAGTGAAGGTCAAGGAGGGGAGATGGTGGCACCAGTCTCCATTGGTGGCCCAGGGAGTGCTGCCATCATGCCTTGCCCAGGCTGAGGGGGCAGCAGGCTGAGCTGAGCAGGAGCACAGAGGATGATGCTGGTGATGTCTTTGGTCAGTGGCCACAGAGGCTCAGAGGAGGGAGCCCTGGGAGCACTCCTGGCCCGGCAGGAGGGAGGTGGCTGCTGCAGGTGCTGCCACCCTCACCCTCCCTCCCAGCCCTGGTGTGAGGCAGCCAGGAGCTCTCCTGCAGGGAGAGGGAGCTATTTTTAGTTTGATTTCATGGCTGTTGGACAATGCCCGGGTGTGTCACGGAGCTGCCTGAAGACAAGAGTTCACTGGGGCAAGGTGACACTTGGGCGGCACGAGAGTGACCCTGGGCAGGCTCCTTCGGGTACCCAGGGTGATGCTCCTATTCCTTCCCTCCTCCATCCATCCATCCATCCATCCATCCATCCATCCATCCATCCATCCATCCATCCATCCTTCCATCCATCA
>VZTY01032783.1:0-64010 GCA_013400935.1 Turnix velox
CCCCGCCGCGCCCCTCCACAGCCCCGCGTCAGGCACCGCCCACTCCGCAACGGCCGGACACCGCCCACCACTGGCTACGCAGTGCAGCCCCTCGAGCCCCGCCTCGCTGCGGGAGCCGTGTTCCCGTCGGCGAGCGTCCTGTGGCGGTGGTGGGCTCTCGCACTGCGGCTCTGCTCCGGCTGCCCGCCAACCCGAAATATTTTCCTTTTTTTTCCCCATGTTGAAAACTTCCATTTGGAAAGGAAATAGCGACCAACACTAAAAAAATGTTTTCTGCTTCGCATTTATGGCAAAACACCAGCACTGCTCGTGCTGTGGAGCACAGGCTTATCACTCGTGCATCTCTCTTCTGTGCTGGCATGAGGTGGGATGAACGGCCTTCCCACACCCACAGCATCAGGCACAAGTTTTCCTGCTATTGCTCATGCATTTCGCCCTCTAACTCAGCAAACAACTTCCCTATATCCTAAAAGCTAAGTTTGTCAAATCCAGAAGGGAGACAAGTCCTTGAGGTGGAAATGCTAAGTACGCTGTATCCCCAGTTCAGCAGTGCTGCCCAAAAACGTACATAAGGCAGTTCCACGCAGAATATATTTAAAAGTTCTATCTAGCGGGCTGAACCAAATTCCCAGTTTCAGCTCAAGAAGCATCCCACAAATGCCCACAAATGGAAGTGGGCTGTCCTAGAGATTAAAGCAACCCTCGATTTCTGTAAATGTGTTGTAATGTACAGAGTATGTTTTCCTGTGTAAAGTGTTGTGGGGTGGTCTCACAGAAGTAGAATTATAGAATCACTGAATAGTTCGTGTTGGAACAGACCTTAAAGATCATCTACTTCCAACCCCCTTGCCATAGGCAGAGACACCTCCCACAAGATCAGGCTGCTCAGTGCCTTGTCCAGCCTGGCCTTAAACACCTCCAGAGAGGGCGTCCACAGCCTCTAACACCAGTGTTAACTTAAAATGCAGAAAGTAATGGAACAAATAGCAGTGCAGCCTGTCAACAGAGGGAAACTGGGATTATCTTTGCCAGAACTGCTGCTGGAAGAAAACTGTACAATCATTGCTGTTCCTGAGAAAGTGGGGACTGTTCACAAGGTCTTAAATCAGGAGCAGATAACATACTCAAAACTGGAGGATGGTTAGGAAATCCAGAAGACAAGCAATGCAAACATTCCACGCTCAGTTGCCGTACATCACCTTAATCTTGTTCAGGCTAAGCAGCAAATAGCTCTCCTGATCCACACCCCTACACAGTAAATTAGAGACTGCAGAGATTCCACTAATTTAAATAAATATCTTCCCAGAACAATGCAAGCAAGATAGTGATTACACTTTAAAACACCAGGAAATTGGGCTACAGCAGCACACCATTCACTAACAAGAAAAATCAGTTATGCTTCATTGTCCTGCAGTTTCTACACTACTGTTTCATCCTGGAGATGTAGCTTGCCTGAGGGCTGAGACATCTCTGCAGTTTCCGGATGGAATTCAGAGAAGGAAGCAGTTCTGGAGTTTCTCTCCAGACTTTACTGTGCAAAGGATATGAGCCTTGCTGTTGCAACCCTATTCGAACCTCCTGGCTTGTTTCGACTTGGAAAGACCCATATGAGCCTGGCACGAGGGATAAGGTTAGTACTGCACTGTTCTATGCTCTCAGAAGTCTTCTCAGTGTCTTAATATGCAGGCAAGGAGCAATCATGGAAGAACATCAATCCAATTACCTTCAGCCTGGAAAGCTACTCAGATTACTTCAGGCTTGCATCAGTACAAGTACTGCGTCTTCAGATATGTTGTTATTTTGCACCAAAAAAAAAAGCTTTCTGTAAAACTGAAGCAGGATAGGGGGATGGTATAAAAAGAAAACTCCTATAACCTGCATAGTTAAGCACCTTTAAGAAACAATAAAGCATCTGCAATGGCAACAATGCCTTGGGTAACAGAAATGTCAAACTGAGGGTGCTTGATCAGACAATCCGTTCGTTCCCAAATGAATGAGGAAACAGCCTCAAGCTGTGGCAGAGGAGGTTTGGACTGGACATCAGGAACAATTTTTATACTGAAAGGGTTATTAAACATTGGAACAGGCTGCCCAGGTTAGTGGTTGAGGTACCACCCCTGGAGGAGCTAAAAAGATGTGTCGACACAGAGATATAGTCTAGATTAGTGATGGTCCTTGTTAGCATTATATTAAATGGTTATATGCAATAACCTGAAAGGCAATTCTAGGATTCTGTGATTACAAATAGAAATCATGTTCAGCATCAGATGGAGTATGAGGAATTTTTTTGAGTATACAACACACGTATCAGATCTTCTAAACTTCATTTCCTCCTGATACAGTGTGAGTTTTTAAGTATCTTCTGATTTTGTGGCATTTTTTCCTGTTTAGGCTTTGCTTGATATCTTTCACTTGCACCATAGTGAAAGTGATCTGGTAATGTTGAGTCAGATCCACTCATGTTTTTAGCAAGATTTACAATAAGGAGCTCTTTAGGAATGTAATCTGAGCAAAATTAAGATAACAGAGAAACAGCAAAAGTTGTATTTTATCCCTTTGTTAAATTTACACTTTTAAATAGTGTAATATTACTTGAAATTCCTTCCTTCCTTCCTTCCTTCCTTCCTTCCTTCCTTACATTCTCTTNCCTACCTTCCTTCCTTCCTTCCTACCTTTCTTTTTGGTTTTTAATTATATCTTCTTGATTATTCATCTGAGACCAGTGAACAGCAGAGAATCCTCAGGCCAAGCTAAAGCCCCATTCAGATTTTATTTTCATCCAGTTCTAGAAATCAGTGTTTTGGTGGCCCTTCTTTAAAGTTGAATATGTACTGCGATTAAACTCTCATGAAGTTTATCATCTATCTGTAGCAGTATTTGCATGCTAATTAGTTTGTACTGACCCAACAGTACAATTAGCATTCATATAGATCCGCAGATTCAGCAAATGATGGGACTTTCCCAGGCTTGTTTCTGTGTTGCTTGATTTGTGGTGGGATTCAATAGCTCTGAATGAGCTGTTACCACTTAGGAATGGGCGGAGAGATCACGGTGATTATTTCTGGGAAGCCAACCTCAGAGAGATCCCACCAGAGTTCTGGGAATGCAGTTAGGAAAGACGCCGAAAACAACCTATCGAGAATGCGAGAATGCTGGTAACCCCACATGAAAATGGATAAGCGTAAGCAGGAGAAAATTCAGAGGAGGGCGAAAAGGGTCTTTAGAACTGCTATGCAACAGCTTCAATGCAAGAGAAGCGAAACAGGATTTTTCAACACAGAAAGGGAATGATGGGAGAGAAAATGTCTTTTCGAAATACAGATCTATAAAATCATGAAAGTGCAGAGAAGATTGTAACCAAGCGTAACAAGTACTCGCTACTTTGTAGCAGATAAGAACTAGGGTCAGACAATAGGACTCCTTTCCATGAGAATACTGTGGAATTTATTGCGTCAGGGTAAGGAACCAAAAAGAAGGTAGTTCAAACACGACTGGTTCTCTGTTAAACAGTGGACCCCGGTAGTTTAGGAAATGCTGGAAGTGCTGATTTAGAAAAGTTTGCTGGGGAAGTGTCTTGTTTCTTACACCCTCCGTAAACACCTGCTCCTGGGCACTATTGCAGAGTATTGGGCTGGAGGCAGTTAATCTGAATGAGATAGTCGTATGTTCAAAGCTTAGATCGATGGCCATGGAGTAACACCGTAAAATACATCAATAATAGCAAAGATGAAGTTGTTCAGACTTGTTTGCAATATTCGGTCAGATTCAGACTCTGCAATCCTTCTATCTGGTTATTTAGAATTTATCTGCCAAACCCCCACTGATGCAGTAAAACCTACAGAAGAGGACCAAGGAGGAAAGACTGCAAAGATGGCCCTTCTGTGTGTTTTGTGATCCTACCTACAGAATAGGTCTACTTATAGGTCTCTCTTGTTGAGACCTGGATCTCTGAAGTCGGTTGACAGCCTTTGTGTGGAATGTTTCAGGAAATAGAATTTAGATTCCACCAAAATATCTTAGCTTCTTATCTCTTCTTTTGCTTGGTCTGGCCATTTAGTTGTTTTTTTCCTTTTGCTTCTATGTTTTATGTTAATTTGTTTTCTAATAGGAGAGCAGTAAGCAATGAAAACATAATTCTAATAAACAAGCCTGTGCAGTTTCCTGTTTCTTCCCTTTAATTCTTTTCCCTCTAAATATGCTTGGTAATTGTTAAGTATTTCACTTCCACATCTCTACTGAGCTGTCAGGCTCACTTGAAATTATCACCTCTGGGGCTCTATCCTTTTGTTCCTGTGCATGCTGAAATCCATGAAGGGTTCTGCTCCCCTCATATGTGGTCAAACTCACAACAGCATTTCTACAAGGGGAATGAAACCCAATGTAGTAGAAAAGACAGGTTATCTCTAAGGATTAGCTACAGAAATAAAAAATGAAGCAGATACCACTGGGCAGTAGAGTAAATTTATTATGCATGCCCATGTAATGTATGAATATGTATTAAACCCCAAGTATATGGCTTCGTTTATGTATATTTATTTTAATTTTTAATATTTGTAAATATAGGTATTTTATAGCATGTAACATATAGTATATTCCAGAAAAGACACTTCCGACTATGTTTACGCTAAGTTAATTAAGTGGAGCCAGCCCTCATGAAATGGGTACTGGGCATGATTAGCCTACAAGTAAGTGGTGGTGCTCAGCACTAACTGTCTGAGATCAAGGGAGCATGCAGCCACTCTGCTTTGATAGAAAGAAAGTGCAACTGTGTGGCCATCAGCTATGCTTTACCAGTTGTCCCTAGGGCTAAGAATCTGTCCAAGTTTGCTTTTAATTTGATTTATTATTTGTTTCAATTACAGATATTGCTCTGAAGCAATAATAGATTCTGAAAGAAAGAATGTCTCAGGGGCACTAACAAAATGTTCATGGCTGAGTGAAACTTTTTAAAGAAGTCCTATGATTACTGCAAATTGGAGCAATTTATGAACTGCAGGATTTTTGTTCTCTGGCTTTTGAGTTCCTCTCTCTCCTTATCTTTTCAGTTACAATTTCCAGTCCAACCAGCTAGCCAGCTAAGGTAACTCTGGCAGCAGTGGGAATCTCAGGAGATTAACTACAACAGGGTAAAACAGCTGCAGAGTAAAGAGCTTGCCAATGATGTTCCAAATGTGCCGAGTTTTGACCCATCACACACCTGAAACAGTAACTGTGCCTGGTTCCATTCATGAATGGATAGCCACATACTCACTTCAACAGACAGAAGACAAGGAAAATGTGTTCATTGCCCTCCAAGGTCCATCCCCATGTGTTTCACTGATCAAAGCTGTTCCTCCAGAGTGCAGCAGCTGAGGTCTGATCCTGCTGCTTGTACCTGCCTGGCAGCAACAGCCTCATCTCTGACACTGTGCTTTAGCTAGCCTGCACTGAAACCGCTGCAAGGCAGCAGCTCCCAGTCATTCTCCAGTTCCCAGTGGCCTGGGTTCCATTAGAAGCACTACTAGAAGTAGAGAATGAGAGCTGACAGCAGCAGAGAGGCCAGGAAGTTCATCTGAGACTTTTTTTCCTGTCCCAGTTCTTAGACTTCTGATGGATGGAGGAACCACCCAGTTGCTGCCCCTTCAGTTCCACACTTTCTGTTGACAGAACAGCATCGGTTCCTTACCCTGTACATTTCCTAATGCAGTCTGAGCCTCCAGTCAATACTTTAATACTACTCAGAAGCCATATTCATACAAAACAACATGAAAGCTAAGGCCAAGCTCACTGTTGTCAATGTTGTTTTTGTCTGAGCTCCACAAATTTGTAATTTTTCCCCCGGTGCCACAAATCCAAAGGGAGTTATTCACAAGGTCACAGCACTTTGTTGTTGTTGCTTTCTTAAGACATTATAACTACATTGGATAAAATTAAAGCTTAGACACATCTCCCTGCATTGATATAATGTGGTTACAATGGCCTAGCACATAAACAAATGCAGCTACAAAAATAAATTATGAGGGGGCTTTGAAAGTGAAATAACAATAGGCAAAATATCACTAAAACCCTCAAGCTAGCAGAATCAAGTAAGGCAAAATGCAGCCTAAGTCTGTATTAATTGTAGAGCACATTTATTTCTCGCATCTCCGAACTGTTCTTCATAGAGCATGATCAGGATCAGTTCTGGCTCGAAACAAAACTAAGAGTGGAGGAGAATAATTGTAACATTAATTATTTTGATTTCCCCTTCAAGGAATTATGTGAGGATTTTGGTCTCAATACAGTCATCATCTATCTAATGAAAGTTTTGCCTCTCCATCCATGAAACAGTACTTGATTCCTTGAAACAATCATCAGAGTTGAACACAAGAAATCACAGCTGGAGAAATGCTCAGTTATTGAAATCACTTCCTCTTAGTTTGTGTCCTACAAGCTGAGCATGAAAGGTGGGATAGTACTTTGCTGTCTTGTAACTCAACTTGGATTCACTCTCATGCCAGCAGCAGAGATCTGTAATAGATCTGTAATCTATTTGCAGAATACAGAATGTCCAGATTATAATTAAGCCCTGACCACTTGGTATTTACTTTCATTACACTAATACCAAGAGGCCCTAGTAAGATTGAAGCCAACTGTGCTATGCTGCACATAGCCACAGCCATTGCCTCAAAGACCTCACAGAGCAGGGTGGAAGAAAGAAAGCATTATTTTCCACTGCAGAAAAAGTAAAAAGTGCCTTAAGTTTACTGCTGTTCTTCTTGAAGCATTAATCCTAAGAGAAACAAAGATGAATCATACCTGTCCAGTATGAGTCATCTGTGCAGATGAAAGCACAGAAATATCCTCTTATCTCCTCTTTTATCTTTCCCTTCCACTTTGCTACCTCTCTTTCCCAACTGTAATATTAACAATAAAAATAAGAGTGAAGTCAGGACTGGGCAGGGATATTGTACTGTCTGGAGTAAGAGGAGTGACTGAAGCAGGCGGGAGTCTCGGTTGATGTGCTTTGTCTCCTGTAGTAAGAGCAACCACTTGGCAGAGGAGCAGAGAAGGATTATATCTGTCAGAATAACTTTTATGAGACCAGGACAGTTTAAAATCCACATAATGCTCTTGAGTGTTAATGTATAACTGGGACATTTGGATTAGCAGATAAACGTGCAAGAACACGTTTCCAGACATCTGCATAGTGACCGCACATCTGAGCAATTTGCTTAAACTTGGTCCTAGGTCCATGAGGTCCTTGGGCTCCTGAGAAGACTTCCGAGGTTTCTAATAAATTGTGCTGCTGGAGTATACTGCAGTTAAGCAATTCTCACATGATAGAAACAATGTGTGGTGCACTGCACTAAAACCACTCTGTGTTATTTTAACTTTTCAGCCTTTGAAAGCATTCAGAAGGGAAGACAAACATACTGAAAAATTCATACCTGCAGATGTTATGAAAAAAAAAGAAGAAAATTTGGGATGATGCCCCAGATTTATCCCTTTCAATACAAGACTACTGGAAAACATAATGCTGATCTTTGCTATGATTTGTATTTGCCAGAAATAAGGAAGAAAAGTGTAAATGTGAAGGTTTCCAGGCTTCTAAGGAGCCCTGGCTAGAATAGCTTAAGTCACTCCATCTAGGTTTGTAGTATTTTAGCCATGTCAAAGTGGGGACTTGCACATGCAATGTTACAAGGTTAAGTGGTGGTGTCTGGGAGGGATGTGTTCACTTCCAGGCACAAAAGTCATTGCAGTATTGGTGAATTTCCTTTCCTGGTGCACACACATGGGCTTTCGTAAGACTAGGAGTCAACAAACAACTAGTGTAGGCTTTCAAGGAGCTCTGGCTTGAACAGGAATGCAAACCATGCATCCCATGCCCTGCTCCTCCCTATCTGCCAGGTGAAGAAGATAGTACTGCTCTGCTGCAGGCAGAGTGAAGATAAATGTCATAGCAACTGTATGTGACTCAGACAGTACTATCATTCAGCACACAGATTTAATTTGTTCCTTTCTCTAATACTATTATTATTATTCTTACAAAATTAATTTAAAAATATCTACTATCAGCCTCAGAGAGTTTTTGTTCAGCCCCACTTTAAGATGGAAACCCAGATTATTTTAGATTAGATCCATTAAGGTACCAGTGCATCAATATCCGCAATAAACAGCTGGTTTGGTACCTCAGCATTTTACACGGATGATGCAAATATAAAAAAGCCAATGTAGCAACTGTCTTGTGCAGTATTTGCTCACTGCATGCATACTTTGTATGACTAAAGCAACTAAGAGGCATTAAGAGGCCATGCTAAAAATAGTCATCCCAGATTCATCAACTAGTTGCAGGTATGTGCTGCAGTCCTTTATCATGAATCTTTGTTTTGCTTAAGAGCATGTGATAGATTAATTTATATTGGAGCAGCCATGGCAGTTTGGCAGAGGTATCCAGGACTGACCATGTTTTTTATTGCCCAATTACCAGTATTGGTAATTGCAGTATTAAGAAAATGTTGTAACAGTGAATCAATGTAGGTGACATATATTCCAAGTGACATTTCATTGCTGTGATTCTCTGCTTCTGGAAAAAAAAGCTGAGATGAAAGCAATGAGCAGAAAGATGAGAGGACATGGTATAGGCAGATATAGACAGGTCTATTACTTATATTCAACCCTGTTGAAATGTGACATATGTGATTCAAAGCAATTTTAATATTATGACTCCTGAACATGTTTACAGAGTAGTTTGTTTTCTATCAAGTAATTTGGACTATTTTTGTTTCAAAGTAACCCCTCAAACTAGATCTGGTAAAATCAAAAAATGCCCACACCTGTTTAAAAATCAGACATCAACTCTAAAGACAATTGAGAGAAAGCTGGTGGTTTAGGGAGATCCCAGAGAGATTCTAGTTTTTGCTGCAAATCTGCTCCACATATGTGGTGGAACAAAAATGGAGCTTTCCAAATCTCCGATCTCCCAGCTGAGTGTTTTTACTGCTGGACATGAGCAGGATGTAACCTATCTGCTTCCTGGCTGTGTTCCAAGGGATGGTTTGGCATGGTCTGGCTATTCCTGCTTGTCCAGGAAAAGCAGGTGACAAAGACTGGAAAATCCCATTGTTTTTGCATCTCCCTTGTTCTCACCTGTGACCACTCTTAAGGGATGGCTGTGGATGACTGCAGGGCCAAGTCACAGAGATTACACCGGAGTACCAATATTTTAAAAGCCTGTAGGGTACAGAAGACTCTGTGAATCAGACTCAGGATGGACACTGTCAAAGAGCTGTCAGTGTTCAGTCCCTACGCTTCCTAACTGTACTAATTTAATCTTACCTTTGCTCATACTCATTTGCTGAAATGCTCAATTGGACACATGATAGTTTGCAAAGTGGGAAGCTTCCGTTTCCTCTGCAAACTCCTTTTAGCACAATAATCTTGCTTATTTTTCTTGTACTTTGATAATTTGGAATACAGGTATATTTTAATGTGTTATTAAAAGTGTATTTATCATATTAAATAAAAATATTTTAATTGTAATTCATTTCAGCACTGGATTTTAGAGTAAGCAGTACAAAAAAAAAGCTGAGGTATCATAGACAAATTATGATACAAGTTTGAAGGAGGGGCCTTCTGCCTTGAAGACAGTTCAGAGTGATACCTGGCTTCTAAAGCTGTAGAGACAAGGGTGCAGCTTTGGAGGCAGAGACAACCGTCAGCGGCAGGGGAGGAGAAAAGAAGTTATGGAAATGCAGAGGCATCCCATAGCATGTTTAGTTACTGAAGAGTACTTCTGTGATTTTATCAGTGCTATTAGTGTAGATAGTTTTACAGTGTAATGTAGTCTGTGGTGTAGGTAGAAGAGTGATGGCACACTGCATACATGGTGGTGTGAAGGAGTAAGAAATGAGAGAGCCTAATTTGCAAGTAACAGAGAAGTCAGCAAGTGCAACAGCTGAGGTAAAAGGCTCAGTGAGTTGCTCTAAGAGAGGAGGAGGCTAGTACCAATTACATAAATGTTTCAAATAATGGAAGAAAACAGTGGATTCCATTTTGGTTTTTTGGAAACAGGAAGAAGGATTGTCAGAGATGGATCACAGTATTCCAATTATGAAGAACCTGGATAAAACATCAGTCCTTCACACTTTCTCAAGCAACCTGACATGGTACCTAAGATGAAATGTCCTGAGAAAGGTCCACATTCCAGAAACATAGTGACTCGTGGATTTCCAAAACAGTGCTACAACAAGTTCCTGTCCAAATCTCCTGCTGCATTATTTGCAATCTACATTCAGTGGTGCTGCTGGCATGCTTCCCTCTGAGTCAGTATTGAACCACTGCCCTATTCCATAGTTAGGCATCAACTGTACTGCTGGGACTTCTGTCATTACGAACAGATAGTCATCTGTATCTTCATACAGATGGCAGAGTTCAACTAATCTCTGACCTGATGACCATGTATTGGCATCTTACCTTCTACACTTCTGTCCTTCCAGCTGGTTACAGTGATTTTCAGCTAGATTACCATTTAGCTCTGTGACCCTCCACTCTAAATTACAGAAGGAGAACAGGAAGATGTAGAGGGGCGTTAATCTACCCATATCTTTTCTTTCCTTCAGTACCCAATACAATTATATTACTATGTTTTGATGATCCATGAACTTCCTCAACGATCCTCTTTGCACTGCACTTAACAAGCTTTAGAGGAATGGGAAACCATGAGGAGAACTGAGAAGACAGGTAAAGTGAAGTGAATGAAGGTACCTGCCTTTTCCATACAGTCAAGAAGGGATTCACTGAAGCCAGGAAGTGTGATAACTTGTCTACTCCACAAGTGCTGGAGTAATCCTACACGAGGGTTTCTCTCAGTGCCCCTATTTTGTTCTTTACTGGAACTTATTGCTCAAGAGAAGCATTTGAGGCTTTTGGGAAATCTTGACCAGTCTACATAGGCCGTCCTCTCTCCTCCCCTGCCTTTCCCCTCCCCTCCTGTGCACACAATATCTGGAAAAATTGCTGCTGCAGCCTTGGAAAACATGGCTTCTCTTCACAATTATGATTAATTTCTATAAGTGCAAGATGCAAATCTAAGATTGCAGTTGGCAACACAGCAAATAATTAGGGATGTTCTACCTTGTGTACACATTAATGAATCATCTTAAATAATTTATGTGCTCATATTAAATAAGGATATTAATGTATTCCATTACAGACATAAAAATCCATTCAGCAAAACACTGAACAATGGGATATGCACACACCCAGGAAAGAAAAAGAAAGGAAACCTGTTAAATAAGTAGTTCTATAAGCAGTAAAACTTTTGCCAGAGACTTTGCAGTAGTTTTTACAGATTCACAATTGTGTTTGATCCTCTTTCTTCATCTTCTCATGGGACCCTTGTGTAGATTTGTCATTCTTTATTACAAGACTGACATCAGTCACCTGGTTTGCAGCCAGTTGCACTAATAATAAGCTGGCAGGGAGATCAGAAATTACTGGAATTATTTGGTCATCTTGAAACTGAAAAATGTGGACTGCTCCAAAACTCTCCAAGACAAAAAAAGACACACTCATAAATGCCATCTCTATAATAGTTGCTTTGCAGAAGAAAAAGTCTACAAAGTTCACATTGTTTCGGTTTATTTAATGCTACACTGGCCTTAAAAATTGTGAGGAGAGCCAGGCAACAGAATCCATCTCCTCCAAGGATACCTTTAATATTAGCAAAGAAAAGCATGTATTGTTGAGCACCTAAACTTTTAAAAGTATAGAAATAATCTATTAAGAAGAATGATTTTTCACATTGTATTCCCTACGATTTTATAAGTAATATGTTCCATTTGTCTTATAAGGTTTATAGTTTAATATGGAACGTTAAGAGATGATGCAGCATTTTTGCAGCAGCCACACAAGCACAGCATGTGATAGATTTGTATGTACAACTGCCTGACTTGCACAATTTTTGAAGAATTTCAGTTCTTACAGATTTCTAACTTGGCTCCATGTGAGTACATAGCATTTTGGGATATCTGGCTGACTGCTTTTGAGTTTTCGGCTGAGGGCTGGTGAGAGCTAGGGGTATTTTACTAATAATCTTGTGGGTGGTAAGAATATTGAAACTATGACATAATGTTTTCCTCTGTCTGTGTGACTCTAGGTTTCTGGGTATAAATGCACATCTCTTGAGATAACTTTTGCCAGTGCATGCAGTTTTTCTATTTATTTCCTATTATTTCTTCAGCTTTTTTGTGCTCACTAAGGCATCATTTTACCCTCTTTGAAAGTTTTTGAAGGAAGAAATAGCAAAGCAGTCTACAGTACTGTATGAAGCTTAACAGCGGGGATGTATTTGCCAGCTGGAGGGCCTCCTTTAGGTTTGAATGACTGGAAACTGGATATAGCTTGGGGGAGCTGCAGCTGGGGGCACCTGTATTATACCAGCTAATCCATGACTGTTCTCTCCTTTTCACTGCTTGTGGGAAGCACATCTCTTGAACTCATTCAGGCCATCATGCCTCAAACATAAGACCAAAATCCTTACACCTGGAACCACAGTGTTTCACTGTTCCTGAGAGACAAGACAGTCGAGCTGACTGTTGCAACACACTCATCCTCTGGGTATCAGGGTGCCCGCATAGTGCAGCTGATCACAGACCAGCATGGGCAAACTTCATGACAAACAGGTGCAACGTGTATTTTAGGGGCTCAAGCACAGCAGGTAGATGGATGTTACTTGTTTGTCTGGCAATACACAGTGATCCCTTTTCTAAGAGGGTAAGCCCCAGATATTTACCTCTAGGTCCTAGGAACAGGTGCTTTCCACTTGAGTTGCACAGGTCAGTGGCTATGCAGAGACTGCACAACTATTTATTCATCTACCAAAGAAGAACTTTCACTGAGAGTGCCAGAACAGGGACAGCTGGTAGTAAGGTTAAGCAAAACTGGATTAGTTGCTCTAAAAAGCAGTATGGTACAATGGCGAAGTGGGTGGGGCTGATGGAGAAGCAGGTGGTGGAAAACTGAGTTCTGATTCGTCTGTGACTTTAGGTATACTTTGGCTTAACTTTTTAAAATAAACCTTGTCAAAAAAGTCCACAGCTCCTCTCTGGCTGTTTGCTGGCTTGAGGTTTGCCACTAGTAAGTTGTTAAGGTAGTGAACTGCATGGAAATTCACACAGCACTTAGAAAAGGAAGGACCTTTTGAAGCTCTGCGACCATTCCTCACAGGCATTTTTGAAGAGGACAGAGTGCTCTTAGTGTTTTTAATTCACCAGAATACATGGCAGCAACTACACACACTGGATTTTTCACCCAATTTAGTAGGTTCAGCTTCGTGCATACTTTCTGTGTGGTTCAACTGCTATAAAATACTCCACAGAGAAATGCTACTAAAAAGCAAAGAATGAGTACATAGGGGAGCAACAATGCAAAAACACACAAACCCCAGTGTGCTTGTAAATTTTGGCTCAAGGATTCAAAGATCCACCCTAGGATGAACCAGACAGCCAAGGGTACTTCCAAGGAATTCTGTTTTTTCCTTTATGAGTTAACAATGCACACAAAAAAAAATTACAAAAATCAGATTGTGTTTTCCATATATTCTGTGTTTTACTTTGGTGCTCAACTTTTCAGTGAGGTTTTTTAAAGGTAGATCTCAACAGCGTAGCATGTAAACTATGGTGCAGGTCTGACTGCACCTGAATAACAGCTGCTGAAGTACACTCAGCTTCTTATGTGCAAAGCCAAGTCCCACTGTTTCTGATGGAATCTTCCCCTAACTGCCAAAATCTTTTCAAGAGCAATTTCTCCAAGGTCTGAATCAGTGCCCATTGAAAGCAAAGGGAAAGATTCCTATTTATGACTGCTGTCCCAAATAAGCCAGAAATCTAGGCTGCCCTTGCCAGAAAATTTTGGTTTTGTGCATTTTGATGACTTTTAAAGCTTCTCTTTTTGTAGCTGTCTTTCTTAAACAATTTTTCAGTGAATATTTTCCAGACATTTTGCATACAGGATACAGTGATGTTGATGTGTCCTCTATTCCTGATTCAATCACTTGAAGATCACTTTCTCAGATTAATTTTTAAGAGACCTCCTTAAGTCAGGGAGCTCTGGTAAGCATACACAATGTTAAAACATTCTGCCCTCCAATGGCCTGAATTCCTCTGTATAAGAAACGTGAGATGAAGGTAAAAGACTCAGTAATGTGCTAAAGAAAAGAGTGTGTTAGCTTCACAATAAATCCATATAAGCCAGTTTTTTTACAAGTTTGCCCAGAAGTTGAAGTTTACTTGCAGTTTGGCCTCAGAGGTAAGCACAAAAATTCCAGTGTGGATGGGAACTGAGGGCAGATTTCACTGTGGAAAGAATTGGGCCAGCCTGTGGTCACGTACAAACCCCTTTGATGACACTAAACAGCAATTTATTACCAAAGTGCAAATCAGGTGAACAAATCTTTCTGAAAGGGGCTCATTGGGGCATTTGAGTTATCTATAAAAACAGACAGGAAAGGAACAAAAAACCTGCAGCTTTAGGTGAGAGTTTATTTCTGGAGAAGCTCTAGCCCATCATTCATTGCAATTACTATGATGATGTAGCTGGATGCAGAAAGTAAGTGTTGTCTGTGGTATTTACAAGTGCACTCAAAGTGCAAAGACAGTCACCTTCTGTTTTGTTGAATTAGATTTGTTTTCTTGTCTTGACATAGGAGCATGAGCAGCATACGCAGTTGCAACGCACTGTTTTTACAGACCAATATTGTTTTAGGCCGCACTTCTGTTTGTTTAAAAAATACAGCCTCACCTCACTTTCTAGCACTGAGAATAGCAATTTTTTTTACATCTTTCATATGCAAACTAATTATTTGGAGAATAGCTGGAGTTCAATTATCAGGTTACCCCCAACTCCTTGTTTCTTTGGTGTATGACCTATCAAAAGAAGAGTTAAGATCACACTTAGACCTGAACCACCATGGTAATATAGAGACTTGGCAACACTGTAAAGTCATTTCAAGGGCTGAAAAAAACTCTGTCTCAGACAACAGCAGTTTCTCCAGCAAGAGTAAACTGCTCATGGCAACTTTCACAGAGGCAGGATATAATCTTTCACTCATTTTTGACAATCTGGAAGCACCTTATGTAGCAGCTCTTTCACTAACAGAGAACTTTAGTTATGCATATCTTCCCTTCCAAGTCCAAGGACTGCAGGTGAGATAGGTGAGATTCAGCTTTCTCTTTCACTCCTATAGAAGAGATGCTGAGTTTACATGAGCCCTCCCAAACCCCAAGCCTACCAAGCCACAACAAAGCATCAGCCAGGAAATGTCTTCACTGTCTCTGACGTGCTGCACTAGCCCAGACCCCTTGAACTCTCATGCTGGAAGGTGAAGGGACATTAACTCAGCATCCTGACCTGTGCTCTTATTACACATCTGTATGAAAAAAAAATAGATATTCACTGAGAAGATAAGTAAATACAGCTTTCATGCAAACCAGCCTCCCCTCTCCGCTTGTAACTGCCTGTAATTTGAATGCCCTGTGGTAATTTCATAACACAACCTCCTTTTGCTCTAAGACATGAAGCCAGCTGGGTTACAGGGGACAATGTCTCTGTTTGGTGTGGCATTTAGTATCTAATCTGTAACTCAATGTGTAGGCATTCTCCTCCCCTCATACTGCAGCTGAATGACTTTGATGTGCTGATTCAAAATGACCTGACTAATCTCAACTTCCTCTAACAGTTTAATGAAATGTCAGAAGTGAACAAGGTCCATGGAATTGAAAAAAGACCATTCAAACAATGATGAAAAGAAACACATATACAACAGTTTTTAAACAGTCTTTGGGCTACTGGAAATAATTCAATGAGCTTTAGCCAAGCTTCAATATAAACATACTAAGAAAGGACCAAAAAGTATTTTCTACAAAGCCATTTTTTTCATTAGTACCATTCAATCTAACTCAGGACTACACAAAGGAGAGACATTATTTAGCTAAACCAAAAAAAAAAAAAAGAAAGAAACCCTTACTTCCCTATTCAAATCAGAGTTTGGAAATACAAACCATGGAGAAAATGTTACGTAGCACTGGTTCCACCATCAAAATTGCAAGACTGATAAGATCTGCCAAGATAAGTACTGTTACTTTCCAAGAAAACTTTAATGGTGTTCTCAACTGCAGAAGAAATTAAATATGCTGATCATGACTCCAACTCCAAAGAATACCAACTCCAAGGGAAAAGCTTATACTATACTATGCCACCAATACCAGTACAGTGACCTACTGTTTACTTCCTATTAGGAAGTTCCTAAAAGTTTTCCTAAAGCAGCTTTTTCATGACTAAAGACAGTCCCCAAATTTAATAAAATGCATATGGAAAATGGAAGTTAATTTCTGCTTCTGACTGAAGGCAAGTAGGACACTGTTTTGCTGGTATAGCCAGTGACAGATATTATCAAGCTCTAATCCTTTTCCCATAGTTATTTTTCCTCAGGTACCTTCATAGCCATTATTATCTTGACAGATGTTTAATGCAGTTGTCTTCTGGAGCAAAACATCCTGAAAGGAAAAGTTACACTTTCTGGAGGTTACTGTATCTCTCACCTCCCTTACCACCACTTTGCTGCAGAACATGGCCACAGCAGCATCAGTCTGACTATACATACAACAGTGACCCTGGGTCTTCCCAGACTTCTTTGTATGCCAAACATTTGACTCTCTCTGTTACTCTTCTGGGAAGTCTCCTTCTCCCAGCAGCTCCTGCATTCTGTGATGCTGCTGTTGTCTCTCTCAGGTTTCTGCTGAAGGAAATTCACAGACCCAGACCATGAAGGAGTTTTGAGCAACTTTAGTGCTGACTGCACTTCCTTATGTGTATTTGTCCAAAGTCCAGCATGAAGAGATGCCAGGCCTGAGCAAGATAGGGAACCAATTGCTCTTGCAAACTTTGCACTCTCAAGATAATGCCTATGGAAAAAATGCTATGTGATCATGGAAGTAAAAGCCAACTGCTGTGCAGAAACTTGCTGGAGGAGGGGGCAATCCAGAGCTTGGGTGATCAAAATGTCAATCATCAGCAATGCAAATGAATGTATCTTCATGTAATTTTTGTACATGAAGTTCAAAAGGCCGAACTTCTGATAAAAAAGAAAATGTCTTCCCATGGTCCCTCCGTTTAAAAGACATTTTTTAATCCAAATGCTCACTTCTGTTGTATCACTTGAGCTGAAGATTTCATATAGTCACACCACATTCTTAAACCAAACAGAAGAAGAAAAATTGCTTCGTAGGAAGGTATGCAGCTGTGTCTGGAAGTGCACAGGAGAGATCTGGAGACTGCTAGAAGCTGAAAGGAAGAATCTGGGCCATGACAACTGTAAGAAACGGAACAGATGTTAGGCCATTATGGAGAAGGCAATGGAGTTAGCACAAGTGTGAATACAGACAAGGTAACTCTTTCTCTCCTTATGGCAGAAGGCAGACATAAAAGTCCCATCATCAGTCCCTGTCCTTAGGAAGCCTGGACTGTGTTTAATCACCCACAGACACAACCATAGCCCACAGCTGCTCTTGGAGCTTCCTGGGAATTTCCCTGGCTTCTGATGCTTTGCCAATGTCTAAAAGTCATGCTGGGTTAATGCTTTAGGCATCCTGAGATCCAGATTTTAGTTTGATGGTATCAGCATAGATGATTACAGTTGCTTGAGCATGTAATGAAAACTTCAGTTTGTATCACAGAATTGCCATATCATATGGAGGGCTGGATTTGCACACAAAGGAACAGGCACTGTTATGAAGAAGATGTTACACTCTGACTCAGTGCCCAGAGCTGATAGTACCTCATCTTGCAGCTTACTCCAGCAAAGCTCAAGTACAAAGACAGAATGCAGTATCTTCAGAAGAAACATTTTTTCTCCTACAAGAAGGTAGTACGTTACATTTCCCAATACACTATTAGATCCATACATAACTTCTTCTGATTCACTAAATCACATGATGATTTTCTGGAACAGAGACCATAAGGAATTGGAATTAGCAGGTTATCATTGTAGGCTGCATGAGTAAGCAAGATGAAGTAAGTGTGCATTTCTGGAGAACTATGTTTAGTGCTTGCAGGAGAAGAGACACTTAGACTATTTACATTATAAAATACTACTTAACTGTTGGAAAAAAAAAGCCAGTCTACTTATGCATTCCTAACTCACTTCTAACATGTGAGAATCTATACTGAATGTAGTAAAATAAAACTTCTACGTGAGTGTAATGAAATATTTATCACGTTAAAACTTATCACTCTATAAGCCAAATCTAGGCTGTTAAAGGCTTGTATAAATAAACAGCTTAGCAAGAATCTCTCTCTAACCTACATCTGAAAGAGGCTTTTAGAAAGGTACAGAATAATTTCTTTCTATATTAAATCATTCTACATTGTACAATTGGAAGACAGACAAAAGACGCAATTAGGTCTGTCTTGCTTGGAAATTTCTGATGAACTACAAGATTCTAATGGAATTTAATTCTGCTAAAATCAATGGGCATTTTACTAACTGCTTCAATGCCAAGGATTTAGTTAATGGAATCACATCCAGGCAATACATAAGCTCAAGAGCTTAACATGAGTGAGTCAATGATGCTTGACATTCTGCATGCATCTTTTTTCCTTTCCTTTTGGTATTCAAATATCAAGTACATGCAGAGGGCTTAGCTACATGCTGCAGCTGTGTAACTGTAAATTAATAAAATTAGTTCAAAAGAAGAGGAAATCTGTTGGAAAGTTAAAAAAACCCCAACCTAACACATCAAAACCTAGGTTTATCTGGTGAAATACACTGCTGAGAGGGTTTAGGGAATGCAGTCAACAACTTACCTGCCTTGATGATCACTTAAGACATTGAAAGAATGGAATAAGTCAGACTCAGTCCCTAACATTCGGATGTGTGGGCCAGTGCCAGTGGTGTCAGCACTGCAAGATGCACATGGCGCCAGGCAGTGAAAGGGTGGACAGACATGCACTAGAGAATAAGGAAACCAAGCAGAGGAAGGTAAGAGTATACACAAGGAAAATTACAAGCAAATACTTCTCACCAAACCAGAAACAATGACAGATACGTACTCCAATTCTGATTTAAAGGCACAAAGAAAAATAAGTGAGAATCTGCAGATAATATTCTAAATCCATATTGTATTTCATACAAATCAAAGGACACTTACACAAGATAGTGTCCTTTACAGTTTGAAAAAGCTAAAGAAATAGATTTATGCCTTACTACAAAATTTCATGCTGTTTCCAGAAAAGGATGATAGATTATCTAGATCATGCATTTTCATTCTTCCAGGTGAAAACACAAGCTCTTACCTTACAATATAATTATCTTTCCCAGTTCAACTCATACTTCACTCCAACCTTTTTCCCTCTTCTCTTTTACTCTGGAATTTGGCATTGCTCAGACGCCTCTTTCAATTACTCTACATCTGTGGATTATTTTAATACATTGAAGTTCTCTTCAAAGAGGAGTTTTTATTCTCTCTCTAAGGACAAAAATGACACTCCACTAGTTGCACATTTTGTGTTAAAACTCAGAGTAAGTGATAGAAGGTGTCTGTGTTCTCATGTGTTTATACTTTATGAAACTACTAAAGAGTAAGTTAAAAAAAACCCCATAATAAAACTCTTCCCTGATTCTTCCAGCTTCTGTTCATAATTATATGAAACTAAAACAATTTGATTAAATCTGATCCACTGTTTTGAAGAGTGCCAGCTTTGTGTCTCTGCTCACATCCAGAATGTCTTGAGTAAAGTAGTGAACAAGCAAAGCAAGAGAGCACTAGATTAAGTCCTAAGGAGACAACAGGCCTGTCATAAACAGTTTCCAACATGCACCCATAAAACCACATGCAACCTCTGACAAGACAACTTCACAGCATATAATAGCCCAGATAACAGAGTTGAAGTGAGGTCAAGCCTGACATTCTAATTTTAATTGTCTTGTTCTAATTTGGATTTTTTTTTAATATATTCCTGGCTTTTTTTATTGTAAGATCACAAATAACTTGTGTACACACTGGTTCTGAATAAAACACAGGAACACAAGTTTATTGTTTCTCTTTGGTGGAATTTTCTAGAGGAAACATATTTCCAAAACAATTTAACAGCATATTCAAAATCAACAGTGCATTTTGACCCAAATGCCTATAAATGAGCCTAAAAAACCCAAACCAAAGACAGTAATTTCTTCATTTTCCAAATAAAACAGGAAAACAACTGCAATAAAAAAACATTTCAAACAGTTACTGAATAATAGTATTGTTGGAGGAAAGAGGAGTTTCATAGCCTGAAGATGAAAACTGGGGTTTTTTTGCTGTAAAAAATCAAAATATTTCACCTTCATTGATCTTTGATGTAGGTTCAACAAAACCAGAAGAACTACCTTAATCAAATCTGAACATTTTCACTTTCAGAGAAGTAAAACAGGGTTCCATTCAAGCTCCTGAAAGAAGTTTTGAATTTGTTTCAAAACTGCAGCTTTTCTCACGAAGATCATATTGAGGACTGCTCATTCTCATGCATGACAGTGTTGCTCAAGGCCATTTCCAAATGTCAGAGTAGCACTTGTGACAGCCACAGGGAGAAGGGTGAATTTTCACAATAGGAATTGTACAATCAGATTAGCCAGTCCAAGGAGGATTATAAAGATGTGAATGATCAATGCTGGCCATGTCAGCTGCCCGGCACGATGCAGGGAGATCATGTAGATAAGAGATGGATACACGAATACAAATGAAAGACCACATGTTGCTCCAGAGTATCTGAGGAAAGGGAGGGAGAGGGGAAGAAGAAAAGAGGAAAACAAAAGGAAAGACAAGAATGCTTTGTGTTAACTTTTTTTGTTTTGTTTTGTTCCCTCCAACCCCCAAACAAATAAACAGTCTGCCTGAACAACGATTATCTGCAGTTGTTAAACTTCAGTTTCTGCTCCTTGTTGTATTTTACCTCCTTCACTAGCATTTAATTGATACACTCTGTGTTGCATAGCCCCCTCCTGTACCTGAACTTTGACATACCTCTGACATTTCAGTCACATCCCCAGATGCTTCTGGGACTGACTCCTATCTTTGACTTGAGTTTCTACTTTGTTTTGAGAAATCCACTAATATGAAACAGAAAAAGATTGGTCAGAGCATCCTTTGTTAGGCATCCTTTACTGTCAGAACTGCACATCTTAGTGTACCCCAGCAATCTGAGAGCACACATGGGCACATGTAAGTACAGAAACGCTCCTGAATCTGCAACTTTTATTTTATTTAATGAACTCCTAGCATCTCATTCTTCAGATATGAAAAGATCAGCATGCCCTTCTCATAACATGGAGGTAAGGACAAGTGAAACATTTAACCATTCTTTTAACCAGTCCCTTTCTTACCAAAACCATTTCATTGTTTTCCCATTATGAGGTTCCACTTACTAAGTTATACTGCAGACAGATGAGCATTATTAACTAAAATAATATTTTATGTCAAATATTTGGACCAGTATTTTAAATAGAGGAAACATATGTAATACAGACTAACCATCTGCAACACAAAACAATCAAATCGCTATGCTGGGTTGTATTTACAACTTATCAGATAGAAATGCACTTGTCAGAATGCTTCATGACAATATGCACACACTAGCAGAGGTCAGTATCAGTTTGCAAACACAGAAATGTATTGCATGACATTTATTTGGAATTAATTATCAGATCATGTGTATTACTGGAATGATAAATTTTCACTAAAAGGAGAGGTAGAAAAAAACAAGGAAATGGAAAAAACCTCACAGATCAGCTACTAGGCAAAAGTAAAAGATATTTCACTATTCTAGTCCTGCCATTATGGTTTTATAATTGCAAATTTCTGTATTTTTAAACACCTCCCTCTTCTGGTTGCTGTAGGATAGATGCAAACTATGACTGAATGACAATGATCACAAATATGGTGGTGTCATACGTGGAAAATAAGACTCCCTGTGTTATCTCCTCTAATGTTTCTCAATCTGAGAAACCATAGGAGTTTATTAACATAATATTATTTATTAAAATAACATTTAAAAGTACAACCTTTATGTCACATTTTCAATTCACTGTGTAAACAACACTAACCTTATGATACTTCCTATATTTGGATAAAATCTTGCCATTGCAACTCCAGCTCCAACAATTGCTATGTTCAGGATGAGTACATGGAAAATGCTACAGGAAAGTGGGGAAAGAGTGTTAAAATCTATGCTACATTTATTACAAAATACCTCTATTATCCTTAATTTACACAAGCATTTAACTGGTATGTCAATGGTGCTTCTACTTGCAGTACATACTCTATTAAAGCTAATTAATTTAACAGCAAACATAAAATCTACTGAATATTCAAGGTGCCAAACTCTAAATACCTAGTGCTTTGACTCAAAATATTCTCAAGGAGTAAGCATGTGATATATGGCAGTTCTCCTGAAAAACATCATATGTGTAACTCAGCACTGAAGTATTTCAGATGCATATTCAAATACTAAAGAAATAATACTATGTAATTCAATTCCCACATGAAAGAATTAGTTTGTACAGAGAATTATGTGAATTGCTCAAAGTGAGCAAATGAAAACCACAAGAAATTAAAAGATGCCTAGAGTCGAAAACATGGCATAGAATACCGGGGGACAAATAACACTTTATATAACTTGAACTTTAACACATTTTGATAGATCTCATACATTTAGAATGTTGGGTGCAATTTAATGTATGGCCTATGTAGTATTTATCCTGGAATTTTATGCTGGATTTGATTTTTACAAATAATTTACAGTTATTTCCTTTTTGCATAAAGGATAAAAATAAAAGATATTTTTTGTCATGCAAAAGCAGCTTTTAATGCACCAGACAAATTCAGAGTAGTAATACATAATGCTGAGAAACAGGAGAGTATCACTTTTCTTCAGAGAATATAAACTACTGGAATATTTTAACATAAGGGAAATTCAGGAAATAAATAAAAAACCAGATATTTTGGTTACACAGCTCTTTATATGAGGGGAAGAAATAATTCACATAGTGGAAACACAGATAACTTACAGATATTATTCGTTCTTCTGTAGGATCTGATTTATTAAAATAAACAGAATTGGTATGCCAATGCTACTTTTTCTCAAATGTAGAAAGGCATCTGCATTAAGAGCACATCACTAATGAGCTTTTTAGAAGCAACCGCTTCCATGGCTGAAACTACTGCTGCCAGCTTACAATAGGGAAAGAAAGACCAAATGTATACCGCCCCATTAGTATTGCTAAGGACACACACTTAACTGAACTCAAGAATGTGTTTGCCATTAAAAATTATTCATTCTGTCAGACACCAAAATTGAAACCAAAGTTTTATCAAGATAGAAAATGATGGCACTTCTTCTGTTCTATTTTACTGAAGTTAATTTTTTAGCAAGAGGAATTAAAAAGATCTCAAGCTCAGTAATTAAAAAGAAACTTTGTAGATTTGGGCAATTTCAGAACTTTTAACCCGAAAACCTGAGAAAAAGTCAGAAGTGTTTAGTTGTAGCATGCTTTCAAACAGATGATAGGTGATTTGGTAGTTCAAAGTTTTTGCTTTTCAAAAAAAAAAATTAGATTCTTGTAACTTCAAATGCAAAGAAGTTTGTATTTTTCTTTTGTGTGAAACTAAGTTTTTTTCAACTTCTTGATCTGGGGCTAGCGGAGTGGATATATGTTTTGGCTCAATTGAAAAAAATATCTTAAAATGCTGGAGCTTCCAAAACATCTGGTACTTCCAAAGCAGTGCTCTACAGTTTTAATTATATGCAACTAACAGAATCCTCAAGAACAATACAAAATCCAGAAGTCAGAAAAGGACTTAAATCCAACTATCTCAGACTAAAGATTACACCATTTCTCTTCTGGAACATCACTACTCCTTTCTCTGACTTTTTGAAACATCAGAAATATGTATGACCATGCTATTGGACAAGAGGTGCTCAATCCTCTCTTTTACCCAGGCAGACATTCATAGTGTATCTCAGCTCCAAAATGGGAAAAAGCCTCATCTTCTTGTGATGTTATCATGTAGAAAAAAAACCCCTGTCCTTCCAAATAAAGAAGAATCAAGATATAAATGGCTACTAACTGCAGTATTATTTGAGACAGTATTTTTCATGTAGGTGTGTTCCAAAAGGCATGAGCATTTTTCACAGCCTCTGACATTCTAACAAGTTCTAAATTGCAGTCAGGAAACCAATATTTTTGAGGGGCATAACTGTACCACCTCTGCTTAGTAAAAGGAAGAAAAGCAACCACAAAGATACAAATTTTTAAACAGTGTGTTTGGGTTGGTTTTGTTTTTTAAATTTTTCTAGAGGAACAGCACAGAATCCCACTTGCTGTTCTGCTTTTTCTCCTGCTTCACCCTTTTGTTCATTACTTTCATAAACATTTCTCCACTTAAGTGACTGGGAATATTCCCCTCCATATACACACTTCATGCACACCTCTAGAAGCAAATACTTGAGCCTCCATGAGTCAATCTCCTCAACTGCCCAAGAATGGTTAGCCTTGGACATTAAAGGTTTCAACAACAGAAGTCAAATATAAACAAATATCAGTAGAGTGTTCATTTTCCTACACAAAAGTCATGGAACTTAACATATTCAGGTAGGTTCTTCAGAATGGATCAGCAAGCTCCTCAGTGAGACATTAACTCATGTCAGTAAGAGGTGCTACTATATAGCTGCAAAATATTAATTTTCCCCCCAAAAAATGGGAAAAAATTATAATTTTTTTCCTAGACAGACTACTAAAGGACCATCACCAGCTTTAGCTACTGGTGAGAATCAGTCATCGGAACACATATTTCACATCCACGTAGTAAATCTTTACATTGCTCAAAGGAACAGGTCCTGTACTTGTAGCAGTCTTCAGTTACTTCTCACTGCACAGAAAAATCAAGGGCCAACATTCCTGGTTCTAAATGCACAGAACCCAGAGCTTGGAGGCTAGCAGAATGATTTACCTACATTCGAGATAACTGGAATACTAAAGAGAGACACACAGCCAGCTAGAATGTGCTACCTGGTGACTATAGGTCAGAGCAATTCCTAGAAATCTTTTTTGACTTCTCAGAAAGTTTAAATACCTTCCTATATGGAGTCTTTTAAATAAATTAGTGATTGAAGCTACCTACGGGACATCCTGGGGACAAGAACCAAGCAAGTATTTGCACCATCACATTCGTCATACCATAAAGGCTTAAAACAGCAAGCTGGAATAAACATGAGGTTAGGTTCCAGGTAGGTTCCAGTAGAGGGCACGAGGAAAATTAAAACCATTCTGGTCTGGGAGTAACAGGAAGGAAGGTATAGGAAGAAGGACATCCACACAATATAAAGCACGTGGCTATTTTCCAGTGGCTGGGAATACCATGTTTAGCATTTAAATCAATGGCTTTGTTTCCAAGAGTAACTTGCTCCAGTTCCTAAAAATCTCCTCAACACCGAACCATGTCAATTAAATATCTAAAAAAGCAGGCCCTTATTTCACTGCCTAATTTTAGGCATCCCATTTCTAGACTTTCTCATGCCTATTTGGGGACCCAGAAGAAACATGAAACTTGGAACAACATCTTCCAGACCTGTATGTTAGTGCTTGTGCCACAGAGGAAATACACATTTCTTCCTGGGATATTTTTTTCCTTCAAGATATAAAATAAGAAACTGCAATGCCAGCTTCTCTGTGTGACAAATTCAGACAAAACTCTAAATAGAAATGTCCTAGGTTTTATTTACAAAAAAACCCCAAAGCTAAAATTGAAATCCGGATCAGCTCTTCCCTGGAGTTCAGGGAATGTACAAATACAGGGGTGTGGCTCACCTCTGAAATTAGCATGTGAAAAGCAATTCTTAAAAACCAAGCAGCAGGTTAGATAACACACTTAACAACTCACTTAGCTATTAGCTGTGTTTAAAAACAGGTGTATGATTAATAATTACACACAAACAGAAAGTATATGGCACCCTGAAAGGGTATATGTCCAGTATAGCTTAAAGACTGCTTCTGAACAGAACGATTTCATATAAATGCACAACAAAGGAACTGTGCTGACACCATTCCTCTTTTTAATGACAAAATGAAGGTCTAAACCAAAAGCACCCCCCCATTTTGCTCTGCCAAGCTCCAACAGTTCTGGTCTGTAGGCACAAAATAAACATTTTGTGTGCCTATTCACCCTCCGACTCCACAAATATTGTGAAATTAGCTTTTGAAACGTACCTGATGCAGCAAAGAAAATCCCTGAAAGCACAGACAAATTTCTGACAACAGCAGGACTGCTAACCAAAGGATGCCAGGCTCTCACCAAGAAGCAGGCTCCTTACCTTGGATATGCATTTCCAAAAAACTGCCTTAACAGCTGTACACGTGCCAGATAACCCAACAGTGGATACACAGTCATCATCTGAAAGAGCAGGAATATTCTTCCAACAAATGACATGATGTCATCACTGGGAAAGTTATCTAGAAAATTCTAAACATACGAATGTTATACTTAGCAGCAGTGACTTGATTTTTAGCAGTTTAGATGCTGATTTTTAGCAGTTGTTTGCAAGAAAGAAAGTGATTAAAGACAAGTAAGTACAATTGCTACCTGAACTTCATAATCTGAAATACCCTCTCAATCTTCTATAATTGACTTGACACCAAATAGCAATTTCTAAATACAACATGAACATTAGGATTAAAAATAGAACCAATTTCTAATTTTCTGAATACCCTCAAATAATCCAGGTTGCGGAAGGACCCTCTGATTTTTTAGGCAGATAGATTCATATGCTTCTGTTAATTATCATCTGATATCATATCTAGACACTAAAAACAGCTATTTTATCAGCAAAACTGCATCATATACATACGATGAAGGGATCATATGCTACAAGTGGGAACATCAGAAAAAGTAGTGTATGACTTCAGTGTCATGGAAAAATAGAAGTGGCATAATCGGTATTTAGAATAACTACAGAAAACAAACAGGAAAAAAAAATCACTGGATATCTCTTATTAAACAGAGGACTACATCCCACAATGTTATTTAAAAAATAATTTCATGGCCAAATGTGTCACCATTTACAATGAACTTACAGTCAGAGGAAGCCTTTAAATGCTGCTTACTGTTCAATGTTACACAAGAGTCAGAAAATACCTTGCATAAAATGGATCACCAATTGATAACTCCTATCTCTGAAGTAATTTAGAGATTAGGAATCTGCCTTGCCCATAAGCAGATAAGCATTTAACAGCCTTCACAGGGCGTTTCAAGTAGTACTATTATCTGAAGAACTCTGCTGTTGAGATTCACCATAGTGTTGGTCTCCAAACCCACCCATTGCAAGGATTCCTATGTAAATGAACTTGCATTTGCATTACTTTGAGGTGGTGGGATGTCGTTTGTGGGTTTTGTTTGTTTGTTTGTTTTATTTTTCTTCTTTTTTTTTCTTCCCCTAGAGTGCCTGGAAACTAAACATAAACTTCCCAGTATTAAGGAAACTAAAGATATCAAATTCTCAGCTGTTCAATTGTTCATTTTGGTCCTTTCTTCTGTGACATTCACAGTCTTCATTAAATGTTTGTTTTTTACAGAACTACTGGCAACAAGGCTTGAATCCAAATGAGATAACAGAAGCATTACTCATCTGCTGGTGGTAGTGCCCATGAAGCATTAGCCAGCTAAACCGAAAGGACAGACATGTCTGCCAGGGTGAGTCATGAAGAAAGAAGCAGCAGCTGTTCTTTTTTTATACATATATACTTAAAGATCAATGACAAACATATACTCACCTGTTCAATGCATTCTTTGGATAGCGGTGGAGAAGGAAAAGATACAAAGATTATTACTCCGACATACAGGTATGTTAATCCCACCAGGAAGTATGCAATTGAGAGGTCTCTCACCTGAGGAAAAATAAAAACTTATTTTGGCCAGCGCTGACACACTGAAACACGCAAGGTAAAAACCCCATGAGACGATTCCTTTTGCATTTATTAGTGCTATTTTGATATTTATTACTCTTCCACATTTATTAATTACTTTTTTCACTTTTACTTTCTTTTACTTCAGTGGGTACTTCAAATCTGGACCTGGATCAGATTAGAAAGCTGCAAGAAGATACTCAAACTGAAGCTTGACAAGCATTAGGTATTTATCCACACATAGAAAAGCCATCAATATACAAGTATGACAATAGATGTTGCATTACTGCAACACAGAAACATCCACCACTAAAAAAATTTCCAAGAAAGCCTCTCTACTTCCATGCATTCACCTATTTTTACTAAGAGCCTTCAGATACAGAGACAGCTGTTGATGTTGGAAGGCCCTGCAATACTATATGTTAAATTTCTTATCAGGACTAAAATATTGCTATTTATGGACATCAGTCTACCTACTGCAGTTATCATGTCTGAGACATTTTTTAAAGAAACTACTTTGAAACATAGAAGTATGATATGTACACACTGGCTCCAAACTAAAATCTAATGTCAGGCTTTTGTAGGAATAGCAAGACATGTAAGGCACAACCAACATACCATTAAACAAAAAATACAAATAAACCAGAAAGACACAGGTAGACACTGAGCAGACATGACCTTTAACATTGTATTTTATAAAGACTTGCTCAAAATTGTCTATTTGCTATTATTTTCTATTATTGAATTTCTATAATCACCCTAGGCAACAGCACAAAACAAAACTTTTAACGAGAGAGTGAGGAGTCATAAATGCATATTTAATTATATTACATATACACAAATGTGGCTTTAAATCTTAACTTTAAATATCCACTTCTGAAAACACTTACTGCATTTATGAAATATCTATTACATAAATTTTCAACTACACAAAAATAATTGGGCAGAATCCACACATACCCTAGGATGACCTCTTAGCCATGTGCTTATTGAGTTATTCTTCTACATTACTTCTTACTCTTTTTTTGGAAATATAAGTGGGAGACCATTTGTTTCTAGTTATTAACTAACTACATTCTGTATAAGCTTATGCTATACTACAAAACACTCATTATCTAACAGCAAACCATTTGTTTAGCTGCTGCTAATAATCAGCTTCTAAGAGGATTACCAGTAAGGCTGCAACACTATTTTCCTACGACTGAGAAGCAGGTCTTATTAGCTCAGGCATGTCACCAAACTATGAGGACTACATGGCCTCCAGATTGCACACTGAGAGTGAGCAAATCTTGCTCACATCTACACATGGAAATGTTTCCCTGAGTGTTTCCTCATACTTCCTCCTTGACAACAGCAGAATATTCTACACCTTTCTGGGGTCTTCTGAGGGAAAGGCATTCCCTGAAGAGAATATAAAACACATAAAACACTAGATTATGGGCTTCAGGAGAAGCTCAGAAGAAAGCCAGTTTTCAGTAAAGAAAATGGATTCTCCTGCTCATTTTCAGCAGTGTTTTTCACAGCATTTTCCCATCAGCCTGCAAGAGGCAAATGACACTCTTCATTACCCAATAGCATGCTGTTGAGGTGTAGCCCGGGTTAATTCTCAAGCCCTGGGCAGCTGCCCAATTCCAGCTACAGCCTCTTACTCCAGGTAAGTCACATGCAGCTGGAAGGTACTTCTCTAGTCTTCACTCACCTAGCACTGGTCACCTAGTAAGGACTACCAACCTCATCAGAGATTGAGCTTCTTTAAATTACTGACAGAATTTCTCTGCAGTGACATGAGAATCTGTATTGATTTTTACATAACAGCTACATCTTCAAAAGAACTATTCTCATCCTAAAAAGTGATTTCAAGAATACTAAATGTGAGCATCCAAATTTCTCACAGGTACTTAGAAGTAACTTCTATTAGTTATTGAAGCCAGAGGCTTATCAGGGTAAGGTGGTTTTGCAGACACAGGCAGACTCTCATCTCTTGAAGACAGCACCTGGTCAACAATTCTTCAGAATAGAGCCAAGACCTGTTCTTAAGATACATCATCTGACAAAACTTTCTCACTCGCTTAAATTTGGGGTTTTTTTAGGTGTATTACTTATGCATACAGACAGCATAGTAAAACACAGTTGTTATTTGTACTCAGCCTACGTGTAAGAGTTAGAACCAACTGTAAAACTATTTTTGCCACGACAAGCACTTGCAGATTGAAGGACAGACAATCTGAAAAATATTTCTTCCTGCTTTCTTTGGGTTACACTTAATTAAAGACAGATAGCTGGTGTGCTACCACAACATCAGGTTAGTAGATTATATAGATGTATAGTAGATTATTAAAGATGTCCTAAAACTATGTGGTGAGATAATTTTGACAGAGGACTTTTATGGCAATAGACTCTTTACTTCAGGTGCTGTCACCATGCAGAGAGTTTTTCTGTTAAGAGCATGAAATAATGCCAAATTCAAACCTTTCATTTATTTTTTCCCAAACTTCTGTCAGCTCTCTTGCAAACACCAGCTTCTGCATGTAAGACAATTATCTTTGTAAGAGAGTCTGTATTTGTGTATACAACAGGAACTCCTCCTTCATTACTCTTCAGGAGACCTGGGTTCACACCCTAAAGACCTTGAGAATAAATGCAATTTAGACAGCACAATTCCAGATAAAGCCAAAGGACACGTGGAAAGAGATAAAAGGATTAATTTAAAGTAACAGAGTAATGCTCACATTTTTATATTTTCAATTTTATATTAAGGTGTTTATATTCAGAACAGGTATCACTGTGGTGGAAGCTGCCTAAGCATAAATGATACAGCAGTCTTCATTCCTAGACTTCACAATCTAAGAATCAAATACAAAAAAAAGGTTGAAAGAAGGAAGCATATGGGGGATCAGAGAGGAAAAGAAGTACCAAAGATAACACGCAGATCACATAGGGGTCACTGCTTGTCAGCAGCCAAACCTTTGTCAAGTACACCTGTAGCAACAAGCAGGTTTTGAGGTAGTACTTGCAGAACGTGAAAACTGCAGTTACTGCTGACCAGCATCTTTTCTGGTCAGATGCACAGAACGAAGTGTTATAAGTGCCTTTGGAAGAAAAGAAAATAGTGTTGCTGCACCTGGCACAACAGCAGAACAAAGGCAGGGACCAGTCTCCTCTAACAATAGGACAAGTTGGATAAATCACATAGAGCTAACAAAGAAAATACTTTTAAAGTATAAGACATTATATCACACTCACAGGCTGGATCTGTGGCACAGGAATAGATCCAGCACAATGAAGGCTCCATGATCATGTCAGGAAAAAATACTCAATAATTGCCTCTTGACTATTAAGCAGGTACACTTTATTTCAGTGCTGAACATGCAGGGGATTGTTTGTGAGTCCAATTTTTTCAGGTCTCCTCCTCTGTCCTAGAAAACAATCACAGCCTGGTGCAAGCTATCTTCAAGGTATGCTTTCCCCTTTATCTTCTGGCTGGCTAGACTTACTATCTCCTTGTTCCTCAAGAACTTAGCTAAGACTTTACATACCAGCTGCACTCCTTAACTAAAATCTAAGAACATCTGCACCTTCAGTACCTTCAATCTGCTTTTAGGGCCTAGCTGTTTCAATTCCCTGTTTCAACGGCTCTACAGGTACTTCCTATGGGATGCTGAAAAGAACAGATAACTTTTAGGGCCTGTTGCATCTGATAGAGAAAATATTTTCTTCCTCAGTAGCACAGTGAAAGCTATTTTGTAGAGTTGTTTCTTGGATGAAGCTTGTATCAGTGTTTAACAATTATTACCACATCAAGAGAAATATTTTTCAATCACCTAATTTCAAATTAACTTCTCAAAAGAGAGAAGCCACCTCTGTAATATTTCAACCAGATTCTGATCCATGTAGTAAAACCAGACTTCCCCTGTTCAAGTATCAAGGGCATGTAATAACACTTAGCATGGTGACAAGAAGGTACTTTATCAAGATACATGTTTGCTTAATTTTGGTTGGAAAGAGAAATGGCAGGACAGCATCAATAGAAGCTTACTCTGCTTACAGAGAATAAACAGTGTTTCAATACAGCAGAAAACAAGAAACATCCAGAGTTTCATGTCTTCTGTAGTTACTACTGGACAAAAAACATCTTCTCACTCCCAGCCTTTCTGCCAGCAGGAGATGGCACTAGCGCATCTGTGCCTGTAGATCATGCTCTGGGCTTCTTCAGCATCTGTACAGTTGCTCAGGGACCCAGATCAGAGATGTCAGTCAGAAAAAAACCCAAAAACCTCAGCTAATCCTGTTTTTGTGGCAAAGGTCAGTTTTCTATGCAATCAAGTTTACAAAACAGTGGATTGTGCAGTGCACAATACTTAGAGGAACAGCAGTGGGAGATGGGAACTGGGCACTCAACTTTGAACTGCAGGTTAAAAGCTCTGCTCCCAGAACTCCTCCAGGCCATGCTGCGGACAAATGGTCTAATCAGTGCACTTCTCTTCTCACACCCACACCACTATACTGGAATAGCAGCCAGAAGATTCCTCCCCTAGTGTGTGTTTTGGCTTTGGGCAGTGATACATGCCTGTGACCAGAATGGAAGCTGCTGTTGTTCTGGATTTCCGACTCCACAAAAGGCTATTGTTTCTTTTACTTTTTTCCACTCCCTCAAAAGTTCTTCTTAGGACCACTAGTTTCAGCAAGTTTGTTTAAACCTAAACCAGTATTTTTCCAGCTTGCCATGTCCATGTCTTTTCATAGAACTATGATGCAAGTGATATGTTAACAGGTTGGTAGTGAAGTCTCTACTGGACTCACCTTATACTGATATGAGAACATCTTGATGTAAATATGTAGGCATATGTAGTATCCTTAACACTGTGACCTATGACTGGTTGAGACCTCCTACAAGTATTTAAATCTCCCACTTGGTCCAGCAGCTTAATGAAATGTTCACAAAACAGCTCTTCAAGAGCATTAGTGTTTCATAAACACCTGGAAAGCACTTAGAGGCACAGATGAAAGGCTGCTGTACAGCAACAAAACAAAGAAATAAATCTAGCCAAATAAAGCTTCTAGAAAAACTATGCACAGATTTTTTTTTCCCATTATAAACCTTTCCTGCCATACTTAGAGTTGCTCCTTCCATGCAATTTGAACACTATTCCAGAATGCAAGAATTTTGGGGAGGGCTTGGGATTCATGCTAGGGCTGACTTAAAAACCCACTGTAAGCTCCATGGAGGATTCTGAGAAAAGCTGATTCAAAAGCAGGCAGCTGTTTCTTCCTCCTTAACACAGGGAGAAAAAGCTGGAGAAGATTCCAGGTGCTGCATTTTGCAGCCAACTCTTTGTGCCAATGGAAACAGAAGGGGAAAATCCACATAAAGTCTTGAAATGGCATGGAGTATTAAGGCATTCTCAGCATACAGAACTGACTCCTGGAATGACCAAGCCTTCAGAACTTAAAAGACATAGATGAAGAGAAATTTTGCCATTTTCCACATAATAAGATCTTCCTAAGACAACTGCGAAGAAACTTAGTTGGTTTTTATCCAGTGCTCCACTAAAACTCCTTTTAGTTGTCAAGCTATTTTCAGAAATGTCCATAAACCCCAAGCTTTCCTGGAGCAGAATTCATGACTCCTCTGCAGAGGTGGTCACTTGCAAACTAGCTTTGGATTAACAGAGATAAAGAATCTCCATAAGATTATTAAAGCAAAAGGTCATCTCACTGCATTGGCACATAATCTGCACATTATCTCTAAATAACCTGGTATCTTTTACACAATGTGTTATGAAGGCAAACAGCTTGAACAGGGAGGATGGACAAGATGACAGACATCCAGAGATCCCTTCCAACCTCAAATATTCTGAGATTCTGTACCAGTTTGCCATATAGCTACTATTTAAAAATCTTTCTCTGTTATTGTATTTACTTTTACAACTAAGATTTTAATGAAGTTGGACAAGAATTCTGGAAAGTAAGAAGGAAAAATGACATAACAAAAAATAATAACAGTAAAAATGTGCTCTAGGATTCTAATTCTGTATCATGTTTACTCCATTTTGTATTTTTCTATGGGAAGTTAATAAGAAATAACCCACCTAAATGAGCAGCATGTAACTTTTTCAAGTGCAAAGGACCAGTCCAAAGGCTACATATCACAAACAATCCAGGCTTCAGCTTTGACAATTTCCTAAATGTAGTCAGGTTTCTCTGTGAAACTTGACTAGCACTGACACTAAACTACTGAAGAAACTGTGAGAAAAGTTATTATCAAGACCCCAACAGTATTATTCAAGTGTCTGCCTGATATTCTCCAACACTTTTCATCATAAAGTTGCTCTTTTTTTTCTAGTCTTACAACACCTTCAAACTTTCTGCCTCTTTTGTGCAAACTGGCCATTTAATACTAGCAAACACTATTGCAAATAACAATATTATCACAAATCAGTCTGGGATGCTTTTGAAAGCTTTCATTTGAATAAATTTGTAATGCAGCTGTTACTTGTTGGTTGTCAGTGAAAAATATGTATAACTGGTTCCTTATCAGATCATAAGAGTGAGTTAAACCTTCTGAAGCTGTTACAGTCCCTGGACTGAATTCAAGAGTAGCAGACAGGAAAATATTAGTGTCGCCTGGCAATGTAGATACCAATCAGCAAAGTATTGTGAAATTACTTACATTGTTTTCCTGATTCCTGTTATTTTGAAGAAGTGTGATGATACAATTGTGGATGAAGAAGGCAAGTGTAAGAATCCCTGTGAGCTGAGGGAACTGAATTCTGAACTCTAAGGGAGGAAGAAAAAAAAAATAATTTCTCTGCATTTTGGCATTATTTTTTTCAAAAGACATACAGTGTTGTGAAGACTGCTGGCAGAAATACAAGCTTCCGTGTTGAAACAGGACAGTCTATCTTACCTTTGACCATAACCAATGTAGGTATTTAATTAGGAAGTACAAAATGCATGAAGACAGTGGTTACTGCATAACACAACTTCCAGCCAAGTGTCTTGAAATACTTCAACTATTGAAGATTATTCAGGTTATTCTAGGATTTACATATTCAAGCTTCTCAACAGTCTGAGAAACATTTCTGAGGCAAGAATTGATAGCATTGAGGCTGCACATCTCTTGGTCCCTGAACAGGGAGACAGGAAAGGAATAATTTGCATTGTGACCAACTTTTGTTATTCAGAAGTCAGACAAATCCAACACCTGTAGATGTTTAAGAAGTTCTGCTTATGAACCATGGCATAAAGAAAGGCAGGGCAACTCCTTGTCATGTCATACATCTTAGAACACCTACAAACAACTTTTTTTGTATCTGTGGCAATAGCATTGCTCTGCTCCTTTTAATATTGGAAGTATTTTGTACACACTATAGTGTTTCTGGAAGAGCTGCAACTGGTCTCAGAATTCATCATTGCATAAAATCATTAAAGCATCACCTTTCGTGGTATCATGTACACTTCAGAAGGTTAATAGCAAGTGAAGACTCCTGAGTTAGCTCAGATTCTAGAAAGCATCCAGCAATATATTAAAACACTCATCAGAACTCACAAACCCTTACAGATCAAATCACAGAGAGCTCCAGACAAATACATTGAAACAAGATTTTTCTAAATTGCTAAGAAATCAGCAAGAAAAACAGTCTAGTCAATCAATGAAGAGTTCATCTGGACTGAGAGAACATGCTTTCCCTAGGTCTGAATACACTGCATCTTCAGTACCTAACTAACATGATGTAATATCAATGGAATTGAGAGTGCCATTGACTTTTGAATTTGTTTTCCATCCATGACTTTATCTCAGTAACAAAAAGCAAACTGACAGATTCAGAATCTCTTTCAGCACTGTACTTTGCCCATCACTACAGCATTCAATAGTAGCTAGATCTGTATGCATTACCTACACTCTTTGTTTATCTCCTAGCAGCACTGCCAAAATAACAAAACTACTGGGTGCTCCACGTCAGGGTGACCTGCAGCACACATGTCATCCTGTAACTTGTTTTAGACTATGACTGCTTAATATTTCTGAAGTTCAAGATGATTAAAACCTAATTCCATACACTTAGGCTTGTTTCTAGTTTACATGGGTTTGTTAGTGAACCATAGTGAACCACTCTCAGGAGGATTCTGTAGATATGAGGCATGTGAGCATTTGAAAATCTCTTTTGAGGCAGTTCAGGTTAAAACTTTTCATGCTGGCAGTGGAGCATGACCAAACATTGTGGTCTATCTACTGTTGGAGCAGCACATGTTTGAGTGTAGCTGAAGAGCTTGATACAGGCTTGATTCAGGCTTGATACAAGAAAGAAACTCTTTATGGTGAGGGTGATGAAACACTGGAACAGGCTGCCCAGGGAGGCTGTGAATGCACCCTCTCTGAAGGTGTTTAAGGCCAAGCTGGACAAGACACTGAGCAACCTGATCAAGTGGGAGCTGTCCCTCCCTATGGCAGGGGGGTTTGAACTAGATCTTTAAGGTCCCTTCCAACCCAAATTATTCTATGATTCTGTATCATTTTAACCTATGGATAGCATCAAGAATAATGCCATTCTAAATAATGTCGTTTATGCATATGCTAATCATCCAGTACTCTGAAATACAAATTTTTAAACTACAGACAAATACAGCTTGTAACCCCAGAATCCCTGCCCGAAAGTAAATGCAGTGATGGAAGAAAACTTAGGCTGCAGTAGTCAGGAGGATTTTTAGGGAATTACATCCCCTAATTCATCCTCAAAGCACCAGCTTTAGTCTTGCACACACATTCAGCAAAAATTTCATGGCTTTGAACATTTAGAAAGAACAATAATTAATTTTTTTTATTGTTGAGGAAATAAAGAAGAAATAAGGTAAACAAACTGTCCTGAAACAGGTCTTGAAATAGTGTTCTGAATGCCTAGCCGAGGAAAGAATCAGGCCCAGCAATAATGGAAAAATGCAGATTGAATGAGAGGGGATCGAGAAGGAGAATACTGAGTTTTAAGCAGAGCTCTTTGCCAACCACATGTGGAATATACTAGCTAATATGTTTATTTAGGTTATTGTGTTACACCAACATCAGCTCAATCCAAGCCGTGAATCAACCCACTGGGAGTGGCCACAGATGAAAACTAAGTAGCTGCAAGACCACTGAACTGTGATGTGAATCCACTCAAATCAGTTGAACTTTGTATCAGTAACTAAATTAACTGCTATCTGTAGCTTAATCAATGAAATGTTACTCATGTTGCCACAGTGAATTACCACCATTCCACAAGTTAGACTGGATTCTATTAGAGAAAGGGGAGAACAGTTTTCTCTTTTTTTCATCTCTAACTTACTACATTAATTCAAACCCCATGCCCATGTTTTAAGTTATTACTGTTTCCTTCTCCAATACTACACTACTGGAACATTTATAACTGCAACATCTCACACAGTAATACGAAGAGAACACACACCCACTAAAACAAATTTCAAGAAAAGAAAAGAAACATACTGGGGAGCTAAGGGGTTTTAAAAGAAAAGAGCTAAGACTAAAGACTAAAATAGGAGATAGACTGGAAAATGTACACAGGGAAAGTGTACTCATAAATTAGAGTGAACAAATTATTTCATTAAAGCAAATCACTAAGAGGAGAACCTTTATCAGCCAGTCTGTCCACAAAATTTGTCATTTGTAACCACTGCTGAAAGAAGCATGATCTGAAAATGGAGCAGCTGAAACTTATTACAACATAGGTGAAAAGAGACTATAGCAAACTCCTTGTCACACGATATATACTGGAGAAACCTCTGATGCGTTACTCCTCCTCCAATGCTGGCTCTGTCTTCTAATTAAGTAACATCATAGGGAAAGGGACTCCTTCTATGTTAGGCACAAGGATCCTTCCTGAGCCTCTCTATGCAATATCAGACAGTGTTTCCTCCCTTTGCTCATATCACAGAAGTGTTAAAAAGTGAATAAGAAAGTCATTCATGAACTGCCTTAAAAAATATCTTAAACCTATGTTTATTACCATATTTCATGTCTCTTACCTGGTACAAAAAATTCATTCTCTGTAAACCAGTAGTATTCTAAGTGGATTCCCAGATGAGCTGCCTTTACAGTAACCAGAAAAACTAAGTACACAACAGAAACCGTCCCTGGAAAAAAAGACAAGAGACACCTGACAGTAGCAAATATTTGTGCTGCATTTTATTCCTCCTGCATCCAGCTAGTATCCAGAAGGACAGGCACTTGGGCTGGTATGCATACTTAACAATACAGGCTAAGATTACATTTTATTTGTCTTAATTTCTTTTGTAGGTCAGAGAGAAGTGATACTGCACTAAAGGCGGAGTAAAAAGCAACCTGTAATCCCTGGTGCTGGACAGGCAGGAAGGTCTGTTAGCAAGAACAGATCAGTTACAGCTTCAGGTGCCAGGATTTAAATCTAATATGAGACAAATTAGGTCATAGTGCTGAAGTTTTTACAACGTCCCCTAAGTCATTGACTCTTTGAAACAAAGTGGCCCAATGAGACACGATCTCTACTGCAACTGTGAACTTTACTCCGGGAGCTAGAAGATGATAATGACATCTGATCACTACCAATCTAAGCCTCATTTTGATCATAACTTTGAATAACCTTCCTCATAAAACTGGATTTGCATTCCATTTTAATTGGTCCAGAGGCATCCTGCAATATTCTACACAGTTAGAGGACTACAGATAAAACCACAGATAGGTATAAAAGCATTTCTGTGTCAGTGTGGGATGGTGAGCATATGATCTTGGCCATTTGAGAATGGTAAGGGCAGAAGAGTAACTACATAAAATTCAAGAAAACTGTGCTACAGTAATTATTGCTACTGCAATGCAACCAGAAATACAGGGCCGATAATACCAGTCACCAGAGAACAGGTTATAAATAAGCAAAGACAAAGAATGTTTACAATACAGATTCAGATAAGACATCATTTAATTCTATCAATACCTTCAAGGTTAAATAAACTGAAGAAATCACCATTTGATTGCAGAGAACACAGCCAAGGAATTAGAAAGATAAAATGTTCTGTACTTAAGAATCTGCTTAACAGCTAATGCACTGTTTCCTAATGACATAGGTTTCCCCAGGTGTGAAGAGAAGTAAAAGTTCTCTATTAAAGATTCCTTTATGTATCTCAAAAGTTTCCTTCAATTTTTTCTTGTCCTACACACTTCCAAGATTTACAAAAATTATGGCAACCCTGAACAGCAGCTGAATTATTATAATATTTTACCGAGGTTATGAGAAGTTTTTTTACTTCAATACTCAGTTTCTCAAGTTAAATAGTTGCCTATGGTAACATGCCAATTTTGAAAAAAATGTGGCTACATTACTCTACATTAAGTATTTTCTTATCCCTTATGTGATATCTAGTCTAGTCTACACAAAAACCTTTCTTTTTATGCAGAAGCACAGTCACCAGATCAAGTTCCTTGGCTATATTTTCATTTAGTAATTCCAGCAACAGCAGATCCAAGCCCAAAGTATCACACTGAAACTGGTAACATTGATGACAAACTATATCCTGAATTCCCTGTCCTCTATCTGCTTTACAATGTATCTCCATTTTTTACAACCCATTCTGCAATCTCCACCTCCTTTTCCCCTACTCTTCATCATGGGTTACAACACTATGCCTCCAGACCTCTCCTATTCCTTGAACTATGAGCCTTACTGACTTCATCAAACATATCTTGGTCCGCTATCTCAAGACAGGAAAGCAAGGCAAAGACAAATTCTGTCCTTCTAGCAGAGAATTGGACTGTACCACCATTTGGAAAAATCTCTTGTAAATACATTGTAACTTGTTTTAATGGATTATGAAAGGAGTGAAGAAAAAAAAAGAAATCACTATTAACCTGAAGACTCAATCAAAGCAGGGTAGAAATCCTGTGGGTGACTAACAAGCCAACCAACTAACCACTCTGAGGCATAATACTAGCAACCTATGGGAAGAGCAACCAGAATGCTGCCCAGCTGAAAAGAACCTGGTGGTGCTGGTCAGTAGTGAACCAAGCATGAGCCAGTAGTGCGCTCAAGTGGCCAAGAAGGCCAGCAGCATCCTGGATTGCATCAGGAATAGTGTGTCCAGCAAGAAGGGGAAGTGAATGTCCCTCTGTACTCAGCACTGGCTACCTTTAAAATATCTGTTCTGGAACCCTCACTACATTGAGGTGCTGGAGTAGGCCCAAAGAAGAGCAATGAAGCTGGTAGAGGGTCTAGAGCACTAGTCTTAAAAGAAGTTGGTAAGAGAACTGGGACTATTTAGCCCAGAGGAAAAGAGACTGAAGGGATACATCCTCTCTCCAACTACTTGAAATGAGGCATAATGAGGTGGGGGGTGGGATGATCTCTTCTAACAATTAATAAATGACAGGGAAGGAGGAAATGGCCTCAAGTTATGCCAACGGAGGTCCAGACTGCATATGAGGAAAAAAATTCTTCACTGAAAGGGCTACCAAACATGAAACAGGCTGCCCAGGCAAGTGCTGAAGCAACTATCATCAGTATAGAAGTGTAGACATGTGCCTTAGGACATGGTTTACTGGTGGACATGGAAGTGTCAGCTTTATGGTTGCAGTCAATGATCTTTAAGGTCTTCAAAATGATCCTATGATTCTATTCCATAATTCTACTCATAGGAGGAGCTTTCATTTTCCCCACTTTGAACCAATGCTTCAGTAATATTTGTTACCTACCTAGAACATTAAATTTTGCAAAGAAGGATGGAGACTTGAGATTTAGCAGGGGCAGAAGAACAACAATCAGGTAAAATGGTACTGTTTTAGATTTGCTCCACCACTCCTCGAAGAGTTCAAAACCTGTGTTGTTGCCAGAAGAGAACATCACACTGCTGTTGTGTGGTGGGTGACTGCTAGCAGCACCTGGACAAATCACTGGAAAGGAAGAAAAATATCCCCAGATGACAAAGGTTTTACTGGCAAAAAGTCTTCACAGAAAGATCCCATAACTTCTGGATAGCTTTACCTAGAGTGAACCACTCAAAATCAATGCTTGAAATCTCAGTTCCTAACTTCTATTTTTTTTAAATCAGATATTCAAAGCTGAAATTTCACTGCCATACATCTTTTACTCCAAGCTAAAAAATGCTGTGGTTCTTTCAGCTAAGCACAACATAGCCACTAATCAGTCTTAAGCCTGGGCTAGGTGTGTTCAGTGACTATATGCACCTCCTGGAATTGAGTCACAGCAACATATCACTGTATCTGGACGTGTCTTTAGCTTGTAATCTGTCCCTACATACTTCAGTAAGATCACATGAAGTAAGGTGCTTATGTACATGCATACAAAGAGCCAGTTTCCTCTGGGAATACATAAACTAAGGGTGAAAAGAAAGCTCCTATAACAATTGTCAGATCCAAAACTCCTGCACTGAACTAAGTGCCTTGTCATGGTGGTGCTGTGCTAGATGCAAGAACATTACTTGCTAGACCATATAAAAGAAAAACTGACAATAAGGAATGTCACACCCCTGTTACACACAGGCCAATCAACGGCAGCACCTGAAAAAGTGACTGAAACAAAACCAGTCAAACAAAAAGATCCCTTGTTAAAATGTTTTCGTTTGATTTTTGTTATAATCAGCATTTCTTTCTATTATCTGCCTATAAAGTCATCTGTTGAAATATCAACCTGTCTTACTGTTCTCATAATTACTAACTTAAAATTTTTGCATTCCCACAATAGTTGATAGCCTTCCTCCCACAATGGCTGCACTTTTGCTCTATCACAAATGCAAAGATGTAAAAGGCATTCTGTCAAATTTCTTTGGAGACCACTAGATTACTTTGCTGCCAGTTTTCTCATCTGCCTTCTCTCCACTGCTTAAAAGGGGATAATTTCATGGATTGCTTTTGTTCTTGCTGATCTCCTTGGTAGCCCTGAATGCTCTGCGAGAGTCATTTGAGCATCTGTCAGTCCTTAATTTTGTGAAGCAGCTGCTTCAAATTTTCCAGCTGCTGGAGGATACTGTGGAATATTGTTGTCTAATTTGTCCCTAAAATACGCCCCCTGCTGCATAAGAATGGGACAGAGCAGCAGAAGCAGAATAGAGCAGGAGAGCTCTGCAGCAGCTATAGGTACCTTGCTGGTAAGGACTGTAGGAGGCACAGGATTCAACACCAGTACAAACGCAAATCAACTCGTTTTCAGAATTGTTTTGCAACCTCTTTGCCCAACTTCCAACAGCTGTTTCCCAGAAACCCAGCTGCAGATTGTGAGGCACACAGCTGTCTGGCTGGGACTAAAATGTCTCCTCATTCCCATAAGCACCCAGGATAGAGACATTTTTCTTCTTCATAATAAAGCACCATCTGATCAGTTATTGCCCATAGGCAGAAAGACCAGAGGTTGACAATGTGTTATCTCTTGCTTTTATTCTATTGTATTCTGCCTATCTACGAACTCTCAACATAATCAGCTACAGTCTCTCCCCTCAGTGGTGCCTATGTCAGACTCCTCACAAAACAGAAGCAAACAGTCATGCAGCTAGCCTGAGAACATTTTTTTGTTTTTTTAATTAACCATGTCCCCACAGAAGTGGTGAGGAGCAAAGATGTCTCACACCTGATTTTTAACAGCAAACAGATCTGATGTGCCTCAGAGTTAGGGTATGAAAGCCAGAATTTCTAACATTCATGGTTTATCCCTCTCTCAGTCTCTTTCTTTTTTAATCTTTCCATTTGATTATTAAACTTTCCAAGTCTGCAGTTACTTGTGGAAAAATGAAATCCAGATAGAAAATGCCTTTTAAAAAACCAAAACAAAACAGGCAGTTAGAACATACGATATACATTTTATAACCAGAATGTAGTTAGGCACAGAAACATAATGATTTGAAACACAATGCTAGTAAATGCTTCTTACCTTTGTTACTTCCATTTGTGCCAGGAACAATATCTGTTATATTAATGTCATGAACAAAATCTGAAAAGAAGATGAAAATCTTATTGTCAGTGTAAGCTATTAGGCTTTTATCTTTTGACTTGATAAAAATTAAGAAAGGAAGTATTCTGGAAAACTACATCAGATGCATAATAAGAGCAGCATGCCCTCCTCTCAACCCCAAGTGGATATTTTAAACTTTTCTTCTAGAAGTGTTTTCAAGTATTTTCACTGCACTCCTTTCTTCTCAGCATCCCTGCCCATTTATGAGCTTTCCAAGCCATCCCCTCCCAGGTGCTCATTCTTGTTCCTGCAACACATATCTGCTTCTTCCAGCTTCTCTGCCTGCTAGGGTATACAGCAGATTATATGCATCTTAAAACCATCCTCTTTTGGGCCAGAAAATCCATGCAGGGAATGAAACTCACAGTGTACCTCGTATTATAAAAAAAAAACCCTTCTCCTACTCATCTTTCTGATTTTTTTTTCAGATGAGACTCTGTGTGGTGCTTTTTCTGTGTTGTATTTTAAAGAAGGGAACCTCTAGAAAAGAGTTGAAGTCCCACTGTTTATCTCTAGCAGCATTTTGTTTCCAATACACTCCCATGATACTTTAAAGCTCTGCCACACCAGACACTATAAATTTTCTACAATTCCATCAGTATAAGAATACTGGATAGATGTTTTGCCGTATTTATATATACACATACATACATAAAATAATTGTCATCTTAGAAATATAATTAATATGTTTCTGGTTAAAAATTGGTTCTGCTGTGTGTGGGAGTATTATTGCACACAGAAAACCAGCTGGGGCAGTCGGCTTCAAATTTTTAAAATGCAATTAACAACAGCTTTTTTCTCACAGTAAGAGAAGACTTGTGGGAAGAAAACTAATTTTTGAATTACGACACCCTGAATTACAACTGAGTTTCTCATATTTGCTGATACCAGTTCAGTGCATGTAACAAGCAGAAGATTTAATTAAAATAATTTGCTAGTTCCTCACTTCACCATTATTTTGTGTTGCTACTTACAAAACTGTACTCAGTGTCAAGAAAGCAAAAGAGCTGATATCCTTTGTGGAATTAGAGGACCTTGAAATTAGTTATACGTGCATAATCAAGTTACACTTCTTTATTTAGAAAGTGTTTCAGAACTAACAATTGCATTTTTGGAAGCAATACAGGATACTGTATTGAAAACAAAAAAAGACAAGATATTCTAAATGGTTTACAATTCTCTTTAGACAATCCTCCCTTAGAAAAAACAATTTGTTTTCACCTAAACTGCATGTGCAGGTTTTTTAAAAAACACTTGAATGTACAAGAATTAAATACAGTAGCCTGTTTAGGATAACTTAGAAATGCATTGCTGGAAGAAGCCATTGTGTCAAATCTACATCCTATAACCCACTTCACAAAAATTAGTAATTAAGTACCCCTAATGAAAGTTAGGACAAGAATCCACTGAACAAAACTATCATAACTTGAATGAGAACCCCTTAAAACTACAGGCAAGTAATAAGGTAATATGGCAAACTCAGAGAAAAATGAGTTCTCTTCCTTCAGAGAAAAGGAGAACCTTTCCGAGAACTATTTTGACCGTCAAGTTTGCTTATTACAATTTGATTTATTTGGTTTAGAATAAACCAGGATTGATTGGTAACTTTATTTTAAAAACAAAATCCAAAATTAAATTCAACATCTCAATTTGGTCAGCTGTAAAATATATCAGTCGTTATCCAATAAACTACAGTTCATCCTTCAGGAATGGTAGGAACTCTAATTAAACATTGTTTAAAAGCAATTGTCTGTGCCATTACTTGCTCTATAGATCTGCTAATTACTTTCAGAACAGAAACTCCTGAATCTTAGTCATGCTATTCAATGCCATGAGTTAGATTTTCAAACTCTCAGTTCCATCATTTACTCCCATAACTCCCATACTTAATTGATTGTATCCACAAAAGCTTGCATGTCTATGCATGTATGAGGCTGTAAATAACCAGTATGGTTTCTAGCAATGCCAGTCTAAGAGTCATTCTTTCACAGTGCTACAGTACATAATTCTTCCAGGGACACTTCCTGCACTATGGTAGCATTCTAAGCATGTTTGCTGAAATCTAGAATGAAACCAAATTTTTTTTCATTAGCCTGGACTATATGGCTATTCAAACAGGGGGGCAAACAAGGCGAAAATACAAAGTGGAAGCAAGCAACCAGGTTTGGATTATTTAAACTGTACCAAAATGCCTCACTGGAGATAGGCAAATTAGATAAATGGTACTTATGCTTTAAGAGACTAGTTGCAAAACTGGCTTTGAAGACATATATGATTGTGCCAGTAACTAAACACACAATTACTTACTCTCACTTGACTTGTCATCCAAATAAAAAGAAAAATCAAGATAAAGTAAAATGGAAATTCCTTTTTCAGTACAAAGCAAAGTCTTGGCCTTTCCTCCAGGTAGCTGCTAAGTGTTAAACACAAATGTATACTTACTGTATATAAACTTTCCGGTGTTGAACAGAAAGTTGGACATAAGCACCCAATAAACAACCATGGCTCCAATCAGCGATATCATAGAAAATAAGAGGCTTGACCATTGACCAAAGGATCCAAAGTAATACTTGCAAACATCTGGGAATTCCCAGTTTGAGGTATCTATTGAAGCTGAAGAGGATACAAAAATAGAAACATATCTAAACAAAATGTTATATAAGAATCAGTAGAACTCTTCATTTTTGATTCAGAATATTCTACCACAAACTCACAGTACTTCCAATGGCTAAGAATACTGCTATTAACTAACTTCTAAGCATAAAACTCTAGGTGTTTAACTGTGAGAGCCTGAAGAAGAAAAGGCTTCCAGTGCAGCCATAGTACTAATTTGGGTACTTCCAGTAGCACTGTAATAAGACATGATGGCAAAAATACAGCCACAGATTTTCAGGTTATGTCCTTTCCAGGAGATACGGCAAAGTAGGCCAGATGATGAACTAGTCCTCAATAATGCCCTGAAATAAGCTGACACAAACTGAGGTCTTAATTGCTTTTATTTGTGGAAGTGAGGGGTTAGTCTAGGCATAAAAGCCTAGTTGTGGAAGTTCTGAACCACCGTCAGTGAAGCAACTGTTCACACATTACAGACATATAACACAAGTGGATGCCTCTACAGCCCACACTGTTCCACTGCAGAACATAGTCAGAAATACATGTAGAGAACTGGACATTGCTTAGGGAGAAGGAAAGCCTGTAAGTCCCCAGACACTAGTTAAGTGCAAATGTCAAAACTTGCTTGCTAAGAATTTGGCTTTGCCTATAATTAAGGCCCAAGGAACTAAGAGATAACCTAATAAGGGAAGACAGACACTCAGCTTAGATCCAGCCTACAAAAGGAGAGAGACATTCGAAGGAACAGCTTGTACTGGCAGATCAGGTCTAACATATAGTAAAGATGCAGACAAACAAAGAATCTATTAGAACTCTATTTCACAGTTAATGAAAATAATTGCATTATGAAGCTTTGTATCTCTTACGTATCATCTTCTGTGATTTCACAACTCTGTAGCAGCAATAAAGAGTCAACATGCCCATCAGTAAGATGAGAATAATTCCAGAAGTAAAGCCTGCCTGTTAAGGGTGAGAAATGCAGTTTACTTAATCAATGACACAACTTAAAAATGCAGAGCAGCCCATGCAAACATTCTCATATGTATACCCTTTTTAATAGTTTTACCTGTTTTATTCCCCATGGGATACTCAATATAGATGTACCCATCATCGTATTCCATATCATAAATCTAGGAAGAGAAAAAAGACTGAATAATTCAAGAAGTAACTTTAATTCATGCTACCCTCCTAGCTACAATAATTATTAAAACAATACAGAACACTGAATAATAATGCATCATGTGGCTAATATAAGGGAAGGTGCTTAACATACATTGTCACTATACTGGAGTTTTTACCATAGCCATCTGTGCAACTGTCAACTTTAAAAGCAGTTCCTAATGGACTGTAGACATAGATTTCATCAGGAGCTGGAAGTACATGATCAGGAGCAATCTAAAAAATTGATTAAAAGGGAGACTTATTAGCAATACCAAAGTGGCTCTTATCTCAAATACAGCAAGTCAGCTGTTGCAAATCACAAAGCTCTTTTCATGATAAGTGCAATAAAAATAAAATTTTGACTATATTCATTTTCTTCCCATGAAAAAAGTTGACATGATTTTTATTTAGATAGCAGAAATGACAAAATTTTCTTCTGCAAAATGTCTAACACACATGCACAAACCATGCTAGTTTAATCACTGCCTCAACTATCATTAGAAAATTCAAGCTGTTTTTATCTGTTTTGGATGGTGAAGGCATTGCACAAAAAGTCAACAGAAACTTGTGGTAGCACTCAGCTACCAGAAATTTCATCCCCTTTGTTTATTTATGCTGCTTTTTAAATAAAGCTAGGCTGTTGAAGACCCAAAATGACAGAGACCAGTCAGATAAGCTGGCCCTGTCTTTGCCTTACCAATGCTCTGTCTGCAGGATAGGTGAGCCTGCTGTAGTAATGAATCCGTTTATTCATTGCCGAAGCTTCATCAGTGACTCTGTGAGTGTCATCATTCACACTGACTATGTTTGTGGGTTCCACGTGAAATGGTCTAATGGAAGGGAAAAAAAAAAGAAACGGAAAACCCTTAAAATCCTTGAACATATGACCTAACAGAGAACTCAAGAGAACAGTTTAGTGTACTGAGGATCAGTCACTTCCATGAGGGGAAACTGCCATCCATGAAAAAACTGTGTATTAGTATCATCCATATTGACATGGCCTCTTGCCCAGACTCTGCAGGGCAACCTAAAATCAAACTCCAGACGTAACATCCGCTGTTTATTACTTCTCAACAAAGAGACACATCAGAACTACATGATAATAAGCTTGGCCAAACCTTTCAGTGCTTGTAACCAATACTGCTAGAAGCAGTGATGAGCAAGTGGTAGAAAGAAAACACCTGAGAATGCAGAGCAGGAAAAAGACAGAGGAAAAGAAAGGAATGAGAGGTGGTAATGAGGACCACCTATGAAAAGACTAGAACTGCTAATCTAGGCAAAAATATGGTGTAAAATTGTGCTTAATGGCAAAGCAACCAAACCAGATAAGTCCATGATTTCATACTATTTTAAGACAATGCAATCACAAATGGAACAGCAGATGTTCACTAGCAGTTCTGAAGTACTTCAGAACTTCCCTTCAGATTTAATCAGGGTAATCAAAGAGAACAGGTCAGCAACAAGTGTCCTACACCTCTAATACAGAATACAGGTGGCATCCCTTCACTCCCTCTTCCTTGGTTCAATCAGACTGCAGGCATGATCACAGCCACTTAAAGGAGAAAGCAGCCACACCACAAGCCACTTATTCTGTCTCTAAGCACACAGGTACAGAGCAACCCCAGTGGAAGTTCCTTCTAAAGTTACAACACAACACAAACTTGCTTCATGTAAGGGGTGCTACAGGAAATATGGAACATAAAGATATGTGAGAGATGTCTTTTTTTAATCAAGTATTATTTACTTCCACATAAACATACTACAGTACCGACTAAACATGACATTCACTCCTAACACTGACAGGCTTGTTTCTTAAACAAGAGGGAGAAACATATAAAATTTGATACAGAGTTTTGGTGCTCCCACCCCCCAGCCTTACACCAGTGCCTTTAACTCCTATATCAACCTGAACTGCTATCTGATCATCAACCTTCAAGTTGATAGCTCAGAAGCAAGAATAACCCCAAAACCAGAATGCAGGGTACAGATCACAAATTTCATGCCACCAAGAGCATAAATTAGGTCAGTAGTAAGTCCATGCCTCCTGGATATAAATTAGAGGGGGATAGATTTAGACTAGACATAAGAAAGAAATTCTTTACAGTGAGGGTGGTGAAATACTGGAATAGGTTGCCCAGGGAGGTTGTGGATGCCCCATCTCTGGAGGTGTTCAAGACGAGGCTGGACAGGGCACTGGGCAGCCTGGTCTAGTGGGAGGTGTCCCTGCCTATGGCAGGGGGGTTGGAACTCGATGATCTTTAAGGTCCCTTCCAACCCAAACTATTCTATGATTCTATGATTCCTGCAACATGAGCAAAGCCTATTTGAACTGAGCGTATTCAAATGCCCTTTCTGGATAGAAAGGTACAGGATCAAACTCCCCTGCCTCAGCTCTCAATACAGTGATAATGGTCCCATTCTCCTCCTCAGTGAATCATCAAACATTTGCATCATGGCACCACCTTTTATCTTGAAGGAAGAAACCTGGTGGTGGTATCCCTAGTAGAGATGAAGGTAGGTCCTCAGCCCTGTGTGCTTATATGGACACATCTGGTAAGAGTATTTATGGGACTAACAAAAACTGACCCATAAAAGTGGAGAACAGTGAAAAAGAACTTCCCCCTCCACAAATTCAAAGTCTTGCATCTTCCTTCACCACTGAAAAAATGGCTTAAGTTTCCCATGCCATTTCCCACTTGCTGAAATTAAAACTTACATAATTTTAATTTAAAAAATGTTCTCAATTGACCTTCTCCCCCCATATCCATGTCATGAAAGTGGAAATCTTGTGCGCTGACTTCTGTGGTCTTACAATAGTGCAATTAAACAAACCCCAATTTTTAGCAATAGCTTTATTAAGTCAGAGGCACATAGGGTTAACTAATTCCATAGTAAAGTACTGATGAACTCTCAGCTACAAAGGACTTCAGTTGTTTTAGCTTAAAATTCATTGGATTGATAAAATCATTGGACACTGCTAAAAGTACGTCAATAGAAGACCTGTAAAATAAAGACTGTCATTAAATAAACAGGAAATGTAGCATGTTTGAATGCTTCCCCACTTCCATTCAGCTCTCTGACATTTTCTTTTTGGATCACTGATGCACATTTTATTTAGGACATGGAAAATATGTGTTTTTGCTAATTACTCTGTATAACATAGTGTGAAGAACTTAATGAAGACTACCTCTTTCCCTATTTTTAGTTAATTTTAGCACATCCCCATAACCTTCCATTCCTACCGTGGAAAAACCACGAGACAAAGTTTACATTTTGTTTGAAAGCGAGTAGATCTGTGGCAAAGATTTCCTTTAAAACAGTGTTCAACAACTGCTCATGTGGATGACATAATAATTCTTCCAAACTTGAGTACAATAAGAAATTATTTTTAAAAACAATTCAAGAGTTAAAACCAAGGATGATTTTAAAATTAAGATAATGGAAAACATGAACACAACATCCTATTTCATGAGGAAAGCGATACTGGTAGTTAACAACAACAAAAAAATAAAGAAAAAAATTAATGTATAGCAAAAACTTATCTGTTTGTAGGTAAGAGATTCTTTAGAGAAAAGGCATTTCTGTTTCCTCATTACTATGAACTGAGGCTGTGTTGAAAAAACAAATTATGGTCCTGAACATGACAAATGCGTATGAGTCACAATTTAATCTACAAATGAGGAAAACAAAAATTAAACAAATAAATTACATATTATCTGCTGGTATTCCTTCCTGCCTGAAAGAGTTTGATGCTCCCAATATTTGGGCTATTTCCCCTCTTGATCCCTTCTGGTGCACACATGTTGAGAACGAACATTATCTGAAGCAGCAATTATTTTCTTTTTCTCAGAGTATCACTGCATTTCTGGTCTCACTGCATTTCTGGTTTCACTGAGCCAGTGACTAAGCTAAAATACAGTATTCATCCATATGGTTTTATGGTTAGAATCTTTCTGAAAATATCAGTCTGCCCTAGAAGCTATGTAGGATGCAACCTCCCTCCTAGATCCCCACTGGGAGAAGGAGGCATTCTGTCTAAGATTGAGATAATTTCCTAGCCCCCAGCTACACCCAGAAAAAAGGCTGATAGCAAGGTATACTGTCACAGAAGTCTGAGAAGCTCTTGAAGAAGTTCTCAAAGACTGAGATTTTCAAAGCCCAAACCAGGAAGGATACAATCTGGGATGTATTTTGGAAAACTCGCTTTAGGGGCCTTAAGTCTAGCAGACACACACTGCACTCGACATGCAAGCATCAGCAGCTGCAACAGAATCCTAGAAAACTTCCTGATTTATACAGGCAGTCACGTTTTATCTTTCACACGGTTATGAAAAGGATGTGTGTCAACGTGATCTGGGAGAAGGGGAGAGGTTACATGACAGGAGGGTGTGACAACTAATGCAAAACTGCAATTTACATGCACTGAGATAGGCTATATTGTCCAATGAATGTACTATAACCATTCTATAAAACACAACTACAATTTGTATTTCAGTAGCTAGCCTGAAAAATAATGTTTTTTACCAGGGCAAACATGCTGTTTTCCACCTCACAAGGAGTATGAACAAGATGCAGGATCTGAGGAGAGTGAAACCTCGCATACTCTACACCCTGTACACGTGCTTCAGAAAAACACTCCCAGAAAAACTGCAGCTACACTCATCTGCTAGTATTTCTCACACACACAAGGGAGCAGTTACTGAGAATTCTGGGGCTGGTCCCGGAAAAGAGAGGGCCATAATCCAAACTTTCTCTCGATAGGAACTTGGGTTGCAGTTTTTGCAAAGTAAACAGAAAGAGGTGCTTATGAACCAAATTGTTTCCAAATACTGTGCTATTCAAAGTTCAAATGTTGCATACGGAGTGTTAGAGGGAAGAGTGGCATAGGAAAATTTGTTTGGCAGACCACATACAAGATTGCAACTGCTATCATCCACAATGGTGCTAAGTATTTTTTTGTGTACTACATTGCACGGCAATGAAGCAGTGTGGCGAGTATATATCTCAAGCTTTTCCAGCTCACAGTTCAAGCACTCTTTTCCTCTTTCCTGTCAAAGGCAAAGCTATTGTACTGTTCCCTTGCAAACTAATAAGAAGGTTCTAATTATTCTCGGTTAGAAAGTAGCAACATTAGGAATTAAATACTAACCGCATGAAAAATGAAAAGCAGGCAAAACAGTAAAAAGACCTCACGGGTTTTGAGCAGCAAAAGCAAAGAACGTAGAAACGATAGTTTTGCACAAGTTAGTCCTGACCATTGTCTAAATTTACCATTGTCCCAACTTTGTCTAAGCTAAAGGAGCTTTGAAAATCAAAGGGAACCAATCTTTCACATGAAAGTGCAATCTCTGACTGTCATCCACAGACACCGTTTAATTTACAGCTGTTTAGTTTCACCTCGTGAACTCTCTTGCATTGTGTGATAACACTAGGGGCTTCAAAAAGAATGGAAAAAGGAAGAAGGCTTGACCTGTCTTTAGCAGGGGGGACTGCTAAGTTTTTTTCATATGTAAAAACAACCAACACAAAAGATTATTTGTTTTTCCGAAGGTTCAAGAACTTCTGAAGAGAGCTGCAGTATGTTAACTACAAATATTTAGAAAGCATTCAGAAGAAAAAAAAAAAGACATTCTCTCTCTTGAATACAATAATCATTAATAAGCCATTGCAGCAATGGATTTCTGTTTTTCAAAGGGGTATACAAAATGGGCAAAACACACAGAATATGGTATGAGTAATTCGGGCCATTGTGAAGAATAATAACATCCTCTTTAAGAGGATTAAAAGTGGCTTTGTATTTTCTTCTAATTAGCAAAAGAATAATAGACAAATTAATTTACAACTCTAAAAGCCAATTAGCTTATTGTTCTTAAGTAAACATTGAAAAGCATGTCTTTCAAAAATCCCCAATCCTCCAAGCTGTTGAGAAAACTAAATAACTATGTTAAAGACATGAAATCTCAAACAATCCAAACAAAAGAACAGAATGGCACTAGGAATAACAAACAGCAAATCACACAAAACACTTCAAGTACTATCTCAATCAAAGAAAAATGACCACCCACCATGGTCTGATCCAGCTAAAAAAAGAGCAAATTAAGCAGAGCAAATCACGTCTCTTGCACTTGCCCTCTTCGATGCTTTAAAACCTTTCTTTCTTCTAGCAGCTGCTACTCCAAAAGCTCCTGCGAAGAGGACCTTCAAAGCCTCAGAACACCTGATATGGTCATTTTACCTCTTTTTCCTCCATTTCTCCAAGGCTGCAGAGATGGAGTTCAGTCTTGTTTGGCCCCACACAACACAATTCCAGCCCTTTCTGATATCCCAGGGCTCATGGCTTTCTTTTCTGTGCCTCTGCATGTTTGGAAAGAAAAGGACTAGGCTGTAGAAAATGGGAGAATGAACTCAAGGGAGGGGCAGTAAGGACTAAGTGGTTGGATCTGCAAATCTGGAGGTGGTGGATGTGGGAACGCAAAACAACCATATAGGTCTGCTTTTGGGGAGGGAACCAAATACTACAATCCTTTTATGAAGGTGAGTCCCCAAAGAAATCACAAGAAAAAAACCCACATCATAAAATGTGCAACCAATACCTAACTTCACTTTTGAAAAGTCGATCTTGATATTCTGATGCATTGCAAAGGTGCAAACTTCTCTTATTGCTCTTGCATCACCAAATCAACTGAAATCCACTGCTCCTCAGATACATGTACGCTTCCTCAAGCAACGGGTGCCCAAAAGCCATATAAATTATCAGTTAGCTCATCAGCCTCAGATACTCCTCAGAAAGATGATAAAGCAACAATTCTGCACATTTAATTTTCCAACCTGAAATTGTTTCCTAGTCTTAATACACACAACTCTGTATTCTCCTACATCTGAGCTCTGCTCGTCCTTTGGGCACACTCAGGCCCTTATCCTCCTTCCTTTAGTCACATACCGAAAAGGTTTAGGCTAAGGTGGAGCAGGCTCTCACGGCTTTCCAAAGCTGCACCAAAACACAAAAATGAAAACACTTTTTCCCCCTGAAGGCTCCAGCAAGATCTTGTATACAACAGTGCCATCTTCAGTTCCTTCAGGAAAACTGCTCTACTGAAATACAATTTCACAAGAAAAGTGAAAAATAAAGCCCTAAAAGGGGGTGCCACAGGGCTATTTCTTCCTGTAAAAGTGCAGAGCTGGTGCTTCAGCTTACATAAGAAGGTTCCCACTCCATTCTCAGTTTTGGCTACAGTTGCAGCTCGCAGAAATCCTAACTGAAACAACAAGAAAGTCTTCCACTCTGACCTCCTTTGGTCACCAGAGATGCTAAACTCTTAAGAAAACAAGCAAAATAACGACTTTGCTAGATGTTTATTATTTTCACAGGCTGGGATGCTAAATTTTTAATATTTGCTGAATCTCAAAAAATACTACATTTTCTAATGAAAGAGAGTAAAAGTCGCTCAGTTCCCTCAGTACTAGAAATAATGTATTTTTCCAACATGCCCTGCAGAACACATTTAGAGCCATTTTCACATAGTGGCAGCATTTATCTATACCACCTTCATCAAGCTTTCTTGAGTCTTTTCAACATTTCAGTTTGTTGTTTAAATAAAAAGGATCGGGCTTCTGCATAAACACATGACATTCAGTGTTTGAAGAACACTTGCCAAATTCTTACTTGACATATCTCTCTGGAGTGATGTCAATAGAAAAGATTTTTTTCTCATAAAATGGAATATGAACAACTGTTCCACTCTCTATCATACAGAGACAAAGCAGGAATTGCTTGCACTCCTAGTTTTCAAATGTTAGACTTCTGTCTTTGCAGGATTCTGCTGCTAAAAGCAAAGATTAAACAACTCATTGCTATATAATTACTCTGTAGATTCGGCCTTACCTTTTGCACTTGAAATCTTCTTTATTAAACTGTATATTCATGATTCCATAATTACTTTCATCACCTCCCATAGGAACACACAGAGGTTTGGTATCATCTTCCATATTTGATGAATGTGAGCCTTCTTCTAGATTCTGTCTGTTATTCTGACCTAAAAGAAATTAAATTAGACAACTGTAGTTGAGAAAAAACGTGTCTCTGCTCCAGCTTTAACACTGGTGAAGCCCCATAACTTCAGAAGCTCCTGGGTGAAAATCACCAGAAAAATCCCTTCAGCTTGCAACCTGAAATTCTGTTCCCTCAGTGCAAACATCACAGGCCCAAACACATCAGGGACATTACCTCTTACAACTCACAACCTATTTAAATAAAGTGGTCAGTGTGCCACCAATCGTGCTCTCAACACCACAACAAGCACTCCAATAAGCAACATAAATTAAAGGAACATGATGCATGCTGTTGCTTGTGTTGGAACTGAAACAGGGTGGTAAAAAGTGAGACTCAGAGTCTGAATTTCCATTGAGCTACTACAGCTAAGAACCAAGTTCACTATGTGCATATTCATATGTAGATCATCTCTTCCTGCTTTCGAATAACAGAACTCCTCTTCTTACTGCCTCACTGTAAGAGCAGTGAAATTTTTAGAGATGTATTTTCACTTAGTAGCAGTACAGCTGAGAACAATTTATCATGATTATTACAGACTATTGTTCTATTAAATGACTTCAAACTTTGCAGCAGGCACATATGTAGTTTTCCAGTGTACTTCCCAGAACAAAGAACAGATTATTGCAGTTCACTGTGTCCAGGCTCTCTGAATTAAAGGCAATAAATGGTTTAATAATGCATTAGTAATAATGTATTACATGCATTCAGAGCACTCCTACACAAACAATGGGGAGCAGATTGCTTTTAAGCTAATGGAATTCTACTTAGATTGAATTACAACCCTCACCATGGGACTTACTGTGGTTTTGCATGCAGCTGAACAAATGCAATGGCTTTAATAGTCCTTATCCTCGTTACCTTCTGAAAAATTCCTCACCCAGGACTCCTTCTTCAAACAAAAATAGTAGAAGTATTTACTTTCTCAAGATGACTGTTTACTGATACTTTAGCATGTTAGACAGGAGAGATGAGGGCCAAAACAAGGAAAAGAAGGATGGCACAGTATGTTTAAAAACCTGGAGTGGTGATCAAGGAAGATAAAACAGAAAGTTCTTCTGCATTCTCATGGAAATGTATTGTAAATGCCAAGTCTGAAAAACTACATCAACCTGTCTTAAGCATTGAAATAGCTCTATCTCTTCCTAGCTGCATGTTGCCAGTCCTCTTGCCTTAGCTCATCCTGCTGAGCAGTAGAGGCTCCAATTCATGGAAGTGCCATTGAATGGACTAGTCCTGCCCTTGACAGTTCATGGGTGTTTGTGCAATTCCACACTAAACTGGACTAAGAAGGCCGATTCAGATGAAAATCATCCATTATTTGCCTTGCTCTACAGATGTTGAGCTGGCAGCTTGTTGTCTGGGTGCACACAGGTGAATGCACGTGCAAAGGTGCAATGGACCAGTAAAGCCACTTCATCTGGCAGCACTACCAGCTCCCTCCTAGTTTCAGTATCCACAACAAGATTTGAATGAAAGTTTAAAGGCATGACTTTCTTTCTATTGTATGTTTTAGCTCATCGAGAGGACATTACAAGCAATCAGGCTCTGTTGAAACGCTCATTCGCACTGCTGATAGCATCCTGTTCCTCTTGAACTTTGTTTTTGCTGTCACATTTTCTGCAGCTTTTTTTTCCCCTGTTCTCCTTCCAGACCCTCTTGAGGATGAGGCTTCTCTTAACTTACTGCTTTATTGTCACTCTAGCCCATCTATACATCATCAGTTCAGATTTTTTACACTAAAGTCCTTCTATTCCACTGTCCTCAAATGAATGTCTTACATTCTCTTATCCTTCTTAGATCCTCTGGTGATGCTCGGCTCCTCATTTCCTCTCTATTGTCTTTCCTACACACTACCAAAACGGCTTTCCAAACCTGCCTTCACTAAGCACTGTCTGAAAAAAAAGTCTTAGTTCACTGCAATATTTTTACAATATTTTTATTGCCTTTTTATAGATGACTCTTTTAAACCTCATTTATAGCACCCTCTTTTCAATTTCTTTTCTACTTATATCCTTTATTTTTAATAGTTCTAGGCCACCTCCTTCCTCTCTATGTTGGATTTCTTTCACATCCAGCACCCTCACACCCTTAAATTCACGTCTGTGCACATCAGCTTACTTCGGCAACCACATTCTTTCAAAACTAAACCATAGGCTACAGAGACTGCATGCAATGCTACGGATATCCACTGACTCCTCTGCCATCCCTATTACAAAACAGTTCTTGCATCCCTCTGGCCACATATCACAACTTCCATGGACTTTTATTTTCTGCTTTCAGTTATCACCTCTAGAGTCTACAGCCTTTTTCTAAGTCCATGCCAGCAGTCTCCAGTAGAAGACTGATAATGTGTTTTATTCCATTCTTTTCTATGCCACATGCTTTTCCTGAATGAATAGCTCCTATGTTTCAAAAACTGAACCCTCACATGTTCTGAATTTTGGAACACTTTCCAAATTTAAATTACACTTTGGATTTAGCCATAAAAATGCAGGTGAAAATTTAAGTTCCTAGTGGTGGAAGTGAAATTCAAAATAAATTCAAACCTCAAATACTCAGGACTGGTTTCTTGCAGAATTTTCCAGAAGACAACAGTACAGAGCTCCCTTCCTTCTTTCCACTGACTCTAGTTCATGGTTTAGATTAAGCATCCATTAAATGCTAATTTAAGATACTGCTTTGAATGTATCCCTTCCTTAAAACTTATTATAAATAATATACTTATCCTTTACAACTCAATCTCACAAATGAAGAAAACATTCATCACCAGCTTGCTTTTCTTTGCACTATAGTTATAAATAAAGAACCCATAACACATTACAAATAATCCTTCCAAAACACAGCATACTAATTTGGCTTTAAAGAATCATATGGGGCTTGTGGAGTTACTGCTCAGTGACTCTTTAGAGTCTACTTAAACCTTTGGTGAAGTCAGCTTATTTTCAAAGTGCTATTGTTGAGTGTACATAGGTGAAGCTTAAGGCCAGCAAATTGATTATTTTACAAGGAGATGGAGCTCTCATGATGTAAAGGCTGCAGCTGGAGATGTACAGCCTAAAAGAAAATTGTAAGCAGAAAAGCAAAATGAAGAAGAATGAACCTAATTAATCTCTCTTTTATCTAATTTCTACCTCTTTTGGCTAGACTACACCCCCGATAAATGTTTTAATACAGGATTGAGCTAGTTAGTTGTGTTTGTCCTGGTTGAACTTACTGCCCAGCACTTTCCATTACAATAACCTCTTACCAACTGCTTACTTTCCCAGAGCCTTAATTACCTAAAGACTTTTTTGTACTGAGTATCTACCCTATGTTCACCTAATTCTAAAGGTTTCTTTCAAAAACCGGTGATATGACATACAGCATTGTCTATATGGACTTAAAAGCCTATAAGCAGGACTCCTACAACACAAACACAAAGAATTAATGATAAAAATCAAAGTTGCTTGATTCTCATTCTATTTGTGCATTTTATGATACAGGAACCACTGTTGTATTTCAAGAATCACTATGGACCTTCCTTCCTCTATCTGTGGCAGGACACTCCTTCTTGTACTAGTCAAATCAGACTGGGGAATAGAACTATCTAGAAAAACTGAAGAGGAAGATAATTGTTTTGTCTGTCTGGTCTGGGGTTATCTAGCTTGTCATTCTGTAGAACTACATTTAATCTACTAATTTCATCTTCCAGGTGGAGACATACAGGCATGGTTTGCAGAAGAAAAGAAAAAGGCAATACTGATAGAAGTGTAACTAAAACCACAACACAAGAGACCAGCTACCTCTTACAGTATGCAGAGATGCAGATCAGAGTGAGTGCTGACCCATTCTCCCACAACTAAAATCTTACCAGTAAGTCAGAAACAAAGGAAGAAATCTTATGTTTTGCGCTGCAGCATGCTGTGTCACTGATGAGGAGAAGAGTATTTCCTCTGCATCCATATTTTGTCCATTAACAACTATCATTGTTAGATTCATATTGCAAGCAAAGTCTTAATATAGTTTTGTAATCCAGTAAAAAGAAGACCAGACAACAGCCACTAGGCTAGAATCTGCTGGGTCCTTCTCTTCAATCCCTGAAGCTTTTCAAACTTAGCACCGGGTGTAGAAAGAGGTCCTGAAGGTAGAGAAAACAGAAACTCGTGGGGCAAGCCACAGGAGGGCCACAAAAAAGAACCACCTCCTGTGAGAGGTGGGAGGCGAGAGGTTGGATTGTTTGGCTCCATCCAGGGCACCCTTACACCAGTGTTCTAGTATCAGAAGGGGACCTACAAGAAAGCTGGAATGGGACTTTTTGCAAGCAATGGGATGAAGTGGAACAGTTTTAAACTGAAAGACTTTTATTAGATATTAGAAAGAAATTCTTTACTGGTACTGAGACACTGTAACAGGTTGTCCAGGGAAGCTGTGGATCCCTCATTCCTGGAAGTGTTCAAGGTAAGGCTGGATGGAGCTTGTAGCTACATGATCCAGTGGGACATATCCTGGCCATGGCAGGGAGGCTGGAACTAGAGATCTTTTCCAACCCAAACTATTCTGTGATTATACTACATACAGTCCGCACAACCATTCATATTTAACCACCTGCCTGTAGAAACATCATTAATGCCAAGTATCCTTCAGTGATCAAAAGCCTGCATTGACTTAGGATCTTACAATTCCTCATCTTTTCATTATACAGTATCACTGGCTGGCTCTGGTGAAGCTGTCTCAGTATACCCTTTTGCCCTACTGGTAATTCCCCTACAAAATACGTGAATCTGTACATCAGAAGGGCAGCAAAAGGGAACAAGTGGATAAGAATTCAATCCAGATTTTCTGCTGCTGGTCGGAAACTGTGAAGCAGTATCTACCAGTACCCAAGATACTTTTCCAGCTCCACTCCAGGCTGCACTCCAAATGACTTTCCGATGGTATCCTAAATAGGGAACAATCCTCATTAGTCCTCACTAGCTTGCCCCGTTAGTTGGTTTTCCTCCCTGGCTAAAAAGCTTGAAAAGCTTCAAGGATTGAAGAGTCTGAACCCAGCAGAATTTTAGCCTAGTGGTTGTGATCTGGTCTTCTTTGTACTGGATGACAAAACTGTGTTAAGAGTTTGTTTGCACTATGAATCTAACAATGATAGCTGTTAATGAATGAAGCCAAAACTCTTGATTTGTAGTCATGCACCTTACAATAAATGATCACTTAGTCACCTACAACTTGCTACCTTTCAACTTCTTTAATTACAACAGCATTCTTAAATTATTTTGGTAGGAATTTAGTCACCAAAATCTGTCCTGTCTACATGCAGCAGTCTTCAGATTTCTAGCGGTTCTTAAAACAATACATTCCAGTCAATTAGATTATAATTTACAGCATGGACACATTTTGTTTCATTTCTGAATTAAGTCACTACTCTCAAAACCCATCTCATATTCATGGTTTAAATGCAAGAATCCACTAATCAAGTATTTAGACCAAATGAGGAAAATTGTTTTCAAAAGTGTGACTTGGCACGACCTGGTCTTCTCTTAAATGACAAGCAGGTGAATGGATGAATAAAGCTCCAGACATAAATCTCAGACTGTGTACATATAAATAGTAGAGAGAGCATCAGACTCCCAATCTGAGGGTCAGGGGTTCAAGTCCCCGTCCAGGTATGGGGCCTATCAGAGTTGGGCTGATGGTTGGACTTGATGATCTGAAAGGTCCCTTCCAACCTTGATTATGAAACTATGAAACTACATAAACCATGAGAAATAGGCAGGGTCTACACCAAAAGACAAGGACTTCAAAGCAGAACAGAAGAGATCCTTGATTCCTCTTCTACTAGGGCAGTTAAGTCCTCTATCAGGAGGGGCTGAAGAATGCTATCCTGGGCATAAGAGTACTAGAGGACATCCACAGCTTCTTAAAACTGGGACAGCTTGCCAAAAAATAGCTTGTCTGTGCTCTCCTACCACTGTACTGGTTGGAGATGATTAAGACTGCATAAGCAATGTCAGTTCGTAGATTTCTGGGCAAAAAGAAGCTCTTGCATATATTAGCTGAAACAGTGTTGAGTTTCTGCGTATCTCATACTGAACTGTGATTGCTGCTAGGTAATAAATTTAAATATAATCAAGAAGAAATGGATTCGTCTTCCACAGACAAAGCACCTATCATTTATATATGGATTTTATATATGGTGAAGACTGTAAATAAATACTCAAAAAAGCGTAGAGTTATCACATTAGGAATCAATTTAAATCTTGATCTGTTTTTTAAAGAGGTAATGGATCCACAGACTCATTAAAACTGATGTCGGCTTTTCCCCAGGTTTCTGGATAGCCCGAAAAGGCGTACATGATCCAAGCCTTCCATGCTCGCTCGCTCGCCCGCCCGCCCACGTAAGGCATCACACGGTGCCGCCGCTCCTCCCACATTGCCCTCGTCCCCGGCGGCAGGCCGATCGGACGTCCCGGGGCTCGCTGCGGCGGGGGCTGAGCAAGGCGGACTGCGGTCAGACACAGTGGCTGCAACGCGGCGCCCGTAAAGCAACCCCTCCCCCATACACTCATCCCCGGGGGCCCCGCGGTGTGATGCCGCGCGGCGCGCCCTCCCGAGCCGCCCTTTACGCCCGGGCGCAAGGGCGCCGCAAAAACACAGGCGACCCCTATACCTGCGGTGGCAGCTCCTCCTGCCTCAGCTCCCGCGGCGGCAACAGGAAGCAGCAAGGCACGGGCGGCGGCTGAAGGCTGCCGCCGGCCGCGGGCATGGCGGGCCGCGTAGTTCGCGGGGGCGGCTCCGTTGAGGCAGGCGGACCGGTGCTGACGACCGCTGGACTACGCTACCCAGGCAGCTGTGCGACGGGAAGTGGCCAGATGCTGCCGTCGGGTCGTGGGCGTGGCGGCCGTCTGCTTGCCCCGTCGGTGCAGGTGAAGTACAATGCTGGGGCTTAAGAGTACGGACAGTATTTATCGGACACGTGAAGAAAAGATTTGGATTTGCTGGGAATGGTTGATGAGAAGCGAATCGAAAATAAAATAGATTCTGACACTTTAGCGTCCGTGCTTTTGCTGTCAGTCCGGTGACAAAGGGACACAATCCTGGCCAAAACAAAAGGGGCGGTTCTGTGCCTGGCTAAGAGCCTACAGGGGACAGCGATCTATGACGGGAGCGTGCAACGCCTGCCCAGCCGACGGCAGGGATGCAGAATGGACCGGTACAGATTAGAAAATCACAGGTTTTAATTCTGGATTGGTTTGGGGGGGGTTTTTTGGTCCTAGGCAAATCAGTTTGGGAACATGACCTTTTGCTAGTTGAAATCCTGGTTGAAGTCAAATTTCTAGGGATATTTATAGCTCATACTTGGGAGAAGTGCTAAGCTGCACTCAAGGAAGGCAGCGGAGAGAGCTTCCCCTCGTAAGCACATTACAAAACACACCAGACGCAGCTCAAACTAGATTGTGTGGCTGGCGGCAGGACTGTTTTCTCAAGAAAACTGCTGTGTAATTGAATTTCAGACTGTCAGGAAATGAGGCAGCAGAGACACCAGCACCCACCGTCCTGAAATTCAGCAGCACACACTGTTGCACCAAAACTCTCGCATCAGTGTTGCCCAGTTATCTTCTGCTTCTACACCACTCTTGGGATTCAAGTGGCTCATAGATGTTTGAGGATTTTGGTCAAGGAGCCAGGAAGTCTGTCTACCTAATTGTTGTGAAATGCAATACAAGTGAGCTAAATTAAATGCCTCAAAAGTAGACATGTGTGAAGAAATTATTTTTCCAGCATGCAAGCAGCTAGTCTTTTGCTTACAAGCCTGTCCTCTATGTCCTAGGCTATGAAAGCCTGACATAGCACATTGTGGGTCAGGGGTAAATGGGCCATGGTTAGGGCCTGGGGCCTGAATGCTAGCCTTCTGATTGAGCAAGCAGGAGTAAGGAAACTCGGCGTGCCAGAACAAGATACGAGAAGACACGGCGCCCTGAGAGACAACAATATCTATCCCCGGCACCCTGAGAGACAATAACATCGACATCTCGTCTCCCTGATAATGTCAACAAGTATATCCTGTACCAAAAACATTTTGCAACCGGCTGGTCAGGCATGCAACAGCCCATGGACATCGGCTGACTAAGAACTCTGCTGTGCGCATGCGCGGACATCGGCTAAGGACTCTGCTGTGTGATTAGCCAATCAGTTTATAACACGATAGTTTAATAACCAATCAGTATAGGGTACACTCATTTTGAAACCATATAAATATTTGCTTCAAACATAATAAAGCTGACACTTCACTTGCATCAAGTTGAGTCCCATCTCTCATTCGCGACAGCACATGCCGTGGCAGACAGAAAACATGTATTTGTGTTCCTGATGACCAACTGAAGTCCTCAAAAGAGTCATGCTTAGGAAATCGTTCCATTGTGAGAACTGAAAGTGAGCCAAACAGAAGCACAGAGTCCACCTCATGCCCCATGAAAACTGGTGCAAACTGAATCATTGAAAAAAGTCAAACCAAATAAGCAGTGTTATTGAGCAGGCATTTCTTTAACGCAGTGCTGGGCAACACAGGGGATAGCTCCTCCATACGTGCGCACGTCAGCATTTATCACAAGATATTCATGAACCTCTTATCTATGCTAATAAAGGTTCTCGCTTCGTATGTTAATTTGGACCTGCCCTCTTGCAGTCTCACTTAGTCCTGAAGAAATGGGTCGGTGGTCTTTTGGGGTCGCACCACCATCTTGTGTTGAAGCATGTAGTCTTCCTTGGGGTTGAATTTTTCACCTTTGGGGATGAGTCTGATGATACCTCAAGTTTCTGTGGTCCTAGATTAAGAGGCACAAATGCAGCATCTTGTTATCTTGTTTATCCTTAATTAGGAGCTGGGCCTTGCAATTATGTCTTACCTTGTTTTCCTGTTCTATCTTACCTTGATAAGAGTCAGCAGAACCCACGAGGACTTACTGACCAAGCTCCATTCCAGAGTTTTCAATATCCCCCACCCCCATTCAAAACTGTCGACTTCAGCGCTGCTGTATTATTTCATGGTGTACAAAGAAGTATGGAGAAGACACGTGCTGCATCAGCAAGTCAGAAACACGAGCAGAGGTGATGAAGTACTTGTAGCAGTTTTTAGTAGGTGCAGCCAACTATAATGCAAGTCCTATCTGAGTTCTTCTTCCCTTCAACATAAATGGAAATACTCATAAAGGAATTTAGTTTTCTTCCATTCCTCTACAATATCTGGTATAGCAAAAAACTATCCTCCCCCACCCCCGGTGAG